>JAJTUB010000012.1:680763-1157623 GCA_036971345.1 Dactylellina drechsleri
TTCCATTTGTGCCATTCTCTTGTCGAGGTTAGAGATATTCGTCACATTCGTTGCCAGAGTACGTTCCATTTGTGCCATTCTCTTGTCGAGGTTAGAGATATTCGTCACATTCGTTGCCAGAGTACGTTCCACTTGTGCCACCGTCTTCTCAAGGTTAGAGATATTCGTCACATTCTAGTGTAGGAGTAAACCAGGCATACCAAATTTGAGTGGCGTAATGTCGAGATGGAATGCCGGGTAGCTGGTCTAGATTCTTCATCACTCCACTCAGGCGTTTTTTTTTCCTTCTTATGATTTTCATGGGTTTCTTTTTTTTAGGGTGGGAGTTTTTTTCCTTTGGGGTTTCCTGCGTGGTTTAACTTTTGCTGTTTTTTTCCCACTTGTTGGCTCATGGGATACACCCACATACACACTCTAAAATTTACTTTCGGTTGGGACTTGACAGACTCGAATGGCTAGTTGGCATTCAATTTTAAAATTGGGGGTTTTGGTTTGCGTATCTTACTCCTTACTTAGATGCTTGTGGGATATAGGACGGCGAGTGGCCATGCTGTGGTCTGTTAGAGAATTCTATTCTATTATGAATTTATACTTTTCCTTCTTTCAAGTTTCTAGGGGTTCGGTGTCTTCATTGGCACTATGAGGTCATGTAAAGAACGGTGGGATAAGTGAGGAGGCTATGGAAATAAAACTTTTAGGGGTGGTGTGTCCTTTCAAAAGTTTCTGTGACTTCCTAAGAGGTCGAGATAATTACTTTAGCAGCTGGCCACTATTGCCCACCTCAAGAGAAAGGCTGCACACAGGTGGAAGATTATGATGCGCCTGTCATGGATCTGCTTCTGCCAAAAAAAAAAAAAAATACTATGCTTTTTTATTAATTAAAGGCCGACTAACAATGATGCAGAAATTTACAACTTGGAGACTCTCTTGGCCTCTAATTCTGCCGTCTTTGTCCTGTATATCTTGACGAGCTGTCTGACGCCCAAATCGAGCAATACATCCTCCGCTCCACCAGGTATCCGGGTCACCACCACCTCTCTCAATATATCTAACACCGCAGTTAGCATGCTTACACAAACTCTCACACCATATCATAAGAAAGGGAGATAAAAACTCACGTTCAACAGTCTCACCCTCACCACTCTTCGTCAACCCCTTTCCCCCAAACAAAAGCACAGCACACTGCGCGCATTCATTCAAAACCATCCCCGAATTCGCCTTAACCATAGCCGTCACCCCGCCCAACTCTCTATCCCCCGCTTTCTTCCCCAAAATCCCAATCTGATACATCACCTGCTCGATCCACGCCCACTGACTCTCCAGCATTACCCCACACTTAGCCAACCGATGCCTCACCACCGCCTGTTCCATCAACGGCTTCCCAAACGCCTCCCGTTTCATAACATACTCCACCGCGCTCGCCAACGCCACCCTCGCCGTCCTCGTCGCGCCAATGGCAACGGATAACCTCTCAGCGTTGAAATTGTTCATGATGTACTTCATCCCCATTCCCTCCACACCGATCAGATTCTCAACGGGTACCTTCACTTCATCTAGATCTAGGAATGCGGTACCGCTGGTACTACCACCGGAGATGTATATCCTCCGCCGTTCCAACCCCTTTCCTTCGTTCTCCGTCAGAGGGACCCACAGCAGCGAGAGACCAGCGGGACCGGGTCCGCCTGTTCGAACGGCCATGGTGGCGTATTCAGCCCATACCCCGTTTGTGATCCATTTCTTCTGGCCTGTGACGATGTAGAATTTACCGCAGTCTGATTTTTTAGCCACGGTTGTGATGTTTGCGACGTCTGAGCCCGCGTCTGGTTCGGTTATCGCTAGACAGGAGGTTATTTCTCCGCGGAAGAGGCCGGGAAGGTATTTTTGTTGGAGGGAGGGGGAGGCATAAGAGTATAGTGGGGGGATGGCGAAGTTTATGCCGGTGGTGATGGAGGCTGGAGGACCGCTGAGGCCGGATCTGAGCATCTACATATCCGTACAGACAAATTAGTATCTTAACAATACACATACACATAGTATGATTTTTTAGGAAGGGTTTCCAGGGAGAGGGGGAGATATGATACCCACCTCGTCACCATATATCAACCGATGAAACGCATCGAATTCTTCGATTTTCAAACCGCCCAGTAATTCGTGGATACCGGCTTCTTTCAACTGTTTTATGGGAAGCGGGAATGGTAAAGCTGGGATGAGCATGTTTGCTTTGGCGAAGTTTTGGAAGAGGGTAGAAGGGACGGAACCAGATGCTTCCCATGAGAGGACGTCGGCGAATTGGGTAGATATGAAGTCGCGACAGGCCTTTTGCCAGCGGTAGTGGGATTCATTGTAGTACGGAGAGGGGAGGCCCATGAGGTATGGTGGCTCGGAGAAGGGAATTGTGGGGGTGGAGAGGGTTGGAGGGGCCATCTTTGCGACTTCTATACCGGAGTTTTTATATATGTATCGAAATCTAGTGAATGGATGGATGGATGTTGGTGCAGCGGTGAAGTTGTTGGTGAGTGGTAATGAAGTTTGTTGGATTTTGTGTGTTGGAGGTCAGCGTCGCGTACCCCGATAATCTCGCAGTCTCCGGACGATACGTTGATGACGATGATTATGATGGAAAGAAAGATGGAGAGAGAGAATGGGTTTCGGTTATAAAGAAAGAGAATAATCGCACGTGGAAATACAAAGGGAAGGTCCAACCAACAGCGAAAGCTGGGGATATGTCCCGAGGTTGTGCTACCAACACCCCGGAAACAAATAGTACATGTATGATATTAACAAGGCATATTATTATTATTAGTCCATCGTTTGGATTCACCGATTATTTCATTCGATCGATCGGAAACTGATTACTCCACACATCCTTCAAATTCGGCTGAATGCGGCTGCACCTCAGCAACACCTGCGCGACCGTTATGGGATTAGTCCCGTCCACCTTTAGCCATTTCTGGGCTTTGGTCGCGCAGGGATTGCAGCATTTGGACGGATGCATCTCTTTCCTCCCAACGCATTCCTCCGGACGACGTCTTGGGATCACGTAGCTGAGGTAGCCTACATACATAAAAGTTGGTTGGTGATGGTAGCTATTGAAAATCTGCCTTGAAGAGATGGGTTTTAGCTTAGATATATATGTAGGTATTCTGAATTCGGACATTTCTCACGTGGCCCATGATATATTGTATGGGAACGATTCGTTGTTACATTGCAGGACCGTAGTTAGAGAACAAAGCAAGTTACCGGATGTATTATAATATTAATTTTTAGCGGTTACGGCGAGGCGATCATATGTATCGGCGCTCGTTTATATGAAGGTATATAGCGTTATGCAACAGAAAGAGCCGATGTATATCGAAGCCTTGAGTTATAATGCTAAAATGATTTATACTCGTCGAATACTTTCGAAAAACCATCTTCCAATGGCATGTATAATTTAGTTGCAGTGGTTTCTCTACTCCTTTTCATGGCACAGGTATCCTAATCAGGTATCCTGATGATGACATCACTCGGCCAAAAGCTTAAATAGTCTAATTTTTACAACGTTCTGACAATCTCCACAACTCAATAGGAAAGATCAGAGGCGTGCAGAGCGTCAGACATACTCGACGAATCAACCTGTTACATAGATGTCTGCACTATTATAGAAATGCAACAACGCTGTGGAGTATAATCGTGTTGACCATGATATCATTGCACGATGTGACATCATGGGAGGGCTGAAGGCTGATCATAGGAGGTTCTCAGACGACCATAATTACCTAAGTACTTATCTCTATACCAAATCTTAGTATCCTAGCTGCCCGCTGTATAGAACCAGAAAGATTGTCTCGTACACCAAACGCTCAACGCGAAGCAGAAAGATGGAAGTTACGTAAAGTTCATTTCATTGTATCTGCTTTGTAGTAACATGAACGGGTAAATTTTGCCTTTTGGAATATTGAAAAAAGTGTAAGAATGTAAAAGAGGAGTAAAGTGAAGAGTAAACAATCGGGATTCCGTTATTGCGCACATCGTGAGGAACAAGATTCCGTCATCCATTGATCTGCTTGACGATAGGAAAAAGCAGACAACGAGGGGACAAGCATTAAACGTTGCAGCAGAAGAATCCGAGGTGGGAAATATCAAGTAAAGATAATGATAACAGTAACATGAAGAAAATACACACAGTAAACCCGAAAAGAGAAAACAAAAAGAACTTTAATTTGAGGTTGAAGAACATCTTTTTCTGGCGAGGTGAGTCCCGGCAGGTCTATTAGATACATAATCTGTAACATGACTTTTTCTGTTTCTTAAAGAGAAAAACAAAAGGAAACATTACATGCATCTGATCGACTCCTAAATTCAAAAAATATATAGATATTTTTTGCCTATTCAGGGCGCACAAGAGTGAAGGGGGGGATATGGGGCAGATATGAGGGGGTAAATGGTAACATATTGTCGAAAAACAAAAAAGAATAAGTATTGAGTAATGCCCAGAAAAGTGTACCGAGAATAGACATCCATAGATAATAATAAGAGAGACGAAAAAGGCCATTGAAAGAAGAATATCATCATGAATCCAAAGAAGGGAGAAAAAATTCGAAAGAGGAAGAACAAATTGTCCACATGTGAAGTAAAAGACGTGTAATGTCGAAGTAATAAAGGTATGTAGTAAAAAGAGGTCGGGGAAAAAAGGAAACCAATGCTTGAGCGTTTTCATCGTGCTGCTAAGCAGATAAGGGCGTATCCGTTGCCATCATGAGTGAAGAGAAAAAGGAATCTTGAAAGGATCATCGCAAGTTTTCATCGTTCAATGGAGATATGGGATTCCATTTTGGTTCATGTTGAGTCCAAGACGGTAATCGTGCTGGTGGTGGTGAATGTAGCGAAGCTCGTCAGTACAGTCAACAACATCAAAGTCGTAAGTATAGTCGACAGGGGTGTTGAAAGTACCAGTTTGAAACAGAGAGTCAGCTGGAATCTGCAGAGCAGGACGAGTAGGTCTGCAACTGATAGGGTTGCTTGGGGTGGTGGGAGAGTTGATTTTCTTCCATTGACCGCTGTTGGCACCATCGGAGATGACCGGGCGCCAGTTGAATTGCAGTGCCGAGCGAACCGGTTGTGAGACTTCCTCAACTGGAAGAGCTGGAGCCTGGATGACAGGTTTGAGTGTAGCGCGCCAGTTTGCAGAGGCAGCAGCACGGTTTGGTTCCGGGTGATAGAAGAACTTCCCATGAGGGGCAGACCTGGTCTGCTTGTGAGCGACTGGTGAAGTGGTGAATACCCTTTGAGCGTGCGATGGCCCTGCTTGGACGGAGCCGAGGGTGGTCGATGACCAGCGTGGAACCTGAGGGACCTGGACAGGAATGACCGGAGAGGGCGTCTGAGCCTGCCCGATGGCATGCTGCGGCGTCAAAGTGTATCCTAAGTCGATGGTGGTTGGCATGTCGTCCAGGGCCGGGGAGGGGGTTGAGGAGATCGTCAAACCATTGAAGGAAGGAACAACATCACCGACGATCTCCGTTGGAGGTAAGATGTGCTGGTTCCAGCATTTGTCGCCGTGGATGCACCAGCCCTTGCGAGCGAAAGTAAAGCAGATGACATCTTGGCTACCTGTCGGATGGAATTTAAAATTATTGGAACTGCTTTTTTTTCTTGCAGAGTACAAGATACATCGACGGAGAGAGAAGAGGAGGAGGCTACTTACCAGGGAGATAAGTTTCGAGAGTCTCGGGACGATAGTACTTCTTTCTACGAAGGCCTTGCTCAGAGTCCATGACCAAGTTTCTCTCATCACCGGGATGAAGGTGCGAGTACTTGCAATCATTCCCTGCTTTGCAATAACCCTTTTCGAAGAAGTCGAAGCAACAACTAAGATATACTTACATCAGATCTTGCACTCCAATTATTATCGGAAGAGATTCAATGGAAACTTACCCATGAGCCATCCTACTCATTGACGCTAGTTAGAGATCAATCAGAGCAAAAAAAAAGAAACACGGGAGAAACTTTACTTACAGCATAGAACGGACCGGGGTTTGCTTCATTCGCGAGCAGAAACTGTAGAGCTTGCTATTGATAGGAATATCAAGCTCATTTCTGGATCTCGGGTGAGAGTTGTAAAGGCGATGATTTGGACGGGTCATACTTGCGCTATTTGACCGAGGGCACAAGATGAAGGGGTTCAAATCCAAAAGGGTTTCGAAAGAGGAGGATAGAAGGGAAAATGTTCCAAGGTGAGATCAACCAAAGATAGTAGATGAGAGATATCGAAGAGCTGAAAATATTTGAAAGAATGGGAGCCGAGAGACAGGGGAGTCGAAGAGGAATCGAAAATATAGTCTACCAGTCGAACAAATCCTCCTGGAAGTCTATAATCCCGTTGCAATTGGATTTTTTGGTGAAGAAGAGGAGGAGAGAAAGAGAAGAGAAGAAAATGTTCAGGGACAGCTGAGCTTTAAGTAGATTATTGGCCTATGACACTGAGGGAAACCTTTTGCCCCTTCAAGCACTGACTGACTGCCCTCACTGACTGCACTGAGCGCAAGAGTGACAGGCGAGGGCTTTTTCAATGCCAATTGGCTTGTTGGTCAGGGCGATTGCTGAGCAGTCTTGTTGTTGAAAAACTTTGAAATATTGGATGACAAATGAAAAGAAACTATTTTCGATTTAGATATTATACAGATTGGTAAGGTATGTCGTTCAGTTGATGAGGACCGTGACCCGGTTCATTGATTATGTGAGGTACGAGTAAACAGGCCAGAATATTCCCAGAACTTATATTTGCGAGATTGAAGATAACATATAGTTTGTCCACCGATAAGTTTCGAAATTCTAAGTTCCTCGATCTCGAGGCTTGTCGAGGTTCGATTCGGAGATAATTGATAGTCAAAGTTATACCTAGTCTCAGATATATTTTGATATTGCGGGTAGAGCGTGATATAGGCTGATTTATGGAAGAAAAAAGTCAGAAAAGACCCAAAGCTGCCAGCAGAAGCTAAAGTGCCGTGTTGCAGAAAAGCAGCATGCTAGCATCGGCAAGCTGTCAAGACACGTAGAACTAGGTGTTACAACAGGGCTATGGCGTGCATCGACTGTTACACAAGAACAGAGGCGAGCCGCAATAACGGGTAAGGGCTTGTTGCTAAGAAAAACGTTTAAACTAGGATTCGTCAAAAAGGAAGGGAAAAAGAGAAGGAAGATAGATCGCTGGTATATGAGTAAGAGGCAGAATACTTTCGGTTTTAAATTTGGAGAAAGGAAACGTTGAATCTTTGACATGGGCGTGGGACGAAGGATCAATATATAAGTCAACATGGAATAGTCCCTACGTATACACTCAGTTTCAGTGTTGCCTAGGATTCACCCTTCATTCAAACCTCGCAAGTTTGCCTCTTTAACCACGTCATTGCATGGGAGGCTCATGGACTGACGAGGTCATAGGCGTCGTTCCTGAGGTCTGTTGGATATTGCAAGGTTCTACATTCGAATTTGTGTTGTACAGGGACACCGCTCCCATGGTTGTGGTCCATTTAGTCCACGGAGATGCCACACTAAATAATTAAAGCAATTAAATTTGGATTACGGCAATAATCTTCGTGTCGTCTCAGTTCAGAAATAAATTCCATTATCTCACCTTCTTTCATGCCCTTGTTCCGATTGTTGCTTACATATCTGCAACTCCCATGATCTCGTGCAAGCTGAGCCTGAGTTTTGAGTATTTCTTGAGTTGTGCCAAATATTTTAAATTATGATATTTACAACCCAACAATCTGGTATATCTAAGAATCGAATGCTTTCGTTTGACTGTTATATACCTAGATCGCAACGTTCTAGGCTTGGAACTCGTCTACACTGACTCGAGAAGTTACTCAAACGATCGAGTCTCAAAGCTTTACATCACCAGCTCAGCTCGTGAATGGACTGTTTCAGCAAATTCAATTGGTGCGCCGTTGCCTCCGGAAATTTAACGCGATGGGTGTGAGCGAAATACAGTACAATAATATCAATGAAGCAAATCCATTCAGTAAGAGATAAATTTATTAGACGTGCCAAGTCTCGTGTCTTTGTTTGACGCAAGATAATCACTCGCCGCCTGGTATGTTGGATCCTTTGCTACGGAAGAGCTATCCGAAAGGATTGGCATTCATTCTATAGTGGAAAAGTCCATCAATCTATTAAAATCCAACAAAACACTGAAAGAACCCTACCTTCTACCACCCTGCTCGATTCTAGAACCAGCTAGTGTGTCTTAAAGAACGACAAGAACACGCGATGCAACCCTGCACACACGCCCTCTAAAACGGACTAGCAGTTGTCAAAGCTTACAATATCGCCGCAGGTCAGTTTACGAAATGAAGCAGAAGGACCAACATGGCTCAAAACTCTCTTTTGACTTTTAGAAAAAGGATATTAAACATTCCGCTTGTTGGCTATTCTAAAGCCTATTTTTTTTATTATACATGTGCAATCAAGACAACAGGTGATATCATGATGAAAAGCCTACCTCTTGTTCAATGCAAAATAAAGCTTTTAAATGATATATTCTAACCCATCTGTAAAGGGTAATGTTTCCGGAGAATCATAAATCTCATAGTCAACTGGGAAATAGACTTGTCGATGCATTTAACTTCGGTGCGCCCAAGGATTCAACTTGTCTTGTAAGACACCAGTTTTAACTTGCCCGAATGGTCTCTTGAACTTATTGGTATTGACCTCAGATACCCATGTGGCGGCGAGAATTTCATTCTCATTCCTTGTACTTATCTCGACGCTGTAAAAGTCCGCTTTCATCTCTTGAGGGGTGAACTCTACAACATAGTATCCACGATAGTAACCCTCCGCCCACCTATTTCGTGGCAAGAAGAACAGAGTTAGCGTGGTGCGAATAAATACATGGAGGGGAGGCTTTGATGTTGGAAAACGAACCGGGGTTCGAATGTGAATAGGGGTGCGCATTTCTTTGACTTACTTGACTTGTTCATTGTCAGAGACCACTTTCTGTGAGATTTCCTGGCACTCCGTCAAATTTTTCAATATTCCGTAACCACTGTAGCTTGAGACGGCGGTAGTGGCCAGCTCAATGCCAAACGCACCATTGCCATTCTCATGGTCATACTTTAACTTTTCCGGGTAAGTAAGCTCTGCGGCCCACAGAGCATGGTAATCTCCCGTGAGAATAACAGTATTCATGAGCTTCCTATCGATGATGGTGCTCATAACTCTATTTCTCTGGGCTTGGTAGTCCATCCAACCATCGTAATACAAGTCTTCACCGCTAACTGCAGTTTCATTCATGTTGGAGAATTGGACTTGGTTCCCAAGAACGTTCCAGACAGCGCCGCGTTGCTGGCTTGCGTCGAACTGGTCGTACAGCCACTTCTCCTGTTTAGCACCCAGCATGGTTCTATTCGTATATGCCGCACCTTCGATGTCATCGCCCTTATCACGCGCGTAATATCGAGTGTCGAGCATGCTCAAATCAACCAACTTGCCAATCTTGAAATTGCGCCAAATGCGGAAATAGTCATCCGCATCGACCTGACGGATTGGCATCCACTTTATCGTGCCACATGCGGGGTTAGCATGGGGATCAAACACTTGCGGATTATTAACCGCTTTATCGGAGTTTATCTTTGAGACAAAGAATCCATCTGATTGGGAGGCCGCATTTGGAGTAATGTTGAACTTCTTACCTCAAAGGAAGCTCTGAGTCCGTTCATCTTTCGCTGTTGCCATGTAATTCCTTCCTTCATCATGGCGGACTCGTCCGCACTACCATCCTTCCAACCGTTATTGGCGACCTCCTATCATGAATGTTAGTTTCCTTCGCTACACATATTCGAAATGAGAAACTCGAAATGAAGTTTCTATCAAAGGGGAGGGTAGGCACTAACATGGTCATCCCAGACGCTAATCCAGGGAAAGTTGGCATGGTTGAGGGCGAGATCCGGGTCTCGCCTTTGCAAGCCAAGTCTTATTCTGTAGTCGACCAATTGGACGGTCTCTTTGAACGGCAACGGCGTTCTCCCGGGCAGGAAAGATGGTTCCATATATTCATACGAGTAATCTAGATTTGGAAAGTTAGAGATATCAATCGATAACCCAATCGCGGCAAATCCGTTGGGTGGTTTCATTGGCCTTGCTTACCTCCCAAGAAGATCACATAGTCCATTTTGTCCTTCCTGGCCGGGGTTCCGTACGCATTGTAAAAGCCCTTGAAAATTTTAAAGTTGGTGAATTGTCAACTTCCCGAAAAGATGAGATCGGATATATTATCAATTAAACAGAAACCACTAACCTCAGCGAAATTGGCACAAGAGTAAACAGCAAAGGAGACCTTGTTAATCCAAGCATCTGCCTCAGGAATGGTCTTGGTTCTGCCAGGCGCGCTCTCCGTGGTGCCGTCGCAAGATTTGAATTTGTAATAGTACGTTTGGAATGGCTCCAACCCAGTCGCCTCAACTTTGACCGTATAGTCAACGTGGCCGGATGTTTCGGTCTTCCCGCTACTGAAAACTTTCCTCGGCCGCTCATCGCACTCGTAGTCCTGCCAGACCTCCCATGCTACACAGACCGGTGTCTTGTCCTCGTACAAATGTGTTGTTTCGTTAACATTCACTGGCACCGCTCGCGTCCAGATGATGACGGAGTCCGCATACGGATCACCACTTGCAATGCCGTGAGAGAAGAATAGTGGACCTGCATATACTGTGCGCTTGTCCACCGGCCCGTGTCTGGGGACGGCGAGGAATGGGTGGTTGACCGATGGAGAGTCGAAGGCAATATTTCTGGCAAGAATGTTACCAGCAGTAGCGGTTACCAAATCTGCTGATAAAACTATCGTAGCCGCCGCAGCTACAACGGACGAGCTCACACGACCAAACATCGTAACCGGACGTCGCGTATTAGGACTAGAGAATGGAGGGGAGATAAACAGCTGACACCAGTGAAGAAAGAAGCTCCATTGAAATCATGAGCAGGAGGCTCCGACTATCATTATATACAACGGTAAAATGTCTTGTATCTGCAAAAGATCAATGCCAACTTCCCATAGCGGAAACTTTGGAGAGCGTCGCCAGTACATCTCTCTTTCCAAGTGCTTCTTCTCGTTCATATCTAAGTTTCCAAGATTTTTCCAATCCGGAGACCGGAAACCAAGCCCCAGTCTATGCCGCTGCATGACCACTAAGACTGGAACCTTATGATGCCTTTTCCCCAGGTTATGGACTGAGACAGCGTCAGACCGGGGACAGCTCTCAGACATGCGCCTGAATCCCTGTCGTGGATCAAATTTATAGTTTCCTAGTTCTTTTTGGGAAACTTCCCGCAGCGCCCACATGTATTGAATTGTCAAGATTACATTTCGTCTGCTCTTGCCAAGGCACGACGTTTGGGAAGGAGGGGAAATATTTCATATCGGGGCGCCGGACAACTATGATAGTAGCGAGAGATATTAGCTAAAGCCAAATTTCTTAGAAACACTTCCTCCTGCATCATGCGAGTCAGGAGAAGAAGAAAAACACCAAAATCTATGAATTCCGAGAACATCTAAGACATCCTAGAAACAGATCCATGTTTTGCTCCTGATGGTCCCATAAGGCGAGAGTCTGCCAAGCTTTGTCTTCGATGCAACTTGGTCGCTCGGCTAAACAAACTGACCTGGAGGAGAACCTTTCACTGGCCGAGGAGCCATTTGTAACGGGTTTCAGGGGGTAAAAGAGGCACATGAGAATTCGAACACAACAAAGTAAAAAAAAAATAAAAAGTGGGACTAGGGTATTCCACGAGGAGTCGTATTCGTATAGTAGCGATGCGACAGGAAATGGTATAAAAGTGCTGAGAGACTATTCTGACATCAAGTCTAAGGTAAAACGAGAGAGAAAAAAAGAAACCCACAAAAGGAAATCGATGCGATTGACAACCCCCATAAGAATAATAATACCCCTGATCATAATCATGATGAATGCATTCCAAAAAAAAACCCAAATAAGATTCCTCCTGGCAAAAAAACTGATATCCCAGATACTGAAGTTTTTGAACGTAAAAATGCTGGAAATGGCCGCTTGTGCCAAAATTCAATAATCGTACACCGACGGCCGTCGTTGATAGTTCAGATCTCTTTTAACTATAATCAAAGGTAAGATCCTGCCGAAAAAGGAATCCCAGAAAATATATCACCTTGGCTATCGTTCTCCAGAGTCATCATTAGCGCATTCGCTTGGTGCGGATCAATAACATCCATCCTATACGTGTTGCTGGCATAAGGGTTTCCAGAAAGGACATCCATTTGTCCTGAGGTAGTCCAATTCAGAATATTCGAGACGTCGGAAGGCGGGTAGAAGTTGAACATTTGATCCGAACCCGGAAAGGAAGCAGCGAAAGGAGCTGTCTCGCTGATTGTTGGGAGGGCTCCAGGATTTGTTGTTTGATACGAGGACATATCTGGTAACCCAACGGTATAATTTGGAAGCACTGTCTGCGGAGATATCATGATATCTTCAGGAATAGTTGTTGCATTTGCGAGCATGGGCTGTTGGCTCATGCTATAAGGCTCAAATGTATAGCCCGAAACCGATGGGCGTGGCGTAATTTCATCTGTGGTATGCGTGTTGGGCGTAGGTGGGTTGTTAAAATCACTCGAAGGACTGTTGCTGCCATAGTAGCCACTTGAGGCGGAGGGACTCTGAGAGTGCATTCGGGGTGGTGGCGATTGTGAAATGATGCCATATTGGTTATTCGTACCATCAAAGGACTGGTTTAGATAATGGAGTATCGGTGCCGAGTTGTTGAAGGTTCCATTTATCTGCTCGTCCATAGAGGCATGATGAGATACGATCGATGATGAACTGTGTATCGAGGGACTAATCTTCGACGAGGGAGTTGTATGGAAACTCGCAGGAGAATATGAGGGAGGGGTATGCGGCGGCGAGCGGCCATGTGGGGGAGTTGCTGACGAATGGCGTTGAGGGGTTGGCGCATTCTGTACTGGCCGAGCAGGCGAAGCTTGGGTAACTTGTGGTAAGCTGTTTGTCTTCGATGGTAGGGTGCTCGATGAGTCGCTAGCTTGGGAGGTTGTCTCGTAGCTTTGAAGAGCGACAATGGACAGACGCCAAAATATCTCACGGGCGGATCCGACCCCCGGCCACCTCTCAACCATCATGTCCATGCACTCTAACCCAGTTTGGATATGCTTTGCAACTTCACTCCGTGGGTGCAGTTTCCGAATATTTTCATAAGAAAGACACCACATCATGATAATACAAGTCATATAAACTTGGTGTACAAGTACCCATGTCATGTCAACCGTCCGCTTGTCAAACATCCTCTTTTGAATAGTAATGTTTTTGATGGCGCATTCGTAGCAAAGCTGAGTAGCGGCGAAGGATGGTTTCGGGATTTGAGGGCTCGGGCGATATAAGAAAATCAGCATGTTGTTGTACCTACACTCGATCAGTTAGGGAATTTTCGCAGATAGCAGTAAGAAGCACAGAGGATCATATACCGATGGCGAAACCTAGAAGAGAATTTAGCATCAGAAACATAGAAAGATTCAAATACAAAAAGAACAGAGAAATTATGTCGTACCATTCTTGCGAAAGACCACTGCCCTCGCCATTACCGGGCGAAGACTCGACCCACACATCTAATTTAATACGCATTTGCTTGAACCAAGGATCTTGATCATCCTTCGGCGTTTCCTTAATGTTTTGATAGAGCCCGAGTCTAATCTCTGATTGTATTCTCCTCATCCTAAAAAAGTGCATTGATATTAATTTCTTAGTAGATATTGGGCCCGGTAAAATGCCGTCTTTCGTAATAAGTTCGTCATCATAAGGTTGAAAGAACTGAACATCGGTAAATGTATCACCGGTACAAAATCCGGATGGTCGACCAAGGATATGTGATAGACCGGATTCCATCGAAGATGTTACCCAAAACAGGCGCCTTCTCATATCAATGGTCAAAGGATCTAGTGGATGTCCGAATATATCTTTCGTGATTGTACTTTCTTGGTTGAGGCCCAGATCAATGCACAGCCTTGTGGCTAGGCCAATAATATGGTAGATACCGGTTCTCGTTGGAGTAAGAAGGGAATATTGCCCCATAAGGCAGAAGCATTGTAAAGTAGATAGATTCATCGCTCCAACAACCGCCTCCATGTGAGTTAATGCCGAGAGATAGAAGCCGTCAGCCAGTCCAGAGTATTGACTTCCAATCTTTTGCAAGCAGATGGCAAGAACCATCTTTAAAGTAAAATTTTTATGGGGGTCAGTTGAGCCGCCATACACTTCATCCGTGTCTCTGATAAATGTCTCTTCATGAAGCGTCGGAAGCATGAATTGTGCTATAAGAAGTTAGCATGCGTTGAAATCGATTGTCCACATACAATTGATGGAATAAACATACCCTTTTGAAATATGAATTCGGATACCAATTTGTCGGTTAATTCTCTGTTCGGAAGCCTATTGATAGGCGCAGAGCTTAATGCAAAGGAGCTTGGTCGACGTTCTTTGCCTTGTATTCGTGCGGGTTCGTGTTCCGTAGGGGAAACAATATCTCTTACGGAGTGAGTGGCGGTATTCTTCTTTGCGAATTCAACAACCAATCTCGCTAGTTGAAGACCAGCAGATGATCCAAGAAAATGACGTTCCGGCTCATCATCTGATAAGGATACCATTCCCATGCTCCTTACAAGATCCTCTTCATCCGGCCCGCTGCTCGGGGGCATCTCTTTTTCTAACTGCTTGATCTCTTCATCTAGCGCTTTGACTCGATCTTGAAGGAATATTACGTAACTTCGGGATAGTGTTATGCCTTTAGACGCGTCCCAAAAGTCGCACTGAGATCCACTGCGTTGACAGGGCTCGCATTTCGGCAATGAAGCATCGCAACGGCTTTTTCTGCTCCGGCACCGGTTGCACGCTGTTAGTGTGTGGATTTTAGCGCCAGAGTGTTCCGAGCCGCCATCGCCATTCGCTGAAGTATTCGAAGTTGGCTTTCGGGGTAGTAACGAAGCGGCGGATTGCCGGCGATATGTGGGTGAGAACTGCAGGGCGTGGCCCATTGGACGGCCAGCTTCAAAGGTCGCCATGCGGGGAGGTTGAAGTAGAAGCGATTGTAGCGGAGAATATCCACACCGATTTGTCAAATGAAACCAATCCTCAGTTGCACAAAAACTCGAATATATTCAAATGTAAGAAAATATGAGCTTGGGGATTTGTCAAAGCCGCAACTGATGATCGAGTTTGCCAGAGGGGGAGAGGTGCGGAGCGAAGGTTTGGAAGCTCGTGATCTCGATCGGGGTTCCGAGATGACGGAAGCTAGAAGGTGGAAATCAAGCTAAGTTTTCGAAACTCAACTTGCAATCGATATGTACCCCTTGCAACTAGGATTCGCAGAATCCAGTAGGTCTATGCCGCAATGTCCGCCGGTAAACTCTTAATCGTATCGAATATCCTTACTGTATTCGTAATGGGCCGGGTTTACAATGTAAATGGGTTGAGGGCAAGTTTTGTCACTCCTCTCTGACGGTTCGTCGCATATCGCATCTAGGGAGAGTGGGGCTGATCGGAGTATCTATTGGTATGCAGGCGGTTCAATAGGGCAAATGGCGATTGGTGGCCAACCCACACAACAGAAGACGATTGCGAATATTAATATATCTACTGATAGGTAGCTTAAGATAGCGTTCTCCAAAATTGATATGAGTCTTCTTATGGGGTCTTGAGCTCTTCGACTGGAGTTGCTGGCTTCATGCAACTTTGCCAGTTATATATTTAGCTTGGTTGGGATCGGAGCAAGCGTGAACGTGGGCAGTGAAGGGTTGCCCGAGGCCAGGCAGATTTGTGAGGGCCTCGGGCAGTCTCTGATCAATGCTGGCAACATTAGGCGACGCTAGCTTGTTAAAGGAACCCGCAGTACCAGTGGCATGCGAATGGATTCGAATTGGCACTCATTGTGAGAGAAAAAAAAAAGTGAAAGCAAAAGTAACATGGTCAAGCATCGTGTCAGATTTAAGATTTTTCTTAATAACATCGCAGTCAGATCTCTAGCCATTAGTTTTGCTTTCTCTAGTTCCGACAGCTGTAATCTGAAAATTCTCATAGTGCAGGTCCATGCTGATGTTGCGGCTCACCCCTGTTTTTTTTTTGGTGCCTGGATTTAGGGAATTGGGCTTATTTGCAGGATGCAGGCGAAGAATGAGCGATGATTGGGATAGAATCTGGATCGGTCCCCGTATCCTGGATTTCCCACGTCCATCAACATTCACGAGCCGACATGTTTCTAGTTTTTCGGCGGGGCTAGATTGTATTAGTAGAGGATGGTCTGGACAATGAAAGCGAAATTTTGAGGCCGACGCACAGTTCCTCAACTCACTTTCATGCGAGTCTGGGAGCCAATGAAGTCATTCCGACCACTCCCTAACCAACGAGATTTTGCATCATAAAAACCCTATGGTCGAAGCAGCTAACTCATTCTTCGAATCAGTCAGTCGGAGGCCTCGGCAGTCCGGGTCAGTCTCGTATAAATAAAATTATATTGTCATTGTCTGTCTCGGGTTTTTTGTATTTGGTGATGACGACGGATGTAAGCCCAAGGTTCTTTTGTTGCAACTTGAGCTGAAAGAAACCTCCTGCCTAGAGGGTGTTCCTATCGAATTTGGAGGGGATACGCTCACTATGAAGTGCAGCGGTGTGATCGAGAGGCTGAGCGACAGTTCTATGAGCGAAGCGAATGTCTTGCACGGGTTGGGTTGCTCCCTCGCTCAACTGTATAGCAGTCATTACTGTAGAAAAACAATCCCGAGGTTCAATCGGTTACGTGCTATCGAAGCCTCATATGCATAGATAACTAATTATATAGTTTCGCGGCATATTAGTTTTAATGTCAGACTGAAAGGCACAAAACTTATCGAGTGTCGCAGAGCCAACGTCCTGAAAAGTGCCTGCCCACGCGCCTAAGGAATCCATCCCAGCTGGGATTTGTTTGTCTGTCTGCTGAAGCGGGCATTTACTGTCGGGAACTCCGTAATCCTGGCGAGCTAAGCCTTAGCTTTATTGTCACCGATTTTTAGACCGCCTCATAAAGATCCCTCGATATCGAAACCCTTCCGGCGATTGAGACAAAAGCGAGCGAACCCGCTGATCCGATTCCAGATTCCATTTCCACGTCGCTAGTAACTTTATTTTCATCAGACCAGGTCGTATCTTGTTCTGTTCTCCGATAAGGCAATTCTCCGTGGTGTTGCCGCTTTTCCAAGGATATTATGTCGGGCGAGTTTCAGACCCCGCCATTGCGTGTGAGCCGACCTGTGAGCGCTTGTTCAGCGTGTCGGAGGGCAAAAATCAAGGTCTGTTCTTTGAATTCATGCTCATTGTTTCGGAATCTTTCGGACTGGCTAACTTTGCACACCAAATGTAGTGTGATGGCAAGCTGCCAGCTTGTTCGGCGTGTGAGAAGCACGGCAAATCAGCGGAGTGTTCGAGTAGCAGCGACCAGTTTGCGAGAGGGAAAGAGCGAAGGTACGAGCGGACAAGAAGGAATAACTTAAAAACTTACCATGTATACCCCGGAGACTGATTGCTTTTGCTAGTTACGTTGCCTCTCTAGAAGCAAAGATCGAGCGACTTGAGCAGAAAAAGGCTCAGTTGACCGGCAAGCCATTTCGTCCATCGAACCAAGTCGACCACTTCACCGGTATTGGCAGTTCGGATGGAGCTGGTAAGCATGTCTTCTTCCGACTCTCGATTGCCCTCTAGGATTTTTTTTTGACGATCGAATATTCTTACAGACGATTCGCAAGGTGCAAGTGGGATGGCGGGCTCAGCAAGAAAGCGAGCGGAGGGTGCGCAAGTTGAAGAGTTGATATCGGATTTGGGATTTATGTAAGCATCTTGTATACGACCTTCCATCTATCGTGAACAGCACAACTAATATATACTCCACCATGCAACAGTACCGTCAATGCCACTAGCAAGGGACTTTACGACTTTACGGAGGACATGTCCTTCTCAAAGCTCGTACTCAGAGCCGCCTCTCTTCAGCAAGATATCGTACCGTCGCTCGCACCGTGTCCTTTACCAGACCGACATACAGCCCTTCGTCTGATACAACACTACCTCGATACTATATTTTCTCATTATCCCTTTTTTGACGAAACGTCCTTATTTATGTCAGTCAATGCTGTCTTCAGAGACGAGAGTACAGCCTCATCTCGGGACTTGTATATCTGTTACATGGTTCTCGCCATCGCCACGGTATCGATATCAAAAGGAACCGATCCGACGGCTAAACTAAGAGCTGCTGGATACGTCACCACGGCCGTTGGCCATTCTCGCCAGATACTAGTCCCTTATTCCACCATTGGGGTTCAGGCGACCCTCCTTATGATTCAATATTCCCTTTTAGAACCGAGCACCTATAATCCCTGGTATTTGATTGGCGTCGCAGCCAGAATAACAATTGACCTTGGATTGCATCAAGATTTGCAAAAGTCTGCAAAACAAACGGCCAATGAAGCAGAGCTTCGTAGACGTATATTCTACTCTGTTTATACTTACGATAGGTATGTAGGGTTGTGGTGGGAGCAGAGATGGATATTCACTAACATCCCTTGTGCACTCCAGATATATCAGCATGACTTATGAAAGGCCTTATTCCTTTTCAGACGAGGCCATCAACGTTCGCCTGCCTCACCCCGAGGGAGTAGCAACCAAGATCGCGAACTGGACCGGTCAGCCAATTTCACTGACTCTTGCAACGGAGTTATTCAAGTTCAGCAAAATCAACTCACAATGGTACCAATATCTGTGGTTCTCGGAGAGAATAAAACTGAGTACTCCTAGAGACTATTGCGATGCTAGAAGACAGGATCTTCGAGAGTGGTTGAACAATTTACCTTCATCGATTGAGCAAACACAATTGGAAATGCTCAAGCTAGAATACTTCTATATGAGAATATACCTCGACCTCCCCAATCCTCGAGTGCACGACTTGAGCGAATCTATCAGAGTTGCTATCGTCGAAAGCAGTTTCGAGTATGTTAGATTATTTCAAAAGCTTCTCCTAGAAGGGGGCCCACGGTTTCATTATACCTACTGCGATGCGATCAGAGCCTACAATCTAGGGCAAAAACTCTCGGATATTCTGAATTGGCCTGGTAACACCTTTCTCTCCGGTTCGACTGGTTACAGGGCTAAAACTGCCCTTCATGGGATTCGGACGCTGTTGGACATGCTCGGGCAAAGATGGGTTGAAATCGAGAAGTTCAGAGAACGGTTTTATATGGAGTCCGAGCCTTTGCTAAACCAACTTCGCGATCTAACGGAAGCCTATATATCCCCTCACCAAAGCCCACAAGCGATACTTCAAGGGCTAGAAGAAAGCGTGACACGGGAAAGGTCACCGCAATGGAGTCACCAGCGATCAATGCCAGGAGTTTGAGATTCTCTATATTTTTTAATTGTCATATTTCTTGCAAGACCAGGCGTCAAAGGATTTCTTTTGTAGTATTCCATGCCATATTTGATACCATATTTAAATTAATATACCATATTAATCCTTTAAGCTTCTTTCCTCCTCATTTTAAAAGGGTTTTAAAGATCCCTTTTTATCGTGTATGGATAGAGCTTCGTGCTTCGCATCTGTTTTACGAGAAAGGTCCGAGTGGGCACATGTGTGGAGGCGCGGGGCCGTGCGTGCGGCAATGCGGCTTAAAAAGTCTAAATTTCGCGAGCGGGAAAAAAAAAAAAAAGTTTGCGACAAGAAAACCTCAACACCAACGTCTTTCTTCACACACGTGTAGAGCTCATCAAGCTCATTGCCCAGCACCATGACCGCTAAAACCGGCTCTCGAAAACGATCTCGTACAGCAGCCGAAGACGCGAAGGCAGTATTGTCCTCAGAAGACGAGTTTGAAATCCCAGAGATTAATGGCGACGAGTCGAGCGATGAGGAGGATTTCTCACCCGGCGATGAAGATAGCGAGGACAAAGAAGAGGAATCCAGTGGGGATGAGATTGAAGATGAAGATGAAATAGATTCAGACGAGATACCCTCGGAAGATGAATCTATATCTAAGAGAAACGGAACCAGTAATGGTGATGTAACAACCGGATCTGATGGCGAGGACGCTTCAGACCCGATAGATAATGTCAAGGTTGTCGTTGGTGCGGACGGAGGCCCAAGATACATATATCCCGAAATAGATCCAGTCTACGACAGCGACGATACAGATGTCGAGGAAACGAATACAATTGGCAACATCCCACTCGAATATTACGAGAACTATCCTCACGTCGGCTACGATATAAACGGGAAAAGGATAATGAGACCAGCCGCTGGAAAAGCTCTGGATATACTATTAGACAGTATTGAACTACCCAAGGGCTGGACAGGGCTCATAGATAAAAACAGCGGGGCTGCATTGAATCTAACCGAAGAAGAGCTGGAGATCGTGAAGAAATTACAGAGATCTGAAATTACGGAGGATGGTTACGATCCTTATCCGGTACGGTGCCGTCAATCGCTCACAGTTTTGCCGTACATGCTAATATGTTACTTCAGGATCTGGTGGAGTATTTTTCAAATACCGTCGAGCAAATGCCGCTAAGCAGCGCACCGGAACCGAAACGCCGATTTGTCCCATCTAAACACGAGCAGAAACGGGTGATGAAAATTGTGAAAGGTATTCGGGAAGGCCGAATATTACCGCACAAGCCACACGCAGAGAAGACGGAGGAGCCTGAATTCTACGATATATGGGCAGATGATGCCCCCCAAAAACTGGACCACATTATGAATATCCCGGCACCGAAACTACCGCCCCCCACTCATGACGAAAGCTATAATCCTCCAGTTGAATATCTCCCAAATGAAACAGAAATGAAGGACTGGGAAGAACAAGATCCCGAAGACCGAGAGAAAAAATACCTTCCGCGGTCTCATAAGGCCTTACGTCTAGTTCCTGGGTACAATGGATTTGTAAACGAACGATTTGAACGCTGTTTGGATTTGTATTTGGCGCCCCGAGTGCGTCGAAATAAGCTTAATATTGATCCCGCGTCATTATTACCGAAGCTCCCCTCACCGGATGATCTCAAACCATTCCCAACGACGTGCGCAACGATATATAGAGGACATGAAGGACGCGTTCGATCTGTGGCTGCAGACCCCTCTGGGGTTTGGGTTGCAACGGGTGGGGACGATGGAACAGTTCGAGTCTGGGAAATCTTGACTGGGAGACAGGTCTGGAAATTAAGTGTGTCGTCCGATGAAGCGGTCGATTCCGTCACATGGCGTCCAGCACCGGAAGGAAGAATATTAGCAGCTGCTTGGTGAGACCCCACAGTTGGAATTTGCGGAGCATATGCAAAAGTTTCTGTGACTAATTGCTTTTCTAGCGGCAACGAAATTTTGTTGGTGGTGCCCCCAATATTCGACTCCGAGGAAGAAACCCACGGCAAAGAGATTTTAAGTGCAGGGTTTGGACATGCGACAAATAAAGAAGGGAAGAAGGAAGCACCCGGCACATGGTCAAAACCCGACTCCGAACTCGAAGAAGAAGGCGTTGTAGTCACTATTACAGTGAGGAAAACGGTCAAGTATATAGCCTGGCATCGAAGGGGCGACTATCTGGTGACCGTTTCACCCGAAGGTTTGTGAATCTCTTTTTCTGTTTTTGGGAGCCGGAATTGACCTGCTATATATAGATGTCCGCAAAGCTGTCTGCATCCATCGTGTTTCAACGCATTTATCGCAAACGCCATTCAAAGAAAAGAGTGTAACCAAGGGTATCCCTCAACGAGTGCAGTTTCACCCATCGAAGCCTTTGCTTTTTGTTGCAACGAAGAGATATATCCGGATCTACGATTTAGCGAAGGCCGAGTTGAGCAAAACCTTAAAGCCCGGTGCCCGCTGGATCTCGTCCATTGATATTCACCCCCAAGGCGATAACCTTATTGTCGGGTCCTATGATAAGCGACTGCTGTGGCATGACCTCGACTTGAGTACTAAGCCCTATCGGACTTTACGGTATCATGACAAGGGTATCAGGGCCGTGGCCTTCCATCGTGGTGGATTCCCGCTTTTCTGTTCGTCGAGCGACGACGGGACTGTGCAAGTTTTCCACGGTAAAATTTACAGCGATTTGATGGAAAATGCACTCATTGTTCCCCTAAAGGTGCTGAAGGGGCACAAGATTGTCTCTCATTTGGGGGTACTGGATGTTGATTGGCACCCCAAGCAGCCGTGGTTATTTAGTGCTGGTGCAGACGGAACGGCGAGACTCTGGAACTAAACAAATTTCGGGGAGCAAATTTTTTTTTTTTTTCACGCCCCAAGTCAATTTTTCATGCCACACGCTATTAAAATCCATCGGAACTTTTTGGACCTTCAAAGGTTTCGACCTGGTGGGGCAAGTTTCGTGGCTTTGAGGAATTGTCGCATCATCTACCGTTATGAGAGCCGAAAGCTGTATGATACTAAATGATTCGAGTTTATCAATCTTGGGAGTCTTGCGGAGTAAGTCGTTCGACTTTTCTTTATCCACTTGAGCATTCAATTTTCTATCTCTGTCTATATTTTCAACGCAAATGCATGTATTATATTATCCCAAAAGTTTCATTTCTCGATTAAAATAGATTATAATTGTTTCACGGAAACAAAGGTTTACAAATTCGAACGAGAAACAAAAGCTCCGCGAGATCCGTGGCAAGAGCATTCCGAGAAAAGAGCGATATCTCGAGAGTGCATGCCGAAAGCCGTCAATAGAGCTGCAGAGGGACTAGAACGAAAGAACCCGTGTATTTTGCCGGCGAGGTGCGACCCACTGAGCAGCAAAGCAACCTCAAGAATAACAATATAGGAATGTGAGCACGTGTGGTCTTTCCCTAATCGAAGTGAGATTTGACGAGTCCGACCGATTTGAGCCAATCACAGACACCAAATCGCCACACGTGCGGTCGTTACGGAATTGGGTCAGCCCACGCCGCAAGTTTGGTCTTCAGTCCCAAGCAGAAAACGATATCGCACGTCAATTCACCCACCCTATCAACTCGCAAGATTTTCCCACGAGCGTAAGCACGCGACAGAGGGCCGGGCGTGAAGAAGATCGATGGGTCTGTGGCAGTGTGAGTTTTTTTGGAAGCACTTGTTTTCTCCGTTGCGCGCTGAAAAAGGTGGAATGTAGCAAAGCAAGGCGCCTTGATCCCTTCTTGTCCTGTCAAACGGAATGGACGAAGACGTTCATCATTCGCTAGCCTTGCCATGCCTTGTCTCTTCCACACCCCCTTCCAATATATAGACGGCTATCTGCGCATTTCCTGCACATCTTCTTTTCTTTTCCGGGAGTTTCGTACAATGGAGAACTTGTTCTGTAATCCAAGCGTCGTCTTTCCCAAACGTTGACAGCCCGAAGTTCCTCGAAACTTTCCACCAGCAGTCCTTGTTCCGTAGTGAAGCGGAACAGTAACGACACCGTTTTCTGATAACATAACGATCTTGCGACCCAGAACCTTTTACTCTTCCCCATCTTTTCCGCTTCAAAACTCCGAATCCCCGGTTATAACTTATACGTTCGAAGGAAAACAAAACTCGGTTACACATATCAAACGACAGTTAAAAGGTCTCAATAAGTGCTTCCATAAAGAGGATTTCATTTCATCGGTTGTCCCTCAATACCCGTACACTACATAACGTAAACATAAATGGAAATGCAACATGCAAAGATGTCGCCCAGGTTGCCTCCCACCCCAAAACCCTCCACTGAATTGGGCCCGAGAAGGACACCCCGTCTGTCAATCGATGCATCATTCAACCTTGGCCCTGCCGCTATCACACTTTCACCAGAGGTACTAAAAATAACTTCGTCAGCACAAGTTTCCACAACCACCCAACAAGCTCCACCACTGTCACCAACCTCACCCTTCACATTAACCCCAATCAACCCCTCTGAAATACCAAAGCAGCAGCAAAGACGAAGAACGTCGTCGAGTGCTGGCACCAATCCAGCAAAGCGGAAAGATGTTATCATTGGACCTCCGCCTACCCGGCAGCATCCGATCATTCAGATGAAGCCTCGTGAGGTGATTCCTGCAATCAGCGAAGATACATCAAATAAGGCTGTAACTGGATCGAAGCGGAAAGCCACCGGTGTTTCTGCTGCAAAACGAAAAATCGCTCGCAAGACCGCACATTCCGAGATCGAAAGGAGGCGTCGGTCGAAAATGAATGACCAGTTCGCCAAGTTGAAGAGTATAGTCCCAGCATGCAAGAATCAAGATATGCATAAACTCGCTATATTAGAGGTAAATAATACAGTACATACCCATACGAGTGAGTGTTACTAACCTTCTTCTCGAACGAATACAGGCCACCACGGAATACCTTGTATATCTCGAAGAAGCGATCAAGGTATACCGAAATGCCGGATCCGAAAGTGTGATAAACAGCCCGCCCACTTTCTCGCCTTCCGAAAGCGGTCCAAGTGACGAATTGCTCGATTATGAGGAGGACGAGGATGAAGATGACGATATTGCCATCACTACTGCGGGGAATTCGCCAGCTATCGCAGCTCTCCCATCTACCCAACCCATGCTTGAGATCACAGACACCGAAGCTACCCACGCTCTCCTCCTCCTCGCGGATCACCAATCGCAACATGCACCTAGAGAAAGATTGATGAGTTTTAGCAGCAAATCGAAACCAATTTCCGTCAAGGACTTGCTCTTGTAGTTTCTTACATATTTCGAATTTCCCCATTTTCTCTCTTTACCTCACACTTCCTATTTCCGTTTCGTCAGGTCGACTGGTTGGTTTTTTGGGATAAATAAAAGATAAAAGTTGATGGTTTGATGAATTTTCCATGGTACTCGCCACTTTAAAATTTTCTTCTCGCTTGCTTCGTCCTCTTGTTTATATAATATTAGATGGATGCGGTTTCTATAATCAACTGCTATGACATCATTCGTATATACATGACCTATGTTTGACACATGAGGTCTTCGGGCTCGATATGATTAAGGGATCCTTGGGAAGAGCTGGTGGTTAATATCTCTTTAAGTTTGCGAAACTTTATTTCGATTAACGGTGCGATGTTTCTAAAAACCTTCAGATAAGATTTCAGTTTTCATCCCATTTCACTTTCTCTTCTGTTTTGTTTGGTGTTATAGGTGTGTATTGTAGAGAAGGCTCGGTTTTCGGGAATGCACATGTTCCACGGATTTGGGATCGAGCTTTTATAATGGCAGAATGGATTCAGGCGTTTGGCGAATTAAGGGTTTCGTATGCGTGTCGCGGAAGTTGATATATTTCACCGAGGAGTTCTAAGGCCACAACGAAAGTCACTGGTCAGTATTAAGCAGAAGTTACAGCTGAGACAATCAAGGATATTAGGTATATATCTCTTAGTGCATCGCGGCTAGCTTTCAAAACAAAGTTAACATCCATATACAGACGATGTCGAGTAGATATTGATAGCGGTATATTTGTCTCGTAAATCAGATTTGCCATCTTCTGCCCCTAAGCAAGCATAACCAAGTCTTATCACTTGGTCATTGCTAAAGCCTGGTCTATCATAATTACACCAGAGAAGTCCAACTATTATAGAGGCTCGAGACTTGATCTGAGGGAAATTGATTGTAAAAATGCTTAAGTTTGCATACAAAATGCAACAGAGGATCCGTGATCAATTCGCAACACAACGAGAAGTCTGTTTGAAGGAAAAATCATCAAGTTTGATGTGTGGCTGAATTCATAACGGATAGCTGGCATTGCGAACGCATCTTGCTTTAGCATCTAGGTTCTAGACATGAGCTATGGCAATCAAGCATTGATCGCGACTTTTTTTTTTTCATTCGTATGTCGGAGTACATTGATTATCGATCTATCCACTTGGAAGCCCACAAAATTCAGCCGACCTGATCTTTTGAAGAATTCTAGAATGAACCTCGCGAATGTGAGGAAAGGTATAGTTCGGTCCGGCTCGTTGTGGGGGAATATTATTGATCTCGCGGTACCAGAAACGGGCTGTCTGTGATTGCCTTATTGTGGATTGACCAATTGAGAGTCTCAATTGAAGAAATAACACCCAAATAGAACCCCATCCGCATATCCACTTGGTAAGCACATGTTGAAGGTTGAGGATCCGAAGGTTTCCCGATTTTCATCCCAGCTGTTTTCGAATCGCACGCATGTTGAAGAATTCCGCGAGCCGATCAGTATTTCAGGCAACATTTGTCCCGGGAAACGTCAGCAATTAATATCTTTGTCCTAGGACGAACCAAGATCGAGTCAAAGAGGTACACTGCAGTGGTACCTCACATGCATACGAGAAAGCTAAAATATATGTTTTGTTGCATTCAAGTCTCCATATACGTGGGCATTTGCTAGTGGCTTGTGATCGAGGGCTCCGATGCAGCTCAGGTACGAAGTCTAGAAGTCGATTGGAATTCACCAATTTTGGTATGGCGGTTAAGTGCTGCAGCATACCAGTGACATAATTAAGCTAACTCACAATGTCAAGTCAAAGCCACAGCTGATGAGGCTTGCAGGGAGATGAGTCTAAATTGAAAGCGATGTCACGAACAACTCGCTTACATAGTTAGTGCTAGCACCATACCGTATAAAGCTAACCATGGCGCCAAGTAGAAACAATAGCTGCGAGTCGATGTGGGATGGCAGTCTTAACGAAGAAGGAGTTTTTTGGCGTACAGACTAACCTTAACCAACGGCCAGATGGCTTCAGACCCTTCTATCAATAATCTAATAACGAGACTCTATTTGGATGGTGCAACAGAGACTAGTCTCGCTCCCAGCGGAGATCTGTGGAATATTGACTACTAGTGTTTGCAAGCTAGCCACATAACTGAGCTAGACTGTGAGCGCCAGCAGTAGATGATTACGTGCTGAGAGACTTTTTCTTCTTTGAAATTGGAATATTACAGAACTCTCTGCTATGACGCTATGCATTTCAGTGCTTTGGAATGTTTTGGGCCCGCATCTCTAAATGCGCACAACGACCTGTAGCTCTGATTCGTGGGACAGACCGAACATCTGCGCGGATACATATGGTCGCCGAGATTAATGCTAGGGAAAAAAGAAAAATAGAGGTAAACCAAGTTGAAAGGATTGAAAGCGGCCGAGTGAAAGTTCGTACATACGTACATGCTATAAATTCATGTATTTAACTCGTAACGAATCGAATTACAGAACCGAGCCTCCCGGGTTCGCTTACAACCGAGTATTAATACAACTTGTAACTTCTTAAAGTATTTATACTCGAAGCTTCTTGTAAATGACGGAGTCATGGGTTTTTTTTTTCGTTTTTACCAGGGATCGTGCATAATCTAGCCGCCAATCCTAAAAGAAGATAAGAAACTCTATTGTGTGTCGATCAAAGATCTCGTGGAATTGCAATGCAGGACAATTCCAAAACCGTTACACAGAGTACGAGGAGACCCTCTTTTATGCGGTCGTGAACCAATGTAGATGTACATATGCAATTCTGTATCGATTCAGGCAGTCTTTGATGCAATTCTGCATCGATTCAGGCAGTTTTTCATGCAATCCACTTGACGGTGTCCTTTACTGTGGTCAAGTCCATGTAAAGTGGTACTACACGATGCCATGCCGGCTTGCATATTAAGACCAAATGGAGGGTGGATGAAAATTGGTCGATCTCAACGTCTGATCCACAGTCAGACCCTTCAATCTAAGAAAAAGCTGTATCTGCAAGGGAGGCCTCCATCGAGCTCAACACCCTCTTCTGTTGGATTCCATATTGCCTGAAATCTTCCATTTCTTCACAGTCAAGCTAGTATTACAATTCATATCCGATACGCTCCTGTGAAGGGATGCAAATGGATATATTCACGGGGAAGCAGCCCCTGGTTCCGAAAACTAGGCATCTATGAAGATGATAGACGCACGTTCCAATACCACGTAGTACTCTAGAAAGTCTTCCGACCTGCATCCGAGGTTAATACTTTCGGAAGAACTTGCGAACATTTCGTTTGCATGGTGCTCGAGATACAGGAGCTCTTTTAGTTAGTGGTGTTTCAGAAGCCTCCCAAGTAACTTCGCAGGCATGCAGCGGACGGCGATGCCTCAATGCTAGCAGGAATTCCAATGCATCTCGGAAAACCCACAGACGCAGAGCCAGCTCAAATAAAGAAGAGCGTCAAGATTCTGCGGCTTCCGTTCCGGTTGGTCACCCGAACCCAGTTTAAGCCTGTCTTAAAGAAAGAAAAAAAAAAAAAAAATATCAGTCAATCTTGCTATATCATGACACGAGTGGCTGTACATTGGAAGGGTTCAGCAACTTCGTTTCAAATTTGAGTAATACTTACATGATATCCGATAGTGGATAGCTTACGAGTGGGCTCAGATGCTCATGCAGTGCCCGTTCGCTTGGCATCCAAGTTTTCGGTAGAGATCTTTAGAGTGGCTAACGATATCGTTGCCGAGAAGTAGCAATCCTCGTACCCTTAGGTTTGCATCTTTAGATGCCGTGGCGAAGCACCGTTTTGTCGGATATCACATTTTGAGGCCGAGAAGGGAGTTTTATAAAGCTTTAGCCCAAGAATCCAGACGTCTAGACTAAAAAACGAAAGAAAGGGGGAAAAATGAAAACTAGGATGACTACGAGGTGCCTCCCCGATAGAAACAGCCTTTGAATTGAGACAAACTGTAATTGCTAGATGTTTTGTTCACGAAACAATGCCAAATCGAGTTTTCTTTTTTCATGCAGTTAAACTCTCCACCGAGCTTCAATCACGAGTCCATATGCAATCATTTGTGGGTCTTTGATAAAATAAATCAAGGAAAGCTATGAAAACTGTAGGTTGGCAACTAGCTGCCGCAGGGATCTGAGGAATTTTGATATCTTAAGATTGTACGCGCCGAAACCCCAGACTGTCACGTAACTCCATGTCCGAAACATTGGATGGCTTTGGGAGCCATTCCCGAGGATATCCCGCCCGGAAGCAGATGCTCGAAGCAGGGTATCCGATTTGCATGTCCGAAGGGTCGGGTCGGGCTGGGCGCACGAAGTACGCTGCTATAGGACCACGTGAAATCAATATCGGCTGGTGTTTCTAACGTGATTTGAATGACTACCGCAACACATATATCTCCTCACCCCCTCTGTCACTCTTCTGTACCAACCACGGAGGCTCGGGATACACCTACATCTCATCCCCGACGTACAATTAGAGCTAGATTGATTCGCTCATCTCTGCATCTATCAAACGTAAGGAAACTAAATAGCGACAAGCAGCCTCGTTGTACTCACAAAGTCGCTTCCCCCGGGGCTAGAACTAATCGAACTGCCGTGATTCGCGAACATCGAGGTCGAAACTCTCCCAAAAACCATGGCCGGTAGATTCGAACCAAAGGAGCCAGTTCAGCTCGATCCTCCAAAAGACGAAGTCATAACTAAGGAATATCTTGCCAAATGTGATGGTAAGTTGTACCTTCCGCCAATTGATTGATAGCTCCCTGTTGTCAAGAATCATTACAGCGTAAGGGCCAACATCCGCTGATCTGGGTTTGAAAATATTTTCTTTTCCGCTTTGAAAGGCAGTCACGAAGGATACCCGATTTACGTAGCGATCAAGGTGAGTGCTTTTCGACGACTTAATAACCCACATACAGTTCATGCAGCGTGTATCGAGAAAAGCTAGCTAATTACATCGGAAATATATAACAGGGAACAGTTTTTGACGTGACCAATAAGAGGGATACTTACGGACCGGGGGGGTCTTACAGCCGTACGTTCCCTAAGACTTCTAGACACACTTGAAGGATTCTGTTCAGTTGTCTACCTGGTAATTGTCTCTAAGATACTGACATTTAATGGAAAAGTCGTCTCCGGCAAAGATGCTTCGTGTAGCCTCGGAAAGATGTCTCTGAAACCAGAGGATGCCCACTCGGATTATTCCGCTTTGAGTGAGAGTGAAATGGAGACACTCAACAATTGGCATACTTTCTTTAGCAAGCGATACAACATTATGGGAACGGTTGAGACTGCATAAAGCTTTAAAGAGGTGTCGGTACGAACGCGCTTTGGGATGCAGGGCTGGATGGTTAGCGAAACATAACTGGTGGGGCGTGGGACCGTCGCAAAGACTCTCCGTGAACGTGGAACCGTCGCAAAGACTCTCCGTGAGCGTGGAACCGTCGCAAAGACTCTCCGTGAGCGTGGAACAAAAATTTTATATCAATTGATCAAAACGCATGTACGTACTCAAGTATGCATCATCCACAATCGCCTTCAAGCGGGCTATCTGCACGATCACATGGGGGTACACCGCTGATTATTTCAGCTCCCATTTTTAACAATCTTCAATGCTACATGTATCCCAATCGTGAAAAGGTCTCCCTCGCTAATTGATATTATGACCAAAACGATGCCGTGGAGCCGAGTTTGTTCTACAACGTAACTGATCATCCTGCAAACCGGACGGTTAATGAGACTGCAAACTTTGTCTCTTAAACCAGCCGCGGCGTATGAAGTGTAAACCCCCACACATAAGGTTGATTAAATTCTCAATTGAGTTAAGATGCTTGACCGCAAGGATGCAAGCACACCGTGCATTTCCCGATCCCGAATTATTCCTCATGCAAAAGTACCGACGCAGGTGCGCATCCAAGCTTAAGCCGATGTGGCCTAGTTTCACGCGAAGATGAGACGGCAATGCCAGCCCAATGCTACGTCGCCGGTCCCTTTCTAACGTCGCGACTCTAGTCTCGTACCAAGAAAACGATGCATGAAAAAAGTGGAAGTTTAATAAACGTTCATTTTTGTTTTGTCTCAATATCAGACGTTCTCGCCGTAAGACGAGTGCGACTTATATGTGTAAAGAATACAACAAGGACAACACAGGATATTGTCTCGTTTACTCAACCAACTGGAAAAATCCATCTAGACACTCAATCAAACCAAGGTACTTTGGTTTTGATCCAGATGCGATTTGCAGAGGTTTTGGCAACTTGTTGGCGGAAAAAGCACATTGTAAGGATAATGTAAAAGCATAGAGTGAAGTAGATAGAAAGAAAAGGCTTTCTGCATGAAAATAAGAAACGTAGTAAAATTTCTTCTACGACCACCGCCACAGAAATCAACCCAACCAAATCAAAAAACGCTTGAGTGGCTAGTCATCAGACCCATCAAGCCTCGGCCCTCCGCAGGCTGGGCACCTGACACCCTGATCCACAACTCGCTCTCGGTCCAGAACCTTAGGACTAAAGCAATGGTGGAAGTTATCATTTCTCGCCTGGTGGCAGTACTTTACGGTGCGCTCAGCGGTGTGACCGCATGCTTCGAAAAAAAGACGTTCGAATCTGCACATCTCGAATTTTGGAAAGTTCTGAAGAGAGTTACTCTAAAAGATTCGAAAGGATAGTAGGAGACTAGGTTCAAAGATTCTTTCGTTACAGTTGTAAGCCAATGCTCTATTGTTGTCATACAGCATTGTAAGGTCGTAGGAGTTGGGACACCAAGAATGGTTGGAGATAGGGAGGAGCTCACATCGGAATATTATGTTCCTTGCAATCTGGCAGATGATTGCCCCTAGTTCGAGCACTGTAGCTATCCGTGAATATGCTGTAGACGTACACCTGCTATCAGTATTCATTTTCCTATTTTAATTAAAATATACGATTGTTTCACGACATATTCGTCCACGTCTTCGAGGAGAAGGAGATCGTTCGTTACGACTGACCTGAGCATAAATTATCCGAAATTTTGAAGGAGATAGCTTCTATGTGTTAAGGCACAATATACGCTAATGACAAAACCAAGATGACTTGGACAGCCGTGGGTATATTTTCAGAGCGATCTCAATGGTAGGACAGGGAGCCAGTACGTATTTTATAGCCAGATTTCTAGTCAATAAAACCATATTATGACACGATATCCCACAGAATCCCAAGGATCCAGAACGGCAAAGATTCTGCCAACCTCAAGATAGCTGTACGTAATTTTTAATATAGCCGCCCTCGCTTTCATCGACGCATTATGCATCGAGGATTTGTTCGCATGAAGGTGGGGCCCCGAAGACCGTCATGGTCACGCCCAAAAATTGGAATACCCGATTAAGCCACTGCGAACTCGCGAAGCCGTATTAATTGCAGCCAATTGTTTTGAACAATTAGACGAAATTGACCAACACGTATAAGTACACACATTGCACGTGGAAAAGAGGGAAGATAACCTGGTTAAACATCTAGTACACGATTGAAATAATTGTAATGCTTTCGGTTTATATTACTACTTGTCAGTTTGACCACTTGAGGGCGTTTACAAAATGTGAAGAAAGTTTTTGAACTGACGTCTGACATAGCTGTAAAATTCGTAGATGACAGGATTTTGCAATTCAGATCAATGGCAACCTCCCTGCCACCAAGACTCGAGATATCTTGCAGGAAAGGAAGGAAAGGGAAACAAAAATTCTCAAGCGTTTCCAATACTTTAGTAGCCATAGCTGACGAATTAGAAGCTCAGGTTTAAATCGGTTTTGATATTCGCAGCGGCATGTTGACCTCCCGTACTAACGGCTGCAGTAATCTAGCTCTAATCCTTTTCTCTTGGTAGTGGGGCACTTGAGAATCAAGTCTATTTGATGGAGAGTTAGCAACGAGATACGGTCTTGGGTAGTCTATTTCTCAGAGTATGAGCTTCACAAAGACGTAAAGAATCATCTAATCACCCGCTGTGTCAAGTCATTATTGACCGCGAAACTTGAGGTCTCTTGGTCTCGAAACCAAACCCTCTCGAAGGCACAGGTCTCTCGAATCTCAATGTTTGACAGACCTTAGAACTTAAGATAAATTGTATACTATGTATCCGGAGAAATCTAGTCATGTTACGGACTACTACCCAAGAACCAGAAACGAGAGCACTTGTGGAGAGCGAGATTTGCTACTCCCGAGCTTAAAAGAATTTTTAGCCAGCTATTTCACCAGTCCCAATGCAGATTGAGTAAACAAGTGTCATATACTACTAGCTTGAGCAATTTAGTCCAATAAGGAAGATTAATTCATCGATAGCTCCTGATATACAATCTAGTAGGGCATATTCGAAACATGGAGTCGAAATTTCCTCCATTATTAAACAACCGGCTTTGTAAAAATGGTGAGGTATATAAAAGGAAGACAGAAATAAGTCGACCAACGATGTACAGATAACAGGAATAAAACGCCTGGATGCCCGGAAACATGTGCTATTCCTGGATTCCCGGATAATAGAGTGGGAAAACGGTGGAGAATGAGCAAGACATTGAAGTAAAGAAGATGTGAGAAAGGAAACCGAGAAAGTGCAAAGGTGTTCACGATCCGGGGTTGGGGTTCATCTATATCCACTCGTTAGCATTTGATAGATCCAATATCAAAGCAACTCCTTCGATAAACCGGTGCGATTCTATACCTTTCTCTTGCCTCCGGTGAGGGTAACGTTGACGAAACGTCTGGTGTAAAGTATTCTCTTCTTTGCCCGTCCCTTTGGTGTCTTCTTCTTTTCTTGCTTCTCAACCTGTTCAACCCATCACGAGTCAGCAAAAACCAAACTTCCTCCAGTGTTTGTCGCTTCGGCAGTTTCCTGATAATATATCGAGCTCGTCGTCGTACCTTTGGAGTCTGAGACTTGACTTTACCCGCACGAGCGAGAGATCCGTGAACTTTTCCCATATTGTCGGTCTAGAGGAGGATGCGTATCGAGATCGTTCGAAATTGAGATGCTGTGCTTCTGAAGCGTGAAGGCTGGCGGGGGATCGAGATGTAGCTTGCGGTCTGAGAAGGAGAGCAGGTGAGGGTCGGGTGTCAATGGGTTTGCTGGGATATGACTCTTCCTGCAAATGCGCCTTTTGCTGGATTGGTAATGTTTGTCGTTTCCACGCTGGGTTTGAAGCCCTAAGGCATGTCACGGGATTCAGAGGGTGTTTGCTTTGATGAGGTGAGAACCTCTCGTGTTGTGGAGACAAACTATACAACACAGCAACGCCTCGGCAACACGTGAGCCCTCCTGTGCCCATAACAAAGGGACCGGGTAAATGAGGACCAGTTTCCGGCCACTCAGAAGACTCCACCAACCTGTCGCAACAGGCGTCGACAAAGCCTACAAGATATCTGGTTTCTCAGAAGAAATACAGGAAATTCCGAGTCTTATATAATATGGCCCTTCTAGCATCAATGTGAGTGACTTGCCCGTCGGTTTTAGCTTTTCACAGGTTTGTGATCGATCGTTACACTCAGCCGCCATACGTAGTTCTATACTTACCTGACGTTTTAAACAGGATTGCTGCCAAAGCCCTAAATCCCTGAGCCTAGGAAACCACCAGTCGCTCATTTGCATAACAACATCACTTATCATGTATTCTTGATGTGTAGATGTGTTCAATGTGTCCTGTTAAAGAGTTGCTGAAGACCCTAAAAGCGGAAGGTTCATCGGCTCAAGCATTCGCCAAGATTTATGACAGGAATGCAATCGGGACGATTGCTTCGTTCACCATTGACTGACTCCTTAATTGCTTCACCAATAACTCGCCACGCACGCATACATACACTCACGCACATATGTGGAGAGAATAGGTATTATTCTCCTTCTCAAAATTCATCTTTGGTAAACCAAGATAGAGAAAAATTGAGAATCGGTGTATTCTACGAGTCGAGACCGGGGCGAGCGGTATGACCATATACAACCTCTCTCATCCTGTAACAAGGATGCCAATCCGAGCCTGGCACCGGGGGACGGTGAAAACACATAAAACAACACATTATTTGTATAGGGCTTCCATACAAAATCGTATAGGTTTTCAGGTGGGACCGACCAACTAAACCTGGTTCATTTCTAAGATATCCAACTGAAGAACGCTGCCGCACTGCCGCATCTACGGTTTGCTCAGACGAGCAACACTGTTGACCACCTACCAACCCCGCGCCACTCCTGTCGAGGAAAACTAGAGAAATTACCAATCTCTTCGCTTGGAGTTAAGTCCTAGAGGTGTATCAGCGTCAATGAGGAGATTAAAATCGGCCCAAGATGCTCCCAGATCGATAGGAGTGAGAAGAATCCTCGAACCCTATTGATTTGACCTTTTTTTTGGCTCCGTGGTTCCGGCTCCCGACACCTACGGATCGTCTTTCCAACCAATAAGCGGTGGACGCCAAGTCTGTTTGGGCTCAGCTGGAAATTTCCACAAGCACCCTTTCGAGGCACGGGCCTTCCAAGGCTCCCGCTTAGATTCGTCTGGAACTAACTGAGGCTAAAGCCTCTGTTTTCGAGTTGGCCCTTCGTGGCGGGCGCTTCTGAGCGATCGCCAGGAGCATCGAACAGCAGAGCGGCAAAAATACCAAGGCCGTGCTTCGAATGAGCGTTCGACTCTACCTCTGGCTTGAGTGAAAACCGACTGCCGCACAAATTATTTGCCAGGTGTCAGAAGAACAGCCGCAGACAATTTGCCTTCGAAGCTGTCATCTGGCTCGCCACTAGCTTATAGCTACTTAAGCAGCTCGCGGACTTCCATTGCTCGGATTCAAACGGTTGATACCCATTCAAACCATTAGGTTTGGGGCACCCATTGACCTCGTCCTCGCCACGCCGCCACCACGAAGTTTCGAAATTCAAAAACATGTATGCCCGGTTGATTACCTAGTCGGGGTCGGTAGTTAAACTTGGAAACAACAATTCTTTTCGAATTTCTATACATTCATATTGCTCGAAGAACTCGAACTTCAGGCTGGGCAATCCTCTCGAATACACAACCGGGCATTGTTTCACGTATCACATTCGACACCAAGCTGGGGTAGATCCCAAGTTGTAGCCGGGAACTACACGCGGAAATTGAGCCACCGGATCCTTTTTTTCCCAGCTAGAAGCTCAATAGTAACTCTCTCGTCGCCCTTCACTCGATGAGCCAGGGAGGAAATGGAGGGTAGCAACGGCTTGGAGACGGTCCCAGAGGATGATCTTGTGGTAATACCCCGCCCACATCATCCCCAAGGGTCTACGAACAAACGGGCTTTTCAAAAAAGACGTCGAAGTCGAGCTTGCGATGCGTGCCGACTCCGCAAAACAAAGGTTAGTAGCCATCTTTCATCCTCTATGTCCACGGCGACCCGACTAAATGGTTGTTAATAGTGCGATGCGCCTCCTGAAGGGACTTGCTCGTCTTGCGCGTCTGCTTCGCTCTTATGTAGATTTACCGAGGCAGAAAGTGAAAAGAAGAAAATCGGTCCTGCAAGGTAAGAGGAATACAATCTTAATCGAAAATCCGCAAGCCTTCTCTTAAACATCCCCTATTTAGGCGGCTTCGAATACTCGAAGCCACTGTCCAGGAGCTCAATGAGAAACTGAAGATTGCAGAAGCAAAACTCCAGTCCAACGAGCGTAGTGGCGACAGTAGTAACTCGGAACTCCAATCATTTTCCTCGGAACCTCTCAGTGCATCTCTCAACAGGATGGATGATAGTCCTACAGCTTCTACAACCACCAGCGGTCAATCTCCCACCGATCTATCCCCTCGGCCCTCTATATCGCAGCCACTTAGAAAATTTTCTTATGATGGTAGTACTTCCGAAGATGTTTTTGTTGGGACCACGTCTGGCCTTGGATTCTTAGCATCAGTCCAAGAATACGTAGAAAGGCTAGGCTATGATACCACATCGTTGCTAGATGCTTGGAAAAGCAGCGAAGCAAAAACTTATCCGACGAACATGTCGGCCTACGTAGAGGGTTCCCAAATCCGAGATCTCCGAACCTTGCTACCTCTCAAAACCAATGGAAAGAAGCTTCTCGACATATTCCATCACAATACAACAAGGTATGGACCTATGGCAGATTTATTCCCCAAGTCCCCTAACATTTCGTTAGATATGTCCCAATCGTATACTGGCCTATCATCCTCGCCAAGTTCGAACGAGCATACGATGCCCCAATTTTTCCCAATGATCAGACTAGCGTAACAGGTGTTTTCTGTGTCATAATGGCAATATGCGCTTACGCAAGTATTTGCTCCGATGATCTTGATATTTTTGAGCCACCAACATATAATCTTAAGTATAGTTGCCCGTGTCCATACATTTACTCTTTATACTAAATTTAAACGATAGAAGAGGATGGCAGTTCTTCGAGCTTGCGAAGAAGTTCCACGATTTGAATCAACCGATGTATACATTGGCTGATGCTGAAGGTGATAAAACTGCGCATTAAATTCGATTAATATTCTGGCCGGACGTTAACAGGAACATACAGTTTTAATGATAATGGGGCTCTATCTTGACCTTGCCGCCCTGCCTTCTCCCTCTTGGATGACAGTAGGATGTCTCGCGAGAGTGTGTCAAGATCTCGGCCTCCATCGTAAGCCCGTCGAAGGAAAATTCACGCCAGCCGAATACGAGCACCGATCGCGCATTTTCTGGTGCACTTTCCTTATGGACAGGAAACTCGCCCTACAATTCGGTAGACCTCCGATACTTGACGAAACAGAAATTGATATGGATGAACCTTGTAAACACGATACTAGCGATTTAGTCAATCTGACATTCGATAATTCCCCAGCCGGTCGAAGTACATTTACAGGTGCCAAACTTATACACAGCCTTATCGCAAACGCACGATATATCGATCCGATTCTTCGTTTGATCGCTGAACCAGGGAGCGAGCAGCAAATAGAGTATCGCATTCACGACATCGAAGAAAAACTTGATGTGATCGAAAGAGGGTTTCCAGATGGCATCCTAGATTGGGAAAACACCAGCCCTATAGACCCAGTTCTTGTCAAATGTAGGATAATGTCCCCGAGCTACTTTTATTCACTTAGTCAAGGGTTCTAATCAAGCTCTCAGCTGCTGTGATGGCTATGGCAACGAGACTCTCGATGTACAGATATTTTACTGATGCATCACTCGATCGACGACTGAGAACCCGCTGCTTCATTCGATCCGTTGAAGTGGGAAAATTGACCGTACATTTACTGCATCGGATGATGCAAAACCCAAACTGGGAGAGAGGTTTCCGACTAAATCAAAGCGAACTATCTTACCAACATACCTTCAAAATATCGATCATTCTCCTCTTAGCATCAACTATCTTCACGAAACCATTCCAAGTTGCTACTAGTGGAGAATTGAATACTTGCATAAAAGCCCTCCAAGCTGCTGCTTCATCCCGGCCCACCGTCGCACAAAGTCTTCATCTCTTCGGTGAGGTAGCCAAGATTTTAAAGCACGAAAAGGCCCCCAAAAGATACGAGGGTAGCATTGCCAATCCACAGACAACTATGTCTTTCAATAGCTCGGAATACAACATGTCTCCTACCACCTACGCCTCTACCAGTTCTCATAGCATTGTTTCAGCTGCATCAATTTCATCGTCGATAATTGTTACTACCCTCCCAAATGACCCCAAAGCCCTATACAACACAGTTGTCCTGCCTTCAAACGATAGAGCAGATAACAATACTATGCCAAAGTTCTGGCCAAGTTACGAGTCCGACGGCCGCACAACACTTGGCTATAGCAATCTCAAAGTGCCATCGCCAAACGAACATACGGCATGGCTTAATGATGTCGACCCTTCTTATTGGACATTGATGGAAAACGTCCTTTCTAATGAAGCTAATGCTAATGAACGGCGATGACAATCGTTTCTTTTATTTTTATATACTCATTTGGATTCTAATGCTCGGTTTCATTATATCCTTATTCTTATATAACTAGCCTTAAATGGTTCAGTCTCGGTAGCTTTGTCCTTTTCTCATTTTCAACTCGGTTGCAGAGTGTTACATGCTATATTCTTTATATCAATTGGACAAATGGTGTTTACAGTGTGTTTCTAATTGGAATTTATTCTTTAATGCAGTCTCTTATCTTAAGATACCTCCGGAAAATCATTCCCTTTTGTTTTCCTATCATTATTCCTTAATTTTGGCTTCCGGTGTTTCGATGAGCTTCCCGGCGTGTCGGTCATTCCAGTTTTCTTTGAACGATACCTTGAATTAGCGCAAACACCAAAATTCCCCACCCGGCTTTTTACTAGAAAAAATGGCGTTTCATATTCTTCCCAGATTATATGGTTTTCCTTTGGAATTAGGCGGCTCAATTCAAGCCCCACGAGCTCCAAGAGCAGGTGTATCCTGCGATATATGTCACACATCCAGAACATTCGACGAGATACCAATAAATGTGTCAGCCTTGCGAGAATATCTGCAAGATGACAGAGCTTTTTGAAAATCAGGCCTTTTTCTGCATGGCTTGCATGGGTCGAGTATCCACCAACCCCGGGATCTCTATTTCAACGTTTTAAGATCGTTCTCGCCACAACCAAAACCGTAAACGGCTCGTTATTTGCAATGCGCGAAGGCGTGTGTGTGTGTGTGCGCGCGCGCCCAACAATTTTCAGTTCTTCACGAGAAATGTTAGTGTACCCGAGGAACGAACGACTGTATTACATTTCCTTTCTAAAGTACAAAATTTAACATGAAGAATGAATGTGTAACTTGCGACTTTTTGTTAAAAGTTTGCCGTGAATGCGGAAGGGATTTCCCCTACCGGTTCAAGCGGGGCATTCCAGAAGACTCTAAATTCTAGTTGGTGAGGAAATCGCTGCCGAGGCACCCTGTGGATCTTGGTTAGGCGGATTGGCTGGAGATCAAGGGTCCACGTCGGGCGAGCATGTGAGGTGACCTCCCCTCGAAGCAAAAATTGTAGGGCTGTGGTAACCATTTTTCCGTTGTGCCGCACTTTTATGTTTGCCTTGTGCGGCATTGCAAGCAGGTTGCTTTTTATAAAATCATTCTCAAAATATATCCACAAAAAGCAACGTCGGACTTTCCGTTTTTATTTTGCCTCTTCTCCTCCTATTTCCAACCATTCATAATTTATCCGTGGGTGGCGAATCGACACTTTCCCGATAGTGACGTAGAAGCAAACCCAGTGACTGGGGTTGCTCGTGCTTTGAATCGATTGCAATTCGGGGGGCAACGACAGGGTCATATCGGTAAATTACAAATTCATTGTTGTGTCCGAATTTATACGTAAACGTCGTCCCGAGTAATCTAGAACTTTTGAACTTCGGCTGGCCCCGAGCCCAGCATAATGAGTCATCCGTTTGCATTTGGTTACGACGATTATTCGTAGACTAGCAGCTATGCTTGGCGAATATTCTCTTTTACGAAAGAGCTAATGATCAATTGGCCGCGTAGGATCGACTGCCATTAATATTCTGGCGCGAATGTGGCAAAAATAGCTGTGAGAGGCCAGCCTAAACTTATCCAATGGAAGACGCTACAACCGAAGTAGGGCTTTCGATATTACAACAATAACATTGGCTTCTCCCGAGACATTTGCGTCTAGAATTCTACGAACAAAAAAATTACAACTATGGTTTTGGTTACCACCGTCCTGCTGGAATCCAATCTAAATATTGCAATCATGGTTCTGGTTACAACAACCCAACGCGGTGATTTCGGGGCGTTTCACCTAATTGTTAGTGTTGGTGAATTGGGTGCAATGGGCACGGCGCCCCATGACTCAAGTCCTATGTAAAACTAAAATCTAGATCTTTGAACTAGTGGGTTTCCGGACGTCAATATGGTTGTGTGGATCTAGTCTAGAGATCGGGTGATCAAGCCGTCGTGGAGATTAACCCTCGCTTCCATGGATTCCCACGCTAGTGATAGTGTAATCTCCACGAGATAGAGTCATGATGCAAACGGAACTTTGGCGGCTCGCGTAGAATCTGTCTGGAATTTTAAAGGTTTAAAATTGATAAAGAGCATTTGATAAAAGACACAAAGCTTTAGCCTAAGATTTGAGACCTTCAAGGCGTCCTGGTATACCGTATAGACAGGCGTCTTGATTGAATTTTTTGGTTTTCGAGGAGATAGACAATTATAACTTAGTAATTTCAAAATGAAAATTAAAATAAAAACAAAATACGATCAATTTCCCCTGCACCGCTGCATGCTTGTTGAATAGAACGACTGCACCAATCCGAATAGATCAAAAAAAAAAAGTATTAGGGAAGAAAAAGACGAATACATCAAAGTTAACCAAATTAAAAGACCCAGGTATCCAAAATCACTATTTACAAGAATCGAACAAAAAATTTAAGGAGTGAAGGCTAAAGGTAAAGACAGATTGCGAGCCCCAAAAAGAATACATCCGTTGAACATATATTCCCCAAAAAAGTCCTAGAAATGAGTCGTTAAAATGCCGTCCGTTTCAATTTGGAAGTTTCAAAAAGTGGTAGATGAAAAGCGTCGAAGCAAATAGTCCTAGCTAGGCTTCAAAATTAAAAAAGAATAAAGGTGCAAGGCGATCGGGATCCAAAGCATTCAATGGACTTCACTCTGCTCGGGTGTAGCAGCCAATGGACCTATAAAGTGGGACAATCGTAAGTATCAAAACTAGCCATTCTAGAAAATCTAAGGTTCAATCCTTACTCCATGAATTGCTGACTTTTTGCTCAGCAGCCATTCTACTTTCCATCGCCCTCTTCCATTCCCTCCATTCTTGCGCGATATCGGTCAACACACCTCCCATCACGCTAGCACTGGCCATCAACCCATGCCCTTCCCCTTGCAAAACGTTGACCTCACATCTCCTCATCGTCTGGCCCAGCCACTTCACATTCTCGACTGGCACCCTGGTATCTTTCGTACCGTGGTGAATAACCACAGGGCGGTTGATATCCACATATCGGAAACCAATTGGTCGTGAGCGTTCTAGACACACGAGGAGATCAACTGCTGGGTTGGCATTACGTGTTGCCAGAGCCCAGATTTGGTGAGTCAGCCTCTCATCGTAACTCTGCTGCCTCTCTTTCTTGGCTGCGCTAGATAATGCTGCTGCTATAATAGCGTCTGTGCTGTTCATCGAATCTTGTTCCATAACGGAAGTGATAGTGGGGGATCTGGGTTCGAAAGAAGCGCGTGATCCGAGAGTGGTTGACGCAACGCCGGTGGAGGTTATCGAGTACCGCTTACTGCTATTGGCAGCTGTCGTCCCACTTGCTTGTGTAGCGAGAAGTTTACCCTTGTCGGAACTATGCCTGTTCTTTTTCTTATTCGGAGTCTTTGGCAGCGATGTGGTTAACGAGGCGCTGGTAGCAGACATAAACGAAGAGTTGGCGGCTTTGAGGAAAGGTGTCGGCAATGCCCTAAGTATTCGCTGAGAAGCAGGGACGGCAGCTGGTGAAGGCGAGCCTTGTGATGTCGAAATAGCTTCTAGTTGGGAGGGTGGAATCCATGGCGCGAGAAGGTGTATTTTGCCTCGAATGTGCCCTGGCATCCGGAGAGCAGTTGCAAGAGCGTATATTGCGCCAGCAGAATGAGCCAATAGTGAGAACTTTGTGATTTTCAACGATTGACATATATAGAGAATGTCATCTATAATAGAGTTTAGGATAAATGTTATAAAATCATAGGTGATAAAAGAATATATATACCTGGCCAGCTCAACACCGTTCTTTCGGACTCTGGGATGGCATCACTCTCACCGACCCCAGGTCTATCCGGGGTAATCAACCGGAGGCCCAAACTTAACGCGAGCTCGTCGTAAAATGCTGTTACATATCTTGTCAGTCCCATCCCAACACAGATGAAAACCGCGTAACCATTCGGGTCTCCAACTTCGCTGAACGATATGGTTCGGCCCGAAGTAGGAAAGCGAAGTTTTTGTGATAAACGCGGCGAGCAAAGATATGCCTCAACAGCATCATCAATCGAATCAGCGTCCGAAGCACGGTCATCAAGACTGCTGAGTGTCTGAATGGCGGGCGCTAAGGTAGGAGGAGAAGATCGTCTCCTTAACCTTCCACTCGATGATCGTCTATGGTTAGTGACCGGAGGGTGAGAGCTGCTATGCGGTAAAGAACTCTGTCGTCTTAGAGAGGAGTTACTCGTGCTTGTGCTAGCACGGGGTACATGTTTAGGTTGCGTGGGGCTAGTGGGAGTTGACAAGGCGGTTGCGAATTGCAAACCAGCGGCAGAGGATGATATCGATGAGACAAGGGCGGAATGACGTCGGGATTCCTTTTTCGATTTCGTCTTTTCCGGGGAGAGACCCTTGCCGTAACTTGATCGACGCTCAGGTACAGACAACGCTGCTGCCATTGGTGGCGTGACGCTGGTTGTAGTTTCGATTTTATTTGTTGGAGTTTTCAGGGTCTGGAGTTGATGGGATTCCGAGTATCTAGGTCGTATATCGTCTGTACTTCTCATACGTAGAATTGCTTTTGGGGGAGGGGGAGCTTTCTCATCACTGTTCCTACGGGAATAAGACTGTATATAATTCGGGACATCTGTCGACACGCTGGATCTTTTGCCCATATATGTCTCCTTGGAAGATTTAAGAGATGAGCCACTAATACTATAGCGTTTGCTGGTTGGGACAACGGGGGGTGTCGCAGCGTCTTCTGGATGTAATAGGTGGAGGTCCTGAATTGGAGAATTAGAAGTAGTATAGGCAGCGCCGTCTTTGCCGGGGATTAAATCCGAACTAGGGCCTTCGAAGAAAAGGGTGTGTTGAGGCGATGGGGCGATCTTCGCCAGGGACTCCACCAGAGAAGCCATGATCTCCGGGTCTGCAGAAAGTTGAGCAGTATTTAACGGGGAGGGAGCAGACTTTCGGCGGGAGTTGGACGGACGGGATGACTTGCTGCTGCTACCGTTATTGCTGCTGCTACTGCCACCAACTCCACTCGTGCTGTTACGGGGAATGTTGTGAGGGTGGAGATTTTGGCGATACATCGAGGTGGATGTGGTAGTGGTAGCCATCTCGGGCGGCAATGAGAAGCTAGAACTGGGGACACAGACAGACAGGAGTGCAGGTGATTCAATTGGATAGGCTATTCAGATTTGCCTAGCTTATGCGGTTGATATTCAGCAAACCAACGCTATGGCACAGCGCATGGGCGCTCGAGATCCAACGGGGAAACTTGGTGATTTGTTTGTCGGATCGAGGAGTTATGCGAGGTACTACAGTAAATACTAATCTTTTGAGACTATCCGTGCTTCGGCGGAAGGTAAGGGGAGAACCTCTCGGGAAAAACCAAGGAAGATGAACGTGTTTGATCCCTCTAGGTGGCTATTTTAGATGAACCTGACATATGCAGGCGACAGGTTTGTTGTTCCGTGAGAAAAGGGTGCAAAAAAGGAGGTAGTTATTCTCGATTCCTCGCGTGTTTAGAAAACTGCAGCTAAGGATGCAGGAGATCTAGGCTTGATCCAACAGGAAGAATGAAGAAGAAGAAGAACTGAAAAGAATTTTTCTTGAGAGGAATGAATAAAGGACTGGAATTCGCACAAGCCCTAGCGTGGGATGGATATATTTTATTGTTCGGTAACTTTTGTGTCCCAGGAACCTGGAATATATTGTTGGAAGATCTCATGCGATTGCTCAGAGTCTCCAATGACTTTTCCTTTCTTTCTTACCCTAGCGCGATATCGATCTCGAGCGCAAAAAGAAAAGGAGGCGAGGAATTCTTCTGCACCACTGGAGGGCAAGCCTTTTGAAACAGCGTACGATTGAATAAGTCGATAGATATAAATTAGCGAGGGGCCAAATCCGAATGCAGATTACTCTCCTCCAGGTGCTTCCCCGAGGACTGAAAGCGGGAAAGAACAGACAAGATCCCTGGATCAAGGATACCGCAAATTGCAGTGACATCGACCATCTGTAGAACAAGAGAGCTATGATGATTTTGTCGACACTTCGACGGCGACTTTCGCTAATTCGGGAGGTTTTAATGAAACTTAATTTATACGATCGATGGCCTCGCGGAATGGGAATGAAAGCAATCACCGCGATGATTGTAGACGTCTAGATGAAGCGCACAAGTCAGGGGGAAATGCGTTCAACTCCTCGATTGTCCGTCGTCGCTGCAAGAAACAATGGGAGGACAAACCCTAAGAATTCGGTTTCGAAACTTCTCTTTGGTTGAGCCCCTGCGAGTGGGTTTTAATCACTCAGAATCCTGGATCGCACAAGGTCCAGGGGCAACCGCCCCACCAAGCGCAGCTCGCGAATCAGTGGGAGAGATTGAAATTTGCTTGTCCTCAAAGAAGAGCAAGATCTTATCGTTATCAGGTCGCACAGCCAATGGGGTCTGGCCCGCAAAGATCCATGGCCTTTGTCCGCATGAGTTTTGAATTAGATGTCCCTCGGAATTATTTTGGTCGCCTCTCTCGATTCGATTCTGCATCGAACAGGACGAAAAGATGCATGCAGGTGATCAAACGGGATGGACACCCGCCATTTCAACGTTTTCTGATAGATATCTTTCGTATCTGGCGTTCTTCCTGTGGCGACAGCATGGCATGCCACATTGCTACTGCATGTGCATGGCCGTTCGCTTGGATGTCATGGACCGAAACGACGCGAGGCCGATCGGTCCTCCAATTTATTGTATTCGCGATGATGGAAACCTCAACGGCCTCGGATTAATCTGGCGCCCCACAAAATGCTCACCCGAGCTGGTGGGTGGTCATCTGGGTTTCTCGAAATTGCACTCAGTCCTCTCATACGGTCTTAACAGACGCTTGCTAATATTAGCATGACAGTAGAATGGTTCCGGGGTATGAGCGAATGACAGCTTCTTACTAAGATGACATCCAATCTATGGATTAACCTCTCTCACATATCTCTCTCGTTCAGTCTCTATCAAGAAGCGGATCCGGAACTGAGACCGGCAATTGTCAGTTCGCCTTGGATGCCAATTATTCGGACGTGTCGTGTTATAGTGGATAAAGATGGGAGCCGATTCTGCCGTGCGACTTTGGTGTTCACGACCTGCCCAGAGAACGGAGAACACTCGGCGTGTGATATCGTGAAAACGATGATATTAACATTATCCTGGTCTCAGTCACAGAACATTTTTATGAGATATAAAATCTTCTCAACCTACCCTCGCACTTCTGCCAGAATCAATACAGAAGCCTCGATGGAAGATGCCAAGGCAACTGACACCTCATTTCGGTTGAAAATGACAGGGCCACAACGCCTCATCGGAGCATTGGAAATGCCTCGAGGCCAGCCTGGCTTATAACGGAAGGTCTACAACGATAGGGCACCAACAAGCGCATCCTGACTTGTGCGCCCTGGGAAGAATAAACCTTGAGTTCATGAAAGAAGTTTGGCCCTTTTCGTATAAAGTTTATCGAAACGGTCAAGGCTTGGGCCTGGCGATGGACCAAGCTCGAAAGAAAAAAAAAAAAAAAAGCTCAATTGAGAGTTACGGTTTGATACTCAGAAACTGTTTCTGTTTTATCTCCGCTACACAAACTTCCTACATAGTAGTTGGTCAGCGTGCGGGAGGCGCTCTCAGGCACGAAAGGTACGGCAGCTTTTTTTAAATCCAACCGAGACCTTTTTATTCTTTCTGCATGGTCTATCCTCGCTTGCAAGTATCTTTTACACATTATGCACGTAGTGAAGACGCAGCATCCCTCGCTAAGAGACCGGCGGATCGAGCCTCTGAGAAAATTAACAAAAGATCCGCAGATAGTGAAAAGAAGTGAAGCAAAATGTGGATATCGGCACGGTGGAATACGTAAACTTCACCGCTATTTGAGCATACAAAATGGAGATGCTGAGGCATCGACAAGATACTAAGACATGCGTTATTCTCAATGGAGGAAGACGGCAGCATCGATTAGGGAAGTGCTTGCGACCCGGCCGGAAGCAAATCAAAAAATTTCAAACAGAAAGCTTGAATTTTGGAGCGACCAGCAAGGAACTTATCCATGCCGAGGCGAGCCCTTCAGCCCTTGGTACTGTACCTTGGTGGATGACGAAAATCTGCGACTGTGAGATAGATCCAGATTTCTCGCTCTCGGACTCGCTGCCCAAGGCGGCTGTTGAGGGAAGCTTCTTACTGTTCTAACTTAAGGAACCCAGCCATCAACCTTGGAACGAGTGAATACATATTTTGATTTCCTTCGACTGGCAGTTACTTACCTCTGCTTACTTGAATTCTCTCAACTTTTCGCATCCGGAGTTCCAGTTTAGTTTCGCGCAGTCCGTCTGTGTCCTTGCCCCCAGAATATTATCGCCTCTGCAGCTGCCAACTTCAGCAGTCCCTCGGCTTCCCTTGGCAAGAGCGTTCTCCCAATCCTTACCGAGGGATGCATTGGAAATCTATTGGCTCCCGCACGAGTCGGTGACTTGCACCAGCGCCACCAGTTCGCATCGATGCGCAAATGCCCAGTAGAAATTAATAGCAGCGGAACGAAGGGTAAATAATAGCAAAGTCCAGGTTTCACTGCGCTTGTTACTTGAGCGACTGCCGTGGCATCTCTTGCACCTCTCTCTTTTTCATTCTACTTCTTCTTAAAATACCTCCATTTCATTCGTGGCCGTTGTCCAAGCTGCCAGCTATCAACCTCTCCGGTCGTCGGTCGTTGTCGTCATTGTAAAAATCTAAAGTAACTGGGGATTTCCTCGTCGCAGCTCCCAAACAGGCTGGATGAGCTGCAACACACAATCATCCAACAAAAACAACACAAATTAACCTCCTAACCAAACGCGCGCCACGACGACAACGAAGTCAACAGAAGCGATACAGCTGTAGCTAAGTACTTAGCTAGCTCCCCGAACAAGTACACTAGCACGCTGCCATGAAGTCAACGGTCATCCTATTTGCCGGCTTAGCCGCCGCCCAAATAGCAGTCAGAGCAGCCTCGAATGATGCCCGTTTCGTTTCGCTAGACTTTCAAAAGCAGAGGAAACAAGGCCCAGGTCGACATTCCGGACGCAACAAGTCACGACGCAGGTCCACAGTCTTGTCACCGTTAGATAATGAGGTATACAACATATCCATCAATAATAGTACCCAAGCGCTTCCACAAGTACTCTTTCGTTAACAGGCTTCCTCTTAATTTTTAGTATTTACTTTACTACGTCGACGTTAAAATTGGCACACCGCCTCAATCATTAAAAATACAAATCGACACTGGCAGCAGCGATGTCTGGGCACCTGCTTCAACTTCAAAGTACTGCCAGGGCTCTGATGATCCTTGTTCCGAAGGGACATGTAAGCTACAGTCACATTCTCACTTTCCCCCTTTTAGAACAAAGCTAACGCAACCATTCTCAGACAACCCTGCCCTTTCATCTTCGAGCACAGTCGTGGACCCGAATGGATTCAGCATCTTGTATGTGGACGGAACACACGCAAAAGGAGATTTTGTCTCTGAAGTACTCCAAATCGGAAACATCACCGTCAAGGATCTTGAAATTGGCGTTGCATACAACACCGACATTGGCGCTGGCATTCTCGGTATCGGCTTTGAGGGCAACTCGGTATCTGAAGCCTCGGCATCCAGTTTACTCAACAACCTCGTCGAAAACAAATATATAAACTCCAGAGCATACAGCTTGTGGCTCAACGACCAAGATGCCGATACCGGCTCTATCCTATTTGGTGGTATCGATACCGAAAGATACGAGGGAAACTTGATTGGGCTTCCAATTCTCAAGAAATCTGGTAGCGATGATTATACGGATTTTTTGGTTACCCTCAGCTCTGTTAGTTTCGTCGGCATGGATGGAACCAAACAATCGGTTTCCAACGACACCCTCGCCGTCATTCTCGACTCCGGTTCTTCCCTCACTTATCTCCCGAACGATACTGTCCAGAATATCGCCGATCGCTACGGAGGCGTCTGGAACTCAGAGGTCGACTCATACATTTTGCCGTGCTCACTGAGCAATGACTATCATGATTACGTTGAATACCAATTCGGCGGTGCCCACGGACCTCTCATCCGCGTTCCGATAGAAGAGCTCACAAACTACGTACTCGACACCAACGGCGATATCTGGACCGATAGCAACGGCAACGCGGCGTGCACTCTCGGTCTCCAACCACAGCCCGAGAACTTTGGCCGTACCTACCTCTTTGGTGATACCTTTCTGAGATCGGCGTACGTCGTTTACGATCTGGATGGGAAGAAGATCTACATGGGACAGACGGTATTCAATGCCACGGATAGCCACATTCTCGAGATTCAGAATAGTACTTCGTCGAAGAATGGAGTGCCTGAAGTTAGCGGGGTTGCATCTGCGACTACTGCTTTGGTAATGGTGACGACGGTCGTGAAGCCGAGACCGACGAGTGTGACGGGGCAGATTGAGTTGACGGCCATCGCATCCACCCCGACGGATTATTCTTCGCAACCTACTTCCACGCAGGGTTCGGATAACAGTGGACCTGGGAAATCGGGGTCTAATTCGACCACGCCCAATGTTGGGGTTCGGGTTGAAGTTGGTGGGTCAGTAAGTATTATTTTCACAATTCTAGGATGTCTTCTTGGCGTGTGGATCTATTAGTTATCTTTTTCTATTCTTCATATAGTTATTTTGCTTCGCGGGGTAAAATGTAGATGCCGATAATGATTCCCGCTACGAACTAACAAACCAATTGGGGTTTTTTTTTTTAATGTTTGAACTTGCTTAAGCATTATCGCCATTCCTTTCATCTTCTCTATTCCTTTCATTCATTGCATAAAATTGCCATTGCGCGAAGCATTGGAGCGAGTTTGCATGTATCAATGCATTAGCTCAGTCCAACCCGGCGTCTTTGTTTTTCATATTCCTTTCCTCCCATAATACACGGGGACTTTCCTGTTTTGTTCGATGTACGATTTCGAAAGGGTTGAGGTAGAAGCATTTTGTCGAATTTCTATTTGAAATTATTTAATGTCTTAAATAACGCTGACCCGATTTTCAATATTTCAGTATACCTACGAATTTCTTTTCTTCCAAGTATTGCATTTGGAGTATATTTACCTGGCATATATTTAGCATATACTTATCTATCAGATATGAAATGTATATATTCTTCATGATTTTTAAATATATCCAATAACCGAAATTCGTGGATTAAATTGCGGGTCCGGGTAACTGGATGACAGTATAAAAGGTCTTACTGCTTCCGCAACTTGGCCAAGGCAGCCATAACACCATCTTCTGTACCTGCTGTTGATGATGCTGTAGCCTCTGCCATGTTTGTATCTCGAGTGACGGCAGCGGCTTCAGACTGCCCTTGAGGTTTCTTCCGCCGTCTTTCCTCGTCCTCCATAGCCATTAGCGCCTCCTCACCGTCCAGATCAATAATCATATGATCATCCATAGCTTCCTTAACCACCCTCGCCGGTGGAGCAATTCCCAAACGTCTATTAATCGCCACCCGATCCTCATCCTTCATAACATTCAACGGCACAGCCGTCCCCACTGACCCACTACTCCTCCCACTCTTCGCCGCCTCCTCCTCTCTCCTCCTCTTCATCAAAGCCCCACCGACCCTAAAATCCTCCCTGACAGCCGCACACCATCTCCTCGTCTTCTTCTCCCCCCACCCGGGCACCAGCCCGATCTGATCCTCCGTAGCATTAACCGCCGCCCTAATACTCCCAAACATACTAATCAACCCCAACGAATCCGTCTTATTCACACCCTTCACCGTCGTCACAAAATCCTCAACACGGGACATGTGATCCTCCTTCTGCCGTTCCTTGATCATAGTAGCCGGCGTGTGTTCCATGACTTTATAAAGCTCAACGTACCGTCCCGCTTCAGCTGCACTCCACGTTAAAATGATAGTGAGTCCATTGATCATTGTCGACTTTGTGAGTTCTTTTATCGGATCGGTGTGTTGGTCCGTGTCGACGAGGATGAGGAGGATACGTAGGGTGTATGCTTTTCCGAGGGATTTCATCCGCGTGTAGATGTATTCCGGGTGCAGGCGGTGGTATTTGAGGGAGAGGAAGAGCATGCATGTTGTGGGTGTGAGGAGGTAGTCTGGTATTATGTCGCCGTATTCCCAGGGGACGGATTTAATGTATGGGAGGAGGGGGTTGCCTTTCTATTATTCATGGCCATTGCGGTTAGAATCTTGGAGTATGAGAAAGATGGAATGGAATTGGGGATACCTGGCGGGTATTGACGATTATAGAGCTCGGGCCGCTTGGCTTTTGGATTTTGCGGGGAACGGGTTGGACGACTGGTTGCTTGGAGGGACCCGCGGCGGATGAGCTTGTGGATGCGGTGTGGGCCTTTTCGGCTGCATCTGCTACGGCCGCGAAGGCTGCATCGTCGATATCTTCTCCGTATTCGTCCATCAGGGCGGAACTGAAGATGCGAAACGGAAGAAACGGTCCCTCGGTTGCGGTAGGTTGTCTGGATGAGAGCTCGCGCTGGTTGAGATTCGTGTCAAAGATGGTCGCGTTGCGCAAGTGGTTAAGGGTTGGTCACGTGATCATTACCGTCATATAAGAGCCGACATCCTCCAAGTTAACTAGAGTATTTGTTTGCGTGTATTTAGCACATTTTGTTTCGACGATTGCTAGTATATATGTATCAATTAATATATTTTGGTTGTTCATTACATGCGTATGCATCAGGTACGCCGTCAGGTGCGGGGTGAGATTCTTTTTCATCGAGATGCAGTATCTTCTTCATTGTTCTTCAATATCCTCTGAGCTTTCTAGAGACTATACTGTAAAAGAAGTCCTTCGTGAAAAAAATAAAAAAAAGTAAAAAAAAGTAAAAAGTGGTAGTAGTAGCAACAAAACGAGGCAGCCCAGGAAAGATGATCATACAATGAGGAATAGTAAACAAAGCGAGAAAAACAGCCTGTTAAGCACTAAAATAGTATGTAACACTGAAAGAGATGGAAAGATGGAAGAGAGGCTGAATGGTATATCGCCTTTTGGGAAACATTCCACTCTCGCAACTTCCCCCCTTGTTCGATTTTTCCTCTCAATTTCTTCCTTCTTCTCTGTATCCTGTCAATTCAGCGAGCCGAGGATAGCCTGCCGAAATATGTCGTGTACCGAGCCGATGGTGAATTCGAGGCCGAAAAGAAGATCTGGGGTCAATCACAAAAGTGTAATGCCTTCAAAGGATTTAAGGTACGAACGGGAGAGATATATAGCGGTTCAAAAGGAGTTCGGGATATATTGAACTATTTGATGGACGGGTTGATGGAATATCAAGGTTGGCAAGTTAAAAAAAAAGAAAGGATCGCTAGTTGACATTCGTCTGCAGCAAGATCTACCACTTCATGAGGTGAGGTCTGTCACCCTTGCTTAAGCTAAAGGTGGACTTCAGGTAGGAAGTGAGCTGTGGGGTCTGCTTGATGACGGAGATCAGAGCCTTATCGACCTCCGACTGATCTGCAGTTCTGCTCTCTGGGATGGTCTTCTTCTGTTGAGTTTGGTGTGCATTAGCGCCCAAATATTCTCTGATTTTTGTTTATCTCCAAAATCGCTAAATCTTGGTGATATTCGGGGAGACTTTTGCTGGTTGAGATTCTTACCTCGCTGGCAGCCTTGGCAGCATCGAAGAATTCCTCCTCTCCGCTCTTCTTAGCAGCATCCTCCTTTGCAAAGTACTTGTCGTCGTACTTGTCCAAGTTTAAGCTTGGGAGCTCGATCTTTGTGCTGGTGGCGATGACATAACGAGCGTTGACACGACGGAGTGGAACACCGTTGAGCTTGAATGGACCGGTGACGAGGAGGACACCACCGTCAAGTGGTTTGAGGTAGACGACTCGCTTGCCTCTGAAGCGGCCGGCGAGGATTATGAGGACGGTTCCTGGGACAAGGGACGCCCTGAGCTTGGTAGGATGTTGAGTCTTGCGAGCCTGTATTATTCCAAAACATTCCCATCTGTTAGTCTCCCCAGATTCTTCAAAAATTGGTCGGTGCAATTGAGCTGTCATGACATCCGCGGCCATCTTGTCTATTAGTCTCCTCCATCTTGAATATTCTGTATCCGCTCCCTGTTGTCGTCGTTGAATCGAATATTCCCATCATGATCGTTTCGGTATGCCATTCCATAATTCAAACAATCCACTGCTTCCGTCATGACAATCTATGCACCTTTTCATATCGGCGGGGAGAAAACCCACCTTCTTTGGCTGCGCAATGTCCGCTGCCGTATACCACTTGGATGCCTTGTTGGCAGGAATTTCCCGGGAACCCGAGCCGAAGGTCTTTGTCGACATGTCGAGTATGTTATAAGATTAAGAAGGGGGTCGTTAGAGAGGGATCCGGAGAACTCAGTCGATGAAGCGCGAAGAGGTGGTTGATGGTGGGTGGTGATGTCGGTCGGGATCAAGATGGTATGGATGAATGTCTGGTGGTCGTCTTGGTGGTGTGTGTTGCCTGTCGTTGTTTGCAGGCGATAATTGGCTGCGCTATGCTCCAACAAAGGTGCCCGTCGCCTGTGGAAAGGTTGGATGAGGGTTTCGTTAGGGCTAGAAATTTTTTGAGCTGGCCACACAAACAGCCACAACACGGCAACACATATCGCACCGCCACAGACACACTCGCCACATGTGCTCGATCGTGGCTGAACAGTTCATCTCAACTTCATCCACCTCACGACTTCATTACGTCGCGTGTGTCGACAATGCATTGGGAGTAACACTATATTACAAGATGGCCTCAGCCAAATGCTATATCACATTCGTGATTATTAGATTGCCCAAACATGACATGCTTATTAGTTTACTCTCTATCTCTCTTCCTAGACTCTACACCTCTTGCTAGCCCCTTCCCTTCGACGGATTCCGCGGAGGCGGCATGCTCCCACGGCTCTGTCGTCGGAGATCTTCCCAGGAACGCTGAAAATTTGTCTTCCATGGCCAAGACCTCCATGGGTACTCCTCCGGCAAGTCATATTTTTCTTCGAAATGGGAGTCTGCCTGCCAAGGATGCTTTTCCATATACACTTGTCTTCCATAGTGCTCAGGCGGCGGTTCGCGCCATTTTTCATCATAGTATCCTTGCTGATATAACCAGCTCCTTTGCTCCAGTGCCTCCCGTTCCCTTTCTCCCAAAGCTAGCCTTTTCATAGAGCGATCTATCCGTGCTTCTTCCTCAGGGTCGTCTTGCCATATATTACCATAGTTTCGCCAGATCCCTGATCTAAAATCCATTGGACCTCCTTGTCCATCCTCTGTTTCTGTATTCAAGAAATTTGTTAGCTTCGTCGCTATAAAATGCATCTTATGCTTTATGTAAACGTTTCATTCAGAAATCAATCAATGGGACTCTTACCCATACCGGCCTCATCATTGGATTCAAAGAATTCGTTCTCTCTTGGGAGCCATTGCCGATTCGGATCCATCTCATTGTAAACACTAGCTAGACTGTTGTGATGACCTATCCAGCCCGGGGGGTGATATTGTTGCAGAGAGGTTATTTGAGGATTTGACTCGGATATTTGGAGCATTTCTTCCCCTTCCTCGTCACTGAACGTTCCTTCTCTTTCTAAAGCCGGATCTTCGATTTGTATATCACCTATCTCATCTGGTTTCGGGATCCAACCTGTCCCGGTTAACTCCTGAGGACCTCTTCGAGATTCCTGCCTAACGTTTAATTTTGGTGATTCTCCGCGCATCGGCGAACAATTAGGTGGAATTTGACCGAATGATTCCGCTGTGATAATCCGCTGTAGATTCTCAGGCAAGACTTCTTCGCAAAAGAGGACTTCTGAATCATAGGATAGCCGCTCTGTAGGGGCCTGCGAAGATGGTAATGGCTCTTCGATCTTAATATCCCCAATTATTTCCTCAGTTTTCTCTTCCTCCATAGCACCGCCTTGATCTGGAGACCTCTCATACTCTATCACCCCGAATTCCGGAGATGTAGGATTTTCATGATCATCTTCCAGCCAATCATTAGCCAGTCCTGTATCTGATCCTTCGAAAATACTGGCAAGAGCTTCCTTCATACTTGCGGTTTCATCTTACTGTGAACTTGGTTCGAATGCGTTCGCAAGGTCTTGTGATAATATCGAAAATCCGTGCGCCTTTTGCTTTAGATGCTGCTGCTTCATCTGGCGATCCTAACTCGTGGGTGCCACCAGAAGGAGTGGTAAATTCATACTTTGGAATCGTGATCTGTGCCACTTCATGGGGTCCGGAATCAAAGCTATTAACCATCATATCTTGTTCAGATGCGACAGCATATGGGTCAACTCGTAAACTGATCTCGGTGACCGCACGGAATATGACCTCTTTACAATCGACAACGTCGTCTCTCGGACCAGGTTGGAAATCTTGGACATATAAGAAGGTTTGACAGTTTTGGCAATTGAGCCATCTGCCGCGCGGCCATTCATTTCTTGAAAGCAAACTCTCTCCAAGTCAGCATTCGAAAGTAACTCGAGGAGCAATGGAACACCGGTCGTCTACGACAGTTACACGCCTTGAATATGAGTTCCCCCTCCCCTGATAACAACAAAATCACCCTGCTGTACCGCCCCACCCGTGATTTCTTGAACTCCAAAGTTCCCAAAATACTTCATGAGCCCCGGATATCCCGACGCAACGGCTGTTGGCTCAATCTGCTCCTTGGGTACAAAATCCCTAATATTCCCAAACGTTGGGTCATCCCCATTCGCAACCTTCGGCACTCTCCTCCCAGCATCCCGACCGAACTTTTCGGATTTCTGTGTTACCAGACGGTATATTCTCCAAGCAACTGTATTCTCAGACAATGTCTGGCTGGGCACACCGGACCCCATTGTCAAACAATCAAACTGCGTATTCCAAGCACGGTCGAATATCGACGCGAATGCAATTCTCGGACGATACGCTTCATTTCTACTCGCCGAGTCGTAGAAGTACTTGTTCTCCGGATCGATTCTCACAGGGTCACTGCTGGCTTTGATAGTCCACATACCGTTCGTGTTATCTGCAACGAAGGAACACGGCGAGGTATCTAAATCTTTGCGTTTGAATCCCGCGGCTCCGGCTTTGTAATCAAAATCCACACAATGCTGCCAGTTCGCGAGGTTTAATGGTTTTCCAAGTGTTGTGACGCTCACTTTCTATCGTCGGTCATTTCGGCTATGATCGTGTGCTATGAAGTGTAATCCATACTTACGGAACTGGTCGATATCCAATTCGCGTTCTCCGACAATGGTGGTAGCTTTCAACCAGAAATATACGGTTGCCGGTTGAAGATAGTGTACGATATTGACGAGTACGAGCAACGAACGGCTGGTCGGGGAGCTGATACCTGCCATGTCTGGTAGCCTCGTGTGGTGATCTTTGTGTCGTGGGGTCGAAAATAAGGCATGGCGGGTGTAGACATTGTTTCAAAATCTTTGTTAGGAGCTTCCATAATAAATTGGGTACGAGGTGCGGTAATTTCGAAGTTTTGAGGCCATTCCGGGCATATTCCTTCAGTCGTATGAAAGGAGTGTGATGTTGCATTTTTTGTGTTGTATACACTTTTATACTAGCTTCTACAGAGATATTTTGAGAAGAAAGGGATAATTCGATAAATAATCGCTTATCTGTATATTGAATACTCTAAGAATCTCATACAAAGTCCGAACTCCGTGGCCATTATCGTACATCAAAAATAAGTTCCGTAATCCAAAAGGGGTATATATAGATTCAAGCAAGCCCGCAGCATTGTGTTTAGAACAAAACAGTTCAAAACTAGCCCTTTAAAAATTACCCAAAGTCCCAAACTTCATATCCAAAAAAGTTCCCAAAGCATCATATTTACCGAAACGGCACATCCCTTAGAACCACGACTTGCTGGATCTCTGTCGTTTTTACTACCCCCAACGGCGGCGAGGAAGGCGACGACCAGGGTCCATCTTCCTCGTCTCGTCTGAATACTGTCTCTTCACTACCGATCCGTGACTCGATTAGGCTGTTCAGAGGGTATCCTTTTGAATTTCGCACGCCTCTGCTGCCGAATTCTTCGGGTAAGGCGCTCGATCGTCTTCGGCTGCCAGCACCGTAGGAGGTTGTTACAAGGCGTGGGAAGAAGACGGCGAGCAGTGGTTTCAGAGATGGCACGGATGCACAAATGATACCGACATGCTAATCGAAGAATGTTAGAGTTTGGTTTTTAAATATTATGATTAAAATAGCGAGGTAACTTACAGCTTCGGTAGAGGTGTATATGTACAAGTCGTACCCGTACCATGATACATCGAATGTCAAGATTGTGCTGCGAATGCTGACGATTCTGAGGCATCCGGCTAGACAGACAATCAAACCTAGCGAAAACATGGCGATAAGGCCGACTTTCTGCTTGGTGGGGAGTCCCAAATGTAGTACGGTTGGAATGGGTAGGAAGAGAACGATAAGGTCCAAAACGACACTGAAAATCCCGTGAATCTACGCGGAGAGAAACAAAGGTTAGCTGTGGAGTTCTGATTGAAAGTGATATTATTTGGGTATAATTACCAGAACCAAATCTGCTTCGTTGGGCAGACACCCAGCTCTGTGGACCTCCGTCAAATCGATCTTTTTCCAGAAATTCGAGACTGGGTGACATTGGAAGATGATAAGCGCGGACATGGAGATCGTCCAAGCGGCCAGAAGGCCAGAGGTAACCCATATCGCGATTTTAAACTTCTTGGTCGTGCAAAACCGTAGGTAAAAGATCAGGATCGAGGCTTTGGCCAAAGCGACGGAATATGTGAATAAAAGCTGGGCTGCGAATTGATATTCTCGAATATTAACCCACGCTTCAGGCTAAAACGTTATAAGAAAACATTAATCAGCAATTATTCCCCCAAATCCGCATATATCGTATAATAGTATGCGGGTGTTTTTCTGTTGTAAATATAATTTGGTTCGTACTTGAATATCCCAAATATGCCTCCCCCATCCGTACTCCTCTGACATCATATTGAATATCGACAATGCATAAGCCGTTATCAAAGCCGGGATGATGACCCAATCGTCGGCGCCCAAGCTCCTCAAAATCGAAGATCGTGTGATAATCCGTAGTCCCGCTATCGTTCCGGACAAAACCATCAAGGTTATGATCACCGGTTTGAGATAATGGCCTTTGACGTCCGGGTTTACATAGTTTGGATTGAGGAACGAGGAAGGACCTTGTTGTGGAGCCGGTGCCGCCATTGTTGCTTGCGTGCGTTTTACGTTTAATTACAATCCAAGTCGTACGGGTACCTTTTATTTATTCAAAAGAGAAAAACCAAAAGAGTGGTAAACCAGGAATTGTGAATGCAGCGGAAAAGGGAAGAGGCTTTGGAACCTGAGAGCCTCATATGAGAGCGTGGCTTCGTGATGACACGATCCGGGCTGGTTGTCCGATTCGTATTATCTATCTGGCTAGCTGGCTAGCAATAAATTCGATCGATTGAAAAGAGTACGAGTCAATCAAGAGGAGAAAATCCAAGGGGCTTCTAAAGTATATAAAGCGTCCGCGCTTGATATATGCCTACGAGGAATAGCGTCGTAGAGTCTCATTCCCCTCCCTTCTCCTCATCTAATTAAAAAAGCCGCCTCCAGAAATATTAATAGGGCCAAACTTTCAGAACAGCGGGTTTTGCAAAACGGGATTTATCGAGGCTACCAAGGTTTATTTTTACAAGCTTCTTAATTCAAGATTCGCCGTACGTGTTTGTTGCGTGCTTTTTTGAGAGTGCGCAAAAATATCAAAAGGAAACTTGAGGATCCCCTCCATGGGCTTAGGCGGGTGGTGTACCTTTGGGGCTTGGGTGTTGAACCCGCCTACCTTCCTATTCCAACACAAAGGTGTGTTGTAACACCCTGGGAGCTGGAGGGATTGTTCGAGGTTCATTCGGGTGTGGTTCCTTCTCGGGATATAGCTCGAACACATGGAATCGGGCTAAGACATTCGTAGATGCAGCGGAGCAACTGTGATTTTTGGGTCAATTCCCGTTCGTTATGTAGGACTTTCATTTAAATTTTACAACTCCAGAACCGTTAATAAACTAAATTATAGTCAGGCTAGTTGGAGGCGAGCTAGAGCTGGGAATCGTGATAGCTCGTGACCTTCTGGGCGGTTACCGATATCTACACTTGTATGATAGACCTACTATTTACGATTAGTCGCACGCTACGTACGGTACCGTTATATCGTAAGTTCGTATTGCATGAACTGCGGAGACGGCATAATATTGCTGAAGAAATTTCAATTTCTTGGAACACCAAGAAACAAATGCGAATTCTCCAGCGCATGGACATGTCAAACCCACATGGCCACCGCGCATTCAAACAGAAGCGAGAAGGGGCTGGAAAAAGAAGAAAAATAGGAATTTCTGACACTTCGAAACAGAAATTCTAGAAGGGTAGACACGGCGCTCTTGTTTTTGCCATGTGGGTTCGCATGCACCTTGTGGGCAGGAGTGGGCAGATGAGGTTCAAAGGTTTGCGCGCCTGAGAGTGCTTGAATGGGCTAAGCTCGACAAGGCAGCGCAGAAAAATTGGGTGGGTTCCACCTTCGTGCATATATTACTTCTTTTCCGAGCGAACATGTGTGCCAGAATGGCGCACATTCGCAAGGGCAAAAGACGGGATGTAAGACATCAAGTCTTAAGCTGCTTCCTTTTTTCTTTGCTCGAAGGCAAGATAATAGCACAGGAACCGGGGACGGGTACCTGTTGTTGAAGCAAAAAGCTGTAACTAAATTCTACCGAGACATCGAACAACAACTCTAAAAATTCTGGGTTTTCGAGTCCGTCCCCGGGGACTTTCTGTCGCTCATGCATAAACCGAAGCAGCCCGCGAAATCTCAAACACAGTGCTCTGACAGTTATGTATGAGAAATCAATCTCTGTCGATGTCAGAAAGACCTCTCGGTTGATTCCTCGGCTCGGGCAGGTTTGCCGCCAGTCTGAAGTTCTGCAGCATTCATGCACTGCCTATCCATGACTTCATAAGCTTATTTTCCAAGACTGGACTTCATCTCAAAGCATCACGACAAGCTTCTTCGCTTTCGGCAACCGGTCTGTTATCTACCCATCGCTAGAGAATCGATAATACACGTTTAATTCTGACATGGGAACATCGTGGTTGTACACTGATAAGTTATTGCTAGGTAAAGAGAGCTAGGTGTGGACCGCATATGCACGTAAGAGCGTGAAAGAGAAGGTCCCCGTCGCTGTAGACGCGAGCAGCGCTCGCATGGTTAAATTACGGTAGGCACCAATATAGGCTTCTCGGAGTCGATTGCTCTCCAAATCGGAGCCTGCCGCTGCAACTGGGCCGTGAAATAAGCATTTTTTGGGGGCAAGAGTTCTCCGACACCTGATTGAAAGAGGAATCTGGTTAAAACGCCTCTGACGTGAGTGTAACTAGGCCAAACGATCGACTGCCAAGTTTTCCAGCCTCTATTATAAGTTTCTATGGGTTTTTTATATATTAAAAGCTATCACAAGATTGGTGGTTCTGAGCCGAGGGAGGTTATTCGAGTCGAGTGAGAACCACGGTTTCTGAGTCTCTTTGATTGAGACATCCACGGAATACCTGTGGCGACCCACCCGAGAACTTCCCAACAGGAGGGAAAACCAAACAGATGGGCGTCCCAATGGAACGTGTAACCTGATCCTCTCCTCAATTTGTTTTCTGGAGAAATATTTTCTTGATTTCGAATTAATAGGTCCTCGGAGTGGTGAGACTTACATTCCCGTTCCACGTTATCTTGTCTTCAACCTGCATTCAGTCTTTTCATGCGGGTTTGTGTTTCATGTGAGATCCGATCTCCAACTTGCAACACGCGGCGCACGGTCTGTGCTTCTGCTAACTGCCTGCACCCAACTTGTTATGAGTATAGAAGAACGTACAAATACATAGGAGCTCTTTAATACTGAGAGCATATAAGATTTTTGATCGTAGTAAACAACATCTCTAAATTGCAATATTGATCATTTCGTCGAAACAAATCAACTGCAGTATTGTACAACCAGATTGGTATTTCTGGAGCACTAGCTGTGCCGTCGACAAAACTCACCGATGACTGATCAATTGATATTATGAGACCTGCGCTCGGTTCAGATGCTAAAACATCTGAGTCCTAAGCTACGAGCCTAATCCACAACCGCAACCCGGCGCGTCGGAGTGAATCATGTGCCTGGCGAGTTGCCTAGCTAGACTTAGCTATTTCGCAGCCGAGTTATTTTTTGATTACAAGGAAGAGCTATTCGCGGAAGCTAGCTTGTAATAACCAGAGTTGACTGGATTTGTGCAAGACAACTAAATACTCGTTCAGCCGTAGTAATTAAACAAATGCCTTAAGTATCAAATGCTGGTCACAAGAGCAGTTTCGCTTCATAAACTATTCTGAGGGGGGTTATCATAGCCGTGAGGGCTGATAAAGCGGATATAAAATTTGGGATCGCTAAAATTAAAAACTGGAGAGATTTATTCTTGCATGCTTAATTTGGTTAAAATTGATCTCCGTTTTTGCCTACCTACGGTTCACATGTTTTGAAATGTGTATCACCGAAGGCGAAGGTGAAATCAATTCGGAAAAGTCGACTTTCTTAGTGGTTGTTTGGATTTGCTCTTGAGTTAATCATGGGCTTTTATGATTCTTGTAAGTGACCAATATATTTAAGTACGTATATGCTAGATCTGTGAGCTAAGTTTAGTCTGCATATTGAAGATATTTTCTGGTCCAAGAGCTGGCTATGTTAAACGATAGAAATCTCTGAACGTTAATGACGGTAAATTTTTTTTAAAATTCATGTGAACTCATGATGAATAAAGTCATGAAGAAGAAGAAGAAAGCCCCTTATGCTCTTGAATCGTGGATTTCTTATACATATTTCTGATCTCCTTGTCGTAATATAAGTTTTAGTTGTTCATAGAGAGTTAAGCAGATACCTAAACATCTACACCCTATTAGTTTAACAAAGAAAACTAAAACATCCAACTGAGAAGAGCAACACCACAACCGAGCATTTGTGATGAGGGATTGCTTATCGTGCTCATCTGCATTAAGTAGGACTCGATCGTGTCACTAACTCAACCCCTACGAGAATATCCATACATTTTGGTCTCTTTTTGAAAGACCCGATCTAGAACCAGGCCACCACTAGACCATTTCACCAGGAGCCTGGTAACGGTGTACACATCTGTTCGATTCTCATCTTGTTGAGAAATCGATTGTGACTGTCTAGAGTTAGTCAGATCTACTCATCTACTATGTGGGTGAACATATATTGATTAAATACCTGAATCAAAAATATGAGTGCTCGGCACGGCTCAGATGCGCCCAATACCACACAAGACACATCCATAAAGACCTTCAATCTATCTTGTGTGTGTCGTCTATCATGAGGACGATCGCGGTCCTTATCGAAAACACCCCGATCCTTGAGCTTGGCTAAACCAAGTGTGTTATAGAGTCTCACGACGCAAATGAATGCGGCAAATAACCATCCGACCAGGTTGTATTTGAGAAACCAAGCTAGAATTTGATTGACGCAAGTATCATAACTATCAACCAGAGTTAGCTTCAGCTATATGTAAAAAATATTGCAACGTCGATGATGAAATAATCAGGTCTAAAGATGTATACTTACCATGAACAACAAGGTAGCCAATCACCATTTCCCCAGTGCCCATCTCCATTATTTTTGAAATGACAGCACATGAAGTTGGTGTTGAGATTGAGATTGAGGGGCCCGGGCTTCCATAATCTTTAGCCCGGACGCCCCCAAGTACTATTCCCGCGATATCGAAATTGAACTTTCCATATTGCTAACGTTGCCCACACCACCGCTGGTTTTGCCGATGCAGGAGCAGCCGGCCCTACTCCGTGTGTTAAAGCAAGGAGTACCACCCCGTCATTGTGGTTGTTTATTGCGGTGGCACAGGCGCAGCGGTGGTGTGGGCAAAAGCGTCCAATTCTTGTAAACATTGCAGGGAGATAAGGAGTAAAGTGAGAGATAGCAGGGTAAGAGGTTCAGGAAGTTGAGTTGGAAGGGGAGGAGAATGTTAGTAGTGAGCATGTATTTATACTCGCTGGTCGGCGGTGGGATCAATTTTTTGTGAGCTGGATGTATCTGTTGGTTGTTACAGCTCTACTCCAGTTTGACAAAGATGTATCATTTGTATCTACAATGGAACGTTCTGGACTAATGCTTTTGAATATCTCGGGGGACCGTAGTATTACGATTAGATTCATGATCGAGAAGCTTCACGGAAAGAGCAGACTGGCGTTTAAAGGACCTGATTATATTCGCCTGTCACAGGCGTAATGTTATATTCGGTCAAAGATGCTATTGAAATAGAAGATGTAACTTTTGTCGAGAATGAATATCAAGCACACTGCTTCTAGATAGACACTAAACACTAAAAAACCTAGTCTCGGAACCTTTCTTGCGCTCGAAACCATAAAAGCCATGCTCACAATACGACCCAAAAATGGTAGATATTTTAAAAAAATGCTACAAAAGTAATAAGATCCCTGATCTCCAACAAGCACCGATAATGAAAAAAAATGCTATGAGAAAACGTAAAGCATCTACATAACCCTCTCCGCCAAAGATATCTTATCCAAACTCTCAGTCACTCCACCCCCTCCTCTCCGTCCCTCCAACCTCTCCTTCTCATACGTAGCCCAAACAATCTCCCAATTCTCCTTCACCCGTCCCGGCAACCCCTCCCACAACCCTCCAACCCCAGGCTCCCCCAACTTCCTCCTCTCCTCCCATACCCCCCTCACAATCTTCCCTAGCAATAACATCCCCCCACCTTCCCTCTCCGTAGTCCTCAACGCCCGTCCGATATACGGCATCAAACAACTTCCCCGAATGGCCCGCGGGAATATAATCCCCCCCAAACCACGGCCCCCAGAGACCCTGCTCGTGCAACGCCATCGTCCGCATCAACTGCAAGTCACCGAGATAATACGCCCCCCGCCGCACCATACAAAACACTGCCATCCAAAGCGCGTTCGTCCCGTCCACATCGTCATCGGGCAACCACGCCGCTCCCTGGGCGTACTCCTCCGCCGCTACCCTCAAATCTCTCATATTCCCCGTCGAGGGTCCCTTCTTCCCTGTTCTCGAGTCGAGCTGGACTCGGTTCCAGTGGAGTCCTAGCTGCATGTACGCCATTCCGCGGAAGATGTGTCCCATGGCGCGAGGGTAGCCCCAGTGCGGGGTGTATAAATCCCAGTATCTCTCCGTTGTTTCGGGTGAGTTTGGCGGGTCGACTTCCGGGAGCGGAGAGGATTCGCAGGATGCGACGAGCCAGTCGCCGATGTTTTTGATTTCTTCAATGATGGTTAGGGTTGGGGGTTCGGTGTGGTTGTAGAGCTTTACGAGAGATTCCGCTAGACGGATTTTTAACCCGCGGAGGAAGGTTTTCTATAAAGACGTTAGGTTGTTTGTTATGTTTTTATCAATTGTGTTCTGTGGGAGGATACCTCTAGAGTACGACCGCGGATGTGACCAGGGACGTTGGCGAATACTCGTCTGGCTTCCTCGGTGAGGTCTACCGCTCGTCTAAAGTCTTCAACAGCGGGGGTGGAACCGTTGGGAAGACGAGGCTCTAGGAATCCGTCTTTTATTATACCATTCATGAATGCGGCTCCTAAACTTTGTTAGAGTTGATAATTCTTGTGGAGGAGGAGAGAGAACATACGAATGCTGAGCTGCAAGGCTGGCCGTATGATATCCCAACTGGCACCGTTCTCCAATCTAGCTTTGTATTCTAATATCGTTTGCACGGGGTTCAAACTATCACCGACAGCATTCCTCTGCTGTTGTTCCAACATGTAACAAAGCTGCAACTTTTCTAAATCCCCTTCACCGAAATAAACAACCTTGAAATCCTCCATTGCGACGGACGTCAGATCCGCAAGCGTCTGTAAAGGTCCCGAGATACCGAACGCCCCAGGGGGAGCATTAGCGGCGGCGGGTAGTTCATGTTTCTGAAACTGTGACAGTTGACGTAGGGCGTCTGTGTATTGGTGATCTGCGAGCCAGAGACGGCGTGCAGCGGAACAGAGGGGAGGCCAGGCGCCTGGTTTCCCACCCTTGGAGACGCGACGGTCGATCTCGCGGGAGATGAGTTTGGCGGGGGCATCGTTTACGGAGAGGATCTTTCCCATGGTCGAAGGAGATGGTACGGCGTTGTTAGCATGTTATTATTTTTATTTTTTTTCTTTTTTCTTTTGCGGATCCTGCTGGTTTTTTTCATTTCGGGGGTGTGAAGTAGTAACTTGCAGGATTGTGTGTTTATGGGAGAGGGGTTTTTGTGCTACATTGGAGCTGCTTGAATGCGTGTGTAGATCTCGTCTACACACCGTTGTAGACACTCCGAACGCGCGAGTATGAACAAAATATTTTACATCAAGTATAATATCCTATAATATAAAATATAATAGAATAAAACGGGATGGAGAGAAAAAAAACTCACAGAATCGTCTCCACGCATTCTAATCTCGCTTCTCTCCTCAATCCTCCTCTCAACGGCAGCAATCATCCGCCCCAAATCAGCTTTAACAGCCGGGTCGGCTTCATTGTTCCTACCCTCCCAGTATGCATCGATGGCTTCATCCAATCGGTCGAGGACTTCGAGGACGTTGCCCCGTCGACGATAGGCTTTACTCCATTTCGGATCGCATTGAACGGCTCGGTCAGCGTCGGCGAGGGCTTGTTCGAGCTGGCCGAGTTGGAGGTAGGTTGCGGAGCGGTTGGAGTAGAGGGCGGCGGAGCGCGGGGTGTAGTTTAGGGCTTGGGAGTAGGAAGCGAGGGCGGCCTGGAAGTCCCTGAAACACGGAAAATCGCCAAAAATTAATTTAGAGAAAAAAAATTGTATAGGTATACGCAGATATATCGGAGCGAATGGGATGTGGGGACGTACTGTTTGCCGAATTGGACGTTGCCTTGAGATTTGAGGGCGTTGCTGCGGGCGGTGGAGTCGGATGAGGGAGAAGAGGTCTGACCGGCAGAAGGAGCGCTTCGATATGCGGATGACGATGAGGATTGGAACATGGCGAGGGAATGAGAGAAAGGAAAGAAAGAAAGAGGAAGAAGGGCTCGGAGCGGATGTCAGACTACGACGTAGGGCTGGAGTAGGGCAGCGTCATCATCAGCATCGTGATCACGAGATGGCGATAGGCTGGATAGCTGTAGCTGTAGCTGTAGGGCTAATGGCTTGGGATGGATGAGGAATGGCGTCCGGGTGAACCGACTGTCCCGCAGGTTATTGCGGTGGCTGTTTTGTAATCCAATCCAAGCGCAGGGTTCAGTCGGGGTTTAGCTACATGGGATACATGGGATATGACAGAGCCGTGAAGGAGGGGGATGTTGCATGGCATTGGGCATTGCGCCTTGAAGAATCCGATTATTAATACATTTAATAGCGTCGCGAAGGTAAGAGGCTTAAATCAATTAAACTAGGCTGGCGATATATGTTGAATATTCTCTGCTTCAATTGAGAATATCTGCTCGACCTGCCTGTATCGTATTGATGCATGCTTTCGGCGTTGACAAGGAAGGACTCGGTTGGCCCGCATAATTATATTGGTGATTACGAAATGTCTGCATTCGATAGAGCAATCGATATTAGCTTTAACTTATTATTATTATTATTAATATTATTATCATATCAATATCATTCGAGTATAAAAACGGTGAGGTCGTCCGATGCTTCGATTCGAATTGCCCCACCAAACAAAACAGCAGCGTCCCCAAACGTCATTGCTTCAATATCCAACACCACCAACGCACTTTCACTTTGATACCAACCATATCATAACGTCACCATTCGATACAAAATGAAGGAACTCCGTGTCACAAAGGGCTCTGACAACGTCGTCGTTGGCGAATTTGCTGACGTCGAAAAGCCGTAAGTGCACTATCATAGATATCATATTATATCCCTTCACATTCTAACAAGATTGATACATATAGAACCCCAAAAGACGACCAAGTCCTCATCAAGGTCGTCGTCACAGGCACCAACCCCAAAGACTGGAAGTACATTGGCCCAGGCAAACAGCCCCGCCCATTCAACTCCGGTGACGACATCGCTGGCATTGTTGAATCCGTCGGCCCCAAGGTCCTCGAGTTCAAACCCGGTGACCGCGTCGCCGCCTTCCACGTCATGCACGACCCTCACGGCTCCTTCGCCGAATACGCCATTGCCCCCGCCCACACCACTTTCATCGTCCCGCCCAACATCTCCTTCGAAGAAGCTGCCACGATCCCCCTCGTGGCCCTCACCTCCGCCATCGGACTCTACCAAGAGCTCGGCCTTCCCACCCCTTGGTCTCGCGGAACGGACCCGCACAATCCCAAGGGTCGCAACCCCATCCCCATCGTGATCTACGGCGGCACCACCTCTGTTGGTCTTACCGCTCTTAAATTCGCCCGTTTGAGCGGATTGTACCCCATCATCACAATCGCAGGTGGCAGCAGAGACATCATCGAGAAAGACAACCTTGCAGATGTCATCATAGACTACAGAAACAACCACAACATCGCAGACGAGATCCGAAAAGCCCTGAACGGACAGGAGCTAAAGCACGCCTTTGACGGATTCGCTGAACCTCCTACCTCCGATCCAATCGCCGAGGTGTTGAGTACCAATGGTGGTAAAATCAGCGGGATCCTGCCGTACGGCGATGGAAAGCTGCCGAACGGGCATAAGTGGAAGATGACCTATGTTGGGTCCGCGCATAAGGTGTACCCTCCGTTTCCGGCTGATGATGCCGAGGTGGATAAGGAGTTCGCGTATGTGTTTAGTAGGTATCTGACGAGGGCTTTGGAGCAAGGAAAGTTTAAGCCGCATCCACATGAGGTTTTGAAGGGTGGATTGGGGGGAATCGTGGATGGGTTGAATCGGTTGAGAGAAGGGAAGGTGAGGGGCAGGAAGTTGGTGGCTAGGATTGGGGATACAGAGGGATTGTAAATACCTCTACATATATGGATCGAATGGATGGGCGGGCTATCGGGCGTGAGACTCTGATCTTAGGGTTAAGGATATACATGAAAAAGAAATACCAGGTAATTTGGTCGTTTTTAGTCGATTAAAAAGATAAAATATACCAAGACAAGTATTTATTTTACAAAAAGTAGTTGAATAATTCCATAAATACATTGATATTGAAAATACAACCCATCTTAAAATACCCTCTTAAGCTTATCCTACCCTCTAATAGCTAGTATAATAAAACAATCTTGGCTTGTCAAAGTCCCCACAACCACCTACGAGTATGAGATATAGATATAAGCCCTTGCAAACATGCCTTCCAACTCTTCACGAGCCAGCACTCATTCATCTCTCCGGGCCCCTGTCCCTTCCACCAAATCAGTAACTTCAATAACCGGCCCCCCTCCCGGCCAAGTCCAATACTCCTACCCTCTCCCGCACGTATTCTACAATGCCAGCGCGCACAAGACGCCAGTTGTGGACAGGGCTGTTGAACAAGCTATCGCTAATGGGTTTCGGTACGTTTCGCTTCTCTATACTTACCCTGATATATCACCTATATGCAATTATTTCGCTAACCATGAATGAACAAATGCTGGAATCATAGAGCCGTGCATATCGCCCCTCCGAGCGATCATACGACACTCCGGCGATATGGAATACCTCGATTCCATCCTCTTCCACATACCCCCCCGATATGCCCTTCGATGCGGTCATATTAACTTACACAATACTGGTAACGGAAGTTCCCAAAAGGCTCAAATTCCTAGGTCTGGATTTAAGTAATTTCGACGATGATAATGCTTGAAAATGGTGAAGGATGTATGGAACGCATCTGAAACTCGTGTGGCGGTCGACAGGGGAATGGGAATTGCACGGCTGAGTATCGTTATGGGTCGATTTAGCGGTAAGAGTGGGTGGGATGTGAAGTTGAGGCAGTTTTGCAAGGAGATGGGAGCGGTGTACATACCCGCCGAGAAGTTAGAGGGGAATATCACCGCGAAACTAGAGGGTGTTATTTCGGATAATCCGCAGATTTTCAAGCATATATCCATCGGAGAGGGTATATACGCGATATTGATCGGTATCAGAGCCGTGCTGTTGGATAGTTGTCGCGGGGTGAACGAAATGAGAGGGGTGGTGAGGGTTCGGAACTTTTTGGGGTGGGTTACGGACAGACAGGCGGTGAAGTGGGGGGAGATATTCAGTGGTTCGAGACATTGTTAGAAGAGGAAGGGTCGAAGAGAGGGGAGCAGGATGCTTCTCCTCTACTACCGTTGCCACCTCGTTTTCCGCCGCTTACTACTCCTACCTACCCGCCGTGGCAGGGGTCACAAAATGATGCGGGCTATGAATATGGATATGAGGAAGGCGATGCGGGTTATAATAATGAGCACGAGTATGGTGTGGCCGAGTTTGTCGAGCCTGATTCGTATTCACATTTAGAAGGACCGCAGAAATTCACGACGCCAGTTTATTTCGATTATTTGAGTAATCCGCAGGTTTATGCGATTCCCGAGATTCATCACGATGTTCCATGGAAGCCCGATCCGGATACGAACATGAACCGGTTCAAGGATACAGACATACAGCAGTCTACGGATACCCTAAAGAATCCACACGATGCAGATGGAAACGAAAGACAAGATCAAATCTCACCGGAACTGGAAAAGATACCTAACTCGAAGGAAACAGTGGAGGTGTTATACAACGGTGTTCGTATGAAGACTGATAAATCTCGGGGTATGATATTTTTCGAGTATCCCGATCACAATCGCCAAACGCGAAGATGGGGTATCGGAAGCGAAAGATCGAGGGTTGAGTAATTCTCGGGGACGGTGGGGACATTCTCGAACCCCAAAGCAAGTTATGGATGAAACCCCAAAACAAATCGTTGATGAAACTCCAAAACAGGCTGTTGAGAGTCGAAAAGCCTCAAATCCAAGCCGCCGGGCTCAAGCTAGACAAAAGGCAAATGACGCGGGTACGATTCAAAGTCAGGATGCGCGTCAAGATCGCGGCGGGTAGTCCCGGATAACAGGAATGCGTCAGGGGATGGGCAAGCTGTCAGTTATAGCAACCCTGTGAGCCGGGCGGCGACGAGCAGTACCGTTTCTTCTCTGCAATCCTGGGTTCGCTCACATGCCAATCGCTTTACACGTAAGCCAAAGCATGAGCCTAGCGCTAAATCTCTTTCTCGCCCTGATACAAGTAGTTTATCAACTAAATCCACCATAGCACGACAGACAACTAGCGATGCTGGGGAGGTCAGGGGCAATTTTTGTGTTATTCAATTTCCGGATGATACTGCAAGATCAGCCTTAAATCCATCGTCAAGTCAGATGCAAACATCTTCGTGCGGATATCGAAAAAATGATGCTAAAAATATTCTCAATGCGGTTGAAGACCAGGAGAAAATCGGCGCTAAGGACGAAGAGAAAACTCCAGATGATAGAGGTATGAAGACTGTTCCTAAACCAAAAAGTGGAGAATCAGATAAAAATCAGGCAATGGAAGAAGAACTTAGCAACATGTTGAAGCATGGGAGGGCAAGCTTTTTAGAAACGATTAGTAGAGCGAATGGTGTTTACCAGGCGGTGAAGAACAGCTTGGCCAGGAGAAAGTCAACTAAAGAGCGGGGAAGTCTTGCGACTCAAATCTGGGATTCAAATCAGAATCCGGGTGGAAATTCTGCTGAGAGTGGTGATAACTTTGATACCAGCAATGACGAATAATTGTGGTTTAGAGATATCAAGAATGAGAAATCTTAGAGGAGGAAGCCAGGCGGTGTGTCAAGAATTATTTTTGATGAATAGCGTGAGTAATAACATGTGAGATTGAGTAAAGGGGAATTGTGTTTGCAACTAAGAGTACTCAAATTACCGTGTAGCTTAGGTACAGGCTCTTTTGGTACATGTCATGGTATAGTTGGTGGGCTTGGAGAATAATATGGGCTTTTTGTCTGTGTTGTCTGTGTTGCATTTTGACTAAGCTTGGTATGCCGCTGTGCGGGAGCGCTGGTGGTCTGGAGTTGATAGTGCGGCAAACAATAACATCTCGATCTGTTCTGAGAAATCTGTAGATAACCTTGCAGAACTTTCGTTTACGATTGATTATGCAGATCAGTGGCTTGAAGGCCCGTGTTAGCGAGATATCTGCATGGGGTCATCGGTAAGTTTTAAATTGCAAAATTTGAAAAGGGCTTGGCTACCTTGATCAAACGGGTTTCATGAATTCAGAAGCCTATCTTATCCAAATTTCATTCCGTTTTGCGGGTTTGAACGCTAAAGTATACTCGGCAGCTAGCCGTTGGATAAAGGAACATCTCATCTGCTTGCATATACGGGACCGATTGGTTAAATAGTCTCGAATCGATATCATACTTCGATTACATTCGGAACATGTCAGCTGGGTTCTTGCATTGCGCTGGCGGCACTCTCACCAGCCTAATGGTCTGCAGATGAGAAACTTACATGGGGGTCTATGTAAGTATTTCTTGCAGAAGCTAGGCCGGCCGATGCTGTGAAATGTTACATTTTGATAGCTAGCTGCGGGTTGGACAAAGCTCTAGCTAGATTAATATCATCCACTTTTAAGGAAGGATGTCATTTCTGCCCGTACGGTCTGCACAAATTATTCAAGTGGCTTATTCTATTGATCATAGTCAACGATTGATCCCTCGTTTCGAGGTCAGTTGATGAACAGTAATATATGACCTAAACGATGCGAATTTCGTCCAAAACTGTCCGAATGTAGCAAATATCCATCCATCCGAGGATAGCCCTTCAGATATCGCAGAGTACCAAGCTTGGGAAAGACTTTTAAGACAAATAAATTTGAGGTCTTCGGAAAGATTTCGGGACGTGTCAATCCGTTGTTCCAACAGATGTCGAGTGCTTCAAAAGTAGAGTCAGAAGTATTTGTGGTTCTGGTGGGCATATTAGGCAGAATGATGTACACTCTCTGGATAAAAACGACATGCCCTGTGAATTGAAACATCTTGGTTTTTTTGTACATTTGTATATTTCTGTGCATCGGAGTAGCGCAGAGGAGGCCAAATGGAGGCAGTTTCAACTTTTGCCTCAACACTATGCCGAAGTGATCAGCTTTTTACGCCTGGTTCCTCGCCACAGCTGGCGCCGTTCGGTTGAGCTCGCCAGGATCTTGGATTATATATTCGGCAAAATTCCCTCCGGCAGTCCGCTAAGAAACCGGAAAAATTATCAAAGGCTAGAAAAACTATCCTGACAAATCGCGGAGTCTCACCTTTTGCAAACTCTGCAAATATTGGTAAATGTTTTAAGCCTTCAGAAACCGTGGGGTTTCGGCAATGCATCGGCTTCTGCCTGCTTGGCTGCTCTGTCTAGCTGGTTAATGATCGGACGACCATACGACGGCCACCAAGTGTCTGGAGAGTCGCTAAACAGTGTTAGCCGTTAAGACCATGTGTGTGGAATTGGATTTAGCTCAAAAGGTGGGGGAGTTCAGGCTGAATTGGCTAATTGCGGACAACCACAAACACGCGCCGTTGCATCACTGCCGCCTCCAATTGCCAATCGAGTCGGCTCGTTTCCATCTCCCACTTGCACTCGTTCTTGACACGAACCTCGTGGAAAATTCGGCGGGGCGTACATATCCTTCTTGCTGTGTTTGGTCTCCGTACGGACTTGCATCGAGACTTGCTGGAAGCGTCTTCAGGAGCTGTGGCGGCTGCAGCTAGCTATCGCAATGCAATGGGACCGAAGACGCCCTGACGTTTCATCGGAGCCTTGAGGGGAGAATGCCATGAGCCAGTCGGAAACATTCTCTCACCGCATGATAAGCAATATATCGGAGTATATTCCACAGGCTTGCAGTTGCACTGCCAAAGCAGGCATGGATCCGGAGGGATAGAGATGAGTTGCTATAGCGTCAAACCATGGACCCTGCACAGGCTATAAACAATCTAAAAGACATCGTTTTAGTCTCATGCCGAACAGATGAACGAGACAAAGGGGGTTTTGCGGTTTATATCTAGATTAAAACTACTTGCCGTAAGCCTGCCTAGCTTCCGCCATACCGCCGCAACTTTAAAGCCAAGCATCCAGTTGGTGGGAGAATCTTGACAGGGTTTCGTGCGGACGGCTTAACAATGGTCACCGCTTTGCATGGATATATAAAGCTCTCTCGTTTTGACTTCAGAGCTCTCCGATCTTGCAAGTTCCCCACGACTGCTTCTTTCTCACGTACAACATACCAGCCCAACTTCACTCGCATCCAGTTCAAGACCATAATAACTGCTCATAGACTATTCGCTACCACTGCAAAAATGTCTGACGGAAACTGGACCTCGTACGTTCTTCCCCTCACTACATGCTAGCTAGCTATATTCGGCCCTACGATTTCTACGGTGCTCAAAGCTAATATTTAACTCTATCAAATTTCGTCAGCAAAAAATACAAACTCAACACTGGCGATGAGATCCCGGCTGTCGGCCTTGGAACATGGCAATCGCAGCCAGGCGAGGTTCGAACTGCTGTTCGTGATGCCCTCCTCGCTGGCTACAGACACATCGATACGTTAGTACATTATACAACACTGACGAAACATTCTTCATACAAAGTTTAATGCTGATGACGTAATGTTACCAACAGTGCTCTCGCCTATGGCAATGAGAAGGAAGTTGGCCTTGGTATCAAGGACTCTGGCATCCCCCGCGAGGAAATTTGGATTACCACCAAGCTCGATAACCCATGGCACAAGCGAGTCGAAGAAGGTATCCAATCCAGTTTAACAAGCTTGGGTGTTGACTATGTCGACTTATACCTCATGCACTGGCCCTGCTCCACCGATCCCTCGGACGAGTCGCTGCACACCGCCTACACGGACTGGGATTTCCTTGATACCTGGAAGGAGTTGGAGAAGCTCCCAGCCTCCGGTCGCGTCAAGAATATCGGTGTCTCCAACTTCGATATCACACATCTCAACAGATTGTTCAGAATCGCCAAGATTATCCCAGTATGGTGCACCTTTTCTTTCTGGGTTGAAGATATATATTCTAACTGGAATTCCGTAAAATAGGCCGTCAACCAAATCGAACTCCACCCCAACAACCCAACCCCAAGCCTGACCAAGTTCTGTGCCGAAAAGGGAATCCACGTCACCGCCTACTCCATCCTCGGCTCCACCAACTCTCCTTTGGTCAAGGACCAAACCCTCGCTGGCATTGCCAAGAAGCACGGCCGATCCATCCAGCAAGTTCTGCTCGCCTGGGGTCTTCAGCATGGATACTCCGTCATCCCCAAGTCTGTTACCAAGTCTCGAATTGAGGCTAACTTCCAAGTTGACGGCTTGGTCCTCGACGAAGACGATCTTAAGGCTTTGGACAGTCTTCCAGATCGCTTCAAGGTCTGCGGTGACTCTTGGTTGCCACACAAGATCTTCCTCGACCGCCCAGAATAAACGACTCTGGTAATCGCGGGAAGTTTGCTCTAGACTAGCTGGAGCATTTTCTGCATTTTCTTTTTCCTTTTTACATATTTTCTATGACACTGGTGGCAAGCGAGAGACGTGAGGAAAAAAAAAATCTCAAAATATATATCCCATTCATGAGCTGCTCTGACACGCTCATTTATATACACAAGAAAAAGAACGACGACAGGAACAATGGTTTCTTTGTAAATCCTAGCCCTGCATTGATTTCTTTCTTTAGGGTTCCTTACCAATGCAAGCTCCGCCGTTTTCCCTTTCTCCTTCAATCTTTCCTGTGTATAGAATTCCAATTTGGGTTCAAATTTTCACCAAATATCCCCATACTTTCCATTTAAGACACTCATTTCCAAGACCTTTTTGCCCATAGATTTTGTTTTCTTTCGATATATGAAGAGAAACGATGATGAAAGAAAGATCAAAACAACCAAGTCAATCCCACATGTGCACAAACGAATGTAACCAAACATCAAATGAATGAACACAGACAATAAAACGGTATCCCCAAACCAATTATCATCTGGGCGCCCCTAAGACTGAGGCGCGAGGATCCAAAACAAAATATTTCGTGGAATTGTAGCCTCCCATCGAGAGGCTTTAAGTAGACTTTTTTTTACAATTACTATTGAATATTAGCTAGTAGTTTATGCGCAAGTTAAGTCATTGAGAACGGTAATTAATTGCTATTGCGCGCATTGTTCGGAATGAAGGATTGCCTTTTAGCCAGCCTTGCATTCTTGTTTTCGCATTTTTAGCTCACAATTATCAGTTGGTTTTCGAAAACTAGTTTGAAAAAGGTAGATTGACGTAGAAGCCAATCCGTCGGCACGAAGGGTAACGATATTTCTAGATCGTTCGTTTCGAAATTTGGTGGTGTTGACGATTTTTCTCTCGACTATCATGTCCCCTGGACGCCACGCGGAAACTCTAGAAGTCGTTGAGCCAAGCTCGAGTCGCTTGCCATGCAGCTCGTTTGAATTCAGCCTAATGTAAGAGAGAGGACGTCGAAAGACAGAAATTTCAAACTAAACGAAAAAGAGGGGCTCTTCGACATCGATGCATCTTCGACTGGATCATCTCCCCGACGACCCATTATGTTTCGAAGTGCAGATTAAATAAAGCTCGACACTTAGCCCGTTCAAGGTAGTAAAAGACCCCCACTAGCTTACGAGAATTTTTAAGCTGAAAAATTTTCGTCTACTAGCTTTTTTATTTTCGTCTCCGCACGAGACACAATTATTTGATAAGGTCGAAACTTGGGTGGGATCCTATTTGTGGAGTTTTATGCAGGAGGTTGTCGAAAAGTGGAGATGCGTGTTTCGCTATTCAGTGCATTGCGTTTTGTCCAGTCATCTTGTCGCAGTACCGGTTAAAATGGAAGTAGTCCAAGAATTCTCGAAAGATCTGCTAGTATTTCAGAGTTTTCTTCGACACCTTTCTAGATTTCTTCGATTCGGGAATCTTGAGGGCCGGCACGTTTAAACGTTTATAATGGTCTGAGATGACGAATTCAACCGCGGTACTGATATTATAATTATAATTGAAGAGATAATCATCGTCAGGTCGATGCTGACATAATTATGAGCAAGAAAATTGAAAAAATTTACCCCACCGGCATAATTCGGAGTGCGATTATGCTTTGTGAATTCATGCTCCGTGGATCTGCTCCTTGTTCTGATGTGTTGTAAGACGTTGGAGATTCTAAGTACCTACGCTTCGCATCAAGCCAAGGTATCAGTCTAATCTAAGTAGCTAGCGCCTGGTCTCGAGGCTACTGTCTAACAGAAATTCCGCGTATTGACTGTAATGTCCTAATGAAAGCTAATTGATTATTTCCTCCCCCCCAATTTCATTAATCAACCTTAAGACAATTCTCATTGTAACCTCTAGCTTTCTCAAGTACAATGCAAAGCATAGATGAGTCTATATAGTCTTTGAGATCGCTCGATCAATTGTAATTTGTATACATATGTCGTGAAATCCCTCGAATTTACCCTCTAGGTTTTTTCATGAAACAGTATACTCCTTCTATCATAATCCTACTCAGCCCGCTTCTTAACCATGTAATATAGCGAAAATATCAAAAATGACATCACCCCATCCTACAAAAAGCTCGAAAAGAAAACTCTCATCCATCTCCATCCCCACCACGGAGCCGTATTCGGTTCCAGCTCTGCCTTCAACTCGACATTAATCAAACAACCCGCCGCTTTCATCTCATGCCTGATCTTCAACGTTTGCTGCTTTATATCATACTCCAACTCTACGTACCCCGCGTCACTCTTATAGCTAAACGGCGCATCATCCGTTGCACTAAAAACATGCGTCTTTCCCTCAAGAACGGCATCAGAAGACTCCTTGTTCACCGACCATATCAAAGTGACCTCCCGTCTCATGTAGTGATACACGGGCACAAAGATTTCTGTTGTTCTCGAGATGTCTGTATCGCCGTTTGAAGCAATATATGCCATCTTATACACTGCCTTTGGCGCATCGAATCCCGCATTCTTCGGATCACCGGCCGTCTTTGGCGCATAAGGTCGTACCCAGGCACCGGTAGCCCTACACCCCTTATACAAATCACCGAACAGCCTCCCACGCGTTAAAATATGGCCGTCGTCGTTCACGGGTGGCGCCGGGTTTGGTCGTGAGGGATTGAAGGGGACTTCTGTCATTGCCGGGTCTTGCGAAACGAGGGAGAGGTCTTCGCTATTCCAGCCCTCGCCACAGGCAAATGGTGCTCCCAATGTGCCATCAGCGTTACGTAGACAGTCGGCTTCGAGGGAGAGAGTCCAGAGAGTCCAGTTCATCATCAGCCTCTCCATAGCCCCGCAGATGGCGTTCATCATGACAAGTTGTTTGTGAATGTTGCCGTCTTCGTAGGCGGATTGGTGGTTCATGTCGAAGGGGATACCTGTTTCTCCGATCAGTAATGGTGTTGGTGTGTTTTTGATCTTGTTGACGGCTATGTCGAGGTCTTGGGTATCCGGATTGGCAGGACGGAAGATGGCAAGCTGTTCAACGCGGGTGGCGAATTGGGCGGTGTAGTTGTCCAAGAGGCCGGATTTGCCGAGGAATGTTACTGCGGCCATTTCTCGAGTGCCCTGTTACGTTTTGTTAGATCGTTTGACTATGTTTCTTGCTATTAGGGACCTTCTACGTACCTTCGCGAGTTCGGTGACATTGAAGTTGACATGATACCATAACGCCTTTTCGTATAACGCTCTTACATCATACCAATGTGGCGCGTATACCAAGTTATCGTGAGCAGCTATCTCATCTGAAAGGCCCGTGGTGGATGAAAAGCTCGCGCGTGTGGGTAAGGTGGCCTGTGGTGTGAATGATGGTGGATCGAGATTCGGGATGGGCTCGACAAATATCCAATCAGCAGCTTGTCCTCCTGCTATCGCTTTTTTAATAGCGGCTTGATACTGTCGTATGAAAGGAACATAGTAATCTGCGAAAAAAATTTAGTCTTAACGCGAATCTCGAGGGTGTCTATGGTGGTGAAATACTTCGTTCGAAATTGACAGGCTCTCCTGTCTCTGGCTCAAACTTAAAATACGTATATCCTTTCTCGCCACATTGAGGGTTCCCTTTCTCACTCAATTTATAAACTCCAAGGTCTTTCCAGATATCGGGTCCAACCCAACATTTGTGCTTCTCACTGTTCAATCTAACTTCTGGATGCAGTGGACGAACAGATGGACCGGGCCACGATCTTCTGTACGTGTACACATCGTTGACTGTTGTTCCACCGGCCAAAGCCATGCCTTGTAGCGCATTGGGCATGAGTCCTAGGTGCAGATAGACGCTTTCGTCGAATCCAGTAAGGGCAGGAAGACCGAGGTACCCCGGCGTAGGCTCGTTCATCGGATCGAATCCAATAACATTATCGAAATGCTTTAGTCTCGCGGCGAGATGAGCGAATGCGTTGCAGTAAGCTCGCCTCAACACCGTGCCCACGTTCTCTCCCTCTGGCGTCACGCAGTTTGGTGCCCATTTCTCGCCACCAAAGAATAGGGTGAACATTGTCAATACGGCAAATTTGGCGTAGTTTGTCGGCCATAGTCTATCCGATGGGGATTTGTAGTAACTTTCTTCTTTCGGGGTATCTGGGTCGTCAGGCGAGTATAAGGCCGCGGCGAGAGTTTCGTTGAATTTTTCGGGATCGAGACCTGCGAGCCTGAAGGTCCATTGAGGGGCACCGGAACCACCAGTGAACCTAGACCACTGTATCGAAAATAATTCTTAGCACGAAACTCGAAATTAGAAGACCTGGCATTTGAACGTACCGTGTCTTGGTGACCGTCAACAAAGACGGTAACACCATGCTCGCGGGCTTTTTCTACCACCGCGACGACATAATTTATGTACTCTTCATCGTATTGGCCCCTAATTTAAATATTATAGAATATAAGCCTTTGAAGTTAAAGGTCAGGATAAGGATAAGTTCACGACAACTCACAAATTCTTTGGTTCCAAAGCTTCCCATACGACGATAAATCTAACAATATTGACCCCCCATTTTGCCATTCGCTTGAACCATTCATCGGCGTTATCAATGGTACGAAATGGCCGGCCCACAAAGCTGATCTTATCAATGTCGTAAAACTCGGGCGTCCCGACCACCGGTGCATTCGCAGGCGATTTACCCGTAGCTTCGACATTAAGGCCCCTCAATAAGACATGTCGACCGTGTTCGTCCTGGAAGGAGTCGAGACGAGGGTGGCTGTGGAGCTTGCGAGTCGGGCCGGCACGACAAACGGGAGCAGAAATGAACGACTCATCCATTGTGGCGTACCCTGGGAATTAAAGATCGTGGTGTCTTCAAACGGTATGAAGAATAAGGGGAGAAGAAAAAGTGCAGTGGTAGAATATGCACGTAGCTTTCGGGAAAGGGGAGGCCAGGTAGACTACATTTTAGAATATATGCGTTATCGATAGTCGGTGCTCGCGGACGGCGAAGCTAACCCTGACGGCTGCAATGTATACGTAAAGCGAAGTGATATTAAGGCTTGGCTAGCAGGCGAGAAGGAGAACGCGAACCGCGTCGGTGGGCCTTACTCAGTTTGAAAGGCGGGCTAGCGAGAAAGAGAAATTGTACCCGACGTCAACCAACTTTGAACGGCCGCTTTTCCTGGCTCAAGTCAGCCGTGTCAGACGACATCTCCCAATTGGTCTCCATTCGACGCTGGCCATGCTCTTCAGTCGCGCATTCTTCATGTTCCACCATATCCGGGCTCGTCGGAAACGCGAAGCAATACGCTCTCTGGCTGAATCTATGGATATCAGAGGTGTCTGCAAGCACGGATACCCCGGATTTCTCTATGTGGAGGGCGAAGACACATCTATCCAAGCGTATATCAAAGAGATAAAACGGATGAAATGGCAGTCAGTCGAGGTTCGAAGGAAGGAAACAACAGACTTGTCTAACAAAAATTCAATCGATGCGAAACTTACCCGTCTTAGCGGACCCTTAACTGTCATCGAAGTCGAGGCCTCGAAAGAGATGAGCGAGATTTTACGCGCAGCAGGACTTGGCGATTTTCCACACAAGGCTATGGTTGGAGCAAGTGAACGAAGCAGTTTTTGCTCCAGCTAAGTTGCAAATAGGAATTTCAGTTCTCGGATACGCAAAACATTATTGTACATATGGCACTGCATTCAACAGGTATCCGTTTTTCCATATCACCAAGAAACCAGCCTCTCAACAAAGGCATTTATTGATAAAAACATCCCAAACCAATCATACTTCTGTCGATGACCCTGTAGAATTTCAAATCCACCAAAGATCAAGTATAGGCCCAAACCTCAGCTTTCTCACTAGCGGGACTGAACGACACATTTATTCCTATACAGTCACTAGAATTTCCAGTCGGAAGGTTTTTATTTTTCGTTTCTGTGAACAACTGCCATGGTCCGATACCCTTTTCGACCGGACAAACCGACCAACCAGATCTTGCATTAAAGTTGTCAAGCAGGTACTGGCCGTAGAAGCCACGGTGTATCTTAAACCCATCTGTGATCGAACCATCTGGGAATTTCATATCCGATCGATTCGGTAGGTAAGCGAGACGTCCGGTGGGATCGATATATACTTGCTGGTCGCCGACAGGGTAGCTGGTGAAGAGCCAAAGCGTGGATGTAGCTGGATCATGACGAAGTATCGTGTCATTTCCACCGATTCCGCAAATTTATTTGATCCCAAAGGGACATTCCATCACAGAAGTTTCTTTCCCAATCCAGAACGTATAATCTGCACCATTGAGCAAGCGGGGGTCTGGGATGAATCGTTCGTCACCGCGGCCATATCGTTGGATGTACAGCTGCATAGGATACTCTCTAATTCCGCCGGTAACAATTAAATACCAGGGATTGGGGTCCTCCAGGGTTGGATCAGCTTGAATCGCAGTTATAGTCTCGCTACCAGTATTAGTTTTAATCTCGCTACCAGTGGGAATTGCAAGAACTGCGATAAACAGAGAACAAAAGATATAAATGGCGGTCTTGAAGGAAGCCATTTTGTAGAACGTGAGGAGGAAAGTGCTTGTCTGTAAAAGTGGTGTGAGGTTTTTGGAAAGAAGGCCTGAAATTCCAGTAAGGTTGAGGGAATGGCATTTTGTACTCCATCCTTTTAAGATTGTATTATGAAATGTTTATTTGGTTCGTTAAGGGCTGGTTGATCGGTTGCATGCTCGGTTTTACAATTTTTATGTATACAAGTATTTCGTGAGTGACGACCTAGCCAAAGGTGTTGTTGTCAATACGTTCTTGTCTATCGTTTCAGATACAAAACAACTTCCTGGCAGATTCGACGTAGCTCTCTGCCACATGTGGATTCATCTGGCGTGAAAAAGCTAGTACTAGTCCGGGAGAAGGACCATCGGCTGGCTTTGCGCTGATTGGCTCGTGAGAACGTCCCAAACTATCGTGGTATATCGATATCTATAGCCTACCAAACAATGTTTAGCACCTCCTTTTAAACATATAGGTAGGCTTCGTCTCGTAAGGTTGATGCTCAATTTGAAGGGTCGGCCTACAGGACCGGAGAGGCTTCGCGGGCATATTTCCTCTCGAAGCTTGATTGACTCAACCAAAATGCGCATGCCACAATGTTGGAACTTCTTGGTACTGCATAGTCTCGAATCCAGCACTGCAGTGGTCATGACTGTGCCACATGTAGCTTTGCCTGTTGTATTCAACCACCGAAACATAATAAATCAATGCGGGGTTTGCGTTCGCATACTTGAGCAATTGAGTACAACTCACCGGCCAGGAATGTAGACTCGCTGTGCTCCACAGATTTATGGCAGTCACAAGGAGTTTCAATGATCATTTCATCCCACCCATTGAGGTCAAAGATGGGATCATGAGAGAGAGACAGTCGCGACCCTACCTTGTGGGAAGGATGAGCAAAAGAGATACCCTCGCATTACGATTGACAGAAAAACTGAATGAAGAGTCGCAAGCTTCCACGTTCTAGTATACGACCGAGAAAGTTTGCAAACCAAGAGCATATCCCACCTTACACTGCAGATGTGCTGACAGGCACATGGATTACACGAACCCGAACTGGATCAACCAAAAAGCAGCTGATGTCACAACCTTGGACAATTGAATGGTCTTTAGATGGAATATTTAGCGACATTAGGTCTATCGATATTTATAGGTACGGGAACATGGTGAGGGACTACTATGAATTTATAATCATCGATAGAGACCCAAGAATGGCTTTCAATCTTCTCGATATAGTGGCAGATGCCTTACAGAAGTTAAATGGAGACCCTCCATTTCCAGAGATTTTCAGTCAAGGGGTCCAAAAGTACATCCCGGCCGATGAACAGGGCGAGTATCTTGAAGTGAAGGAGGCATCGACCGTCGACTTTGTTCCACAAGCTCTTCCCAATCAATACTTTGGCAGCTGTGTTCGATCCTGGAACGGAGCTGAGTTCTCTCTCTCTACCCTCGAAACCAATCAGCGGGATATGTCTCGATCTATCTGCCCATATGAGTCGCGGCTTATCACCAAAATGGCAGCAGACTTAGAGTCACACGGAATTATCACAAGGTCTTGGAATACGAGCCGCCGTCCGCCGTCCCTATGTGAGAGGAACTGACGGATATGAGGATGTATACTTCCATTATAAATTGAATGCCTCAACCAAGCGAAATATTCCCAATTTTGACTTTTCGAGAAGAAACCTATTCGAGTTCGCCAAGGCTTACAAGCGGGATCACCCCGATGCTGTATTCACGAAAGGAAGAATTAACGTCCACTACTGCGCGTGGCCAATACCAGTGCAAACCTTAAGGCTCTATTCGATATTGGTAAGAAGTTTGGGTGGAAATTTTCCATTTCTTCATCACTCTTGTGGACAACAGATTTTAGACGACTAGGACTAGAGACTTTGTGAGAACGGGACCGACCCGATGTAACCCAATTTGTCGACGGGGACGTCGTCGAATAATCCATCCATCAGGGATTTCAAAATCCCGAGTTTCTTAACAATTTGTATCAAAGCGAATCACTACATTTCACATCGAAGTGCATCTCTATTCCCATGTCGGCAGGGCACCAAGCGGCTGCGGAATTAGTATTCGAAAGTCACAGGTGCTGTAAAAACAAGAGTTACCTACTTGTTGATATGACTGGGTTAACAAGCTGCATATATAAGGGAAAACCCCTGCTATTATTTATATAAACAACCGTTAAATCACAGAGGTTTACTTGAACAAATCCGTTAATCTTTGGGCCAGCAGGTGACTGATGATCAGATAACAGCAACACAGGTTAAGCCTACTAAGTTGTTGCATTTTTAGCGGAAGCTTCCCGTTCAGTTTTTAACAGGTGGCGGGAACTAAATTTTTGTGGGTTCAAGACCAAACCAGCCTGTGCTCGAGAGGCGGTCGCTTAGCACCGACGAATCATTTGAACCTGTAGTTCTCTTTTGTGTAACTATAAGCCTTTCAAACGTGATTCCTGTTTTGCAATGTTCCGGACGTTCCTAGCCTGCCCTCGGTTTATTTCAAGTTCAAATAATTCGATGGCTGAAGCTTATCCTTGCATTCTGCGACGAATTGTTTTCGCACACCACATGCATGACCCATGAGCGATAGCATGGCGTGCATATGCATCACCCGCCGAGTAGCAAGGCTTGGTTAAGTGTAATTGGGCAAACTGATGCATGATGGCAGATTTCAGCTCCAGCTTCTACCACACCGGCTCATGCGAATATCTAGAGCCTCGTACCTCGAGAAACATGAGGGGTAGGGAACCCTCGCGAATTTGAAGAACCTACGAATGAAATTGTGCGGCGCAACTAATCGTCCAGGATATATATACTTACGTATATATTATTGAAAAATTCGGGACCAGACCTATGATATCTAGCATTCTAACTACCAGGTTTCAACACTAGGAACCTCCAAAATGCAGAATGCACAAACACCGACGCTCCCGAGTGTTCCTAAAACACCTACGGCGAGAGATTATTCAGAGTATACAGAGACTACGGTTAGTGACTCTAGTCAAGATGAACCCACTTACTCGCGCTTTAACCGACCGCCTGGTGCCTATGGCAAACCAGCCGCTGGCCGCCAAAAAGCTGCTGATCTAGAAGGGGAATCAGCCCCAAGCCCCCAAAAATACACTAAGGCTAGATATGGGTCATCAGACTCTGATCTCGAGCAAGAACCGCTTCGGCGAGGAGAGAGTTCTAGGAGACAAACGAATAGCAAAGCTAATGGTCTGCTAATCCAATTCTCCATTCAAGTTTAAGTCTGGAATTATAGCGGGCTAACTCTATAGTTCCATCCCTAGGCCATGAAAATGTTGCTCCGCGTAACGAATATGCCGGTCTCAGCTACTATACTGGAGACAACGACTGGGATGACGAATGGGAGGAGGAAGATGATGGCGATGACGACTGGATTATATCATCAGGGCGAGATTTTATGCCACCCCCTCGTAAACTGAACCCCGTAGAAGGCGGCTGGTGGTACGATGTTCCGCTTAAAGGACCTCAGGACGAAGCATCTTTTTTATACCACCCTAAGCTTTTCCAAGATGGAACGCAGGTCGAGGGAAATACATATCAGATTGTGGCAGCGAATCAATTGGGTTCAGAAGCACACAAGTCTACGAAGACCGAGATTCTTCACATTATATCTTCGAGGAGATCTTTGGCAGCTGAACCAGAATGCGACAACATTAAGTTATATACGGCGAAAGCTGGTGACAAGCAGCCCGCGGATAAACATGAGTTACAATTTCGATGGATGTGAGTTCTTCAGAAATTACAACATTCTCAACATCAATTTAGAAAAGTCTGTTGAAATACTACGTCCACAACTTGCTCATTATTTTGTCGTCTCAGCCATTTTCAAAACAAGGTTTTGAATCTAGAAGAGTTCAAGGTAAGTATCCAATTCCTTACTTGACACCTCAACCCGTATCGCTATTGATTTTTCAAATTTCAAACCAACAGCAAAGAGTTCTCAAAATCCCAGGCTTAGACGATAATGATACAACAATTCTATGGAACCTTTTCGAAAATGTTAAGCCTCTCCTTGAACGATCTTTTGTGAACGGCAAATATCTTGATGGGGGTGTCATAAGGTGCGATGGCAAAAGGTCTGAGGAGAACAAAGCCTCTACTTTTCTCGCTGTCCCTATGTTGAGGCTTCAAGATCTTGACGCCGGGTTGTATCGTCACTCCCAGAAATATCTGGAAACTTCAGATCATCCTACTCGTCCTTTAATGCAAACTGGATTTCATAGAGTCTCCACCTTACAGATGGATAAAGAGCAGGCAGTGCTGAAGAGCAAACTTCTCTCAAGAAGTCAAGCGCTTCATGTACCCATGACCTGGATTTTGGTTATAAATGACAGTACGCTGTTTCTACTTCTTGTATTGACGCGAGTGTTGTTCTGTACCCGAACCGAGGAGGCATGCGAGCTATAGATACTAACTTTGATAGATCTCCTTGTGACTTATTCATCAGTTGCTCTAAAGGAGGTTGCAGGTCCACAAATAGGATTCGAGGAACAAAGGTCCCAACGGAGTATGATTTTAGTCATTTCGAATGCACGAAACAATGGTACATATTTTTTCGATTCTGAAAAATGCAAAACATGGTTTGTAAGTCTCTTTGCTGATCCTCCGCCTCGCCCAACTTAAGTTATTCTATCAAGGTTGGGTCGATATTGAGTTTTTATTTGAGCACAGGAATTTCAAAAACAATTGCAGAAAGTCGTTAGATGGGAGCAGTTTGAAGACAAGTTAAGCAGAGACCGTACATCAATGACGTATAACGAAAAGCATTTCTCCGTGAAATGTTTGGATGACGTCGTATTAGGAGCTCAAAACTGGGCTGCTCAACTTGCAGAACATAAATCAAAAATATTTCGAGTAAAGCTTGAAATTAAACCCGATATTCACGGAGGGAGATATCAATATACGGATTTAAATCTTAATATTCCATACGCTCCGACCTACCCACAATCTGATGAAGAAGGTTCAGAACCAACGGTAAATAAGACTCAGAGTATTTTATCAAGCACTTAGACCTAGGAAGCTGGTAAACTAATGTAGAATTTTAAATTTCATTTTAGCTTCCAGTGCCGCCACGAACCCGTGCTTCTCCTTACAGCATGTCTCGGCCTCAAGAATCCAAATATGGCACAAGCAGAAAATTCTCAGAATCACAAATGCGAGAGGAGCAACGTGGATCAATAACATCTCCTCTAACTAGCCATCAACCGAGATCAGCACCGATGGCCACAGTCGAGGATGCTCTTGATGAAGATCTTTTGCCAAACATAGAGTCAGGTCTAGCGGATCATGTCTTAGAAAGCAGGCGCTCGAGAAAGCAGGCCCCTGCACTCCTTATGGGTAACTCCAATGTCTATCCTGTGGCGGAAAGCTCAGCAGAAACACGGGAAAGAAGAGAAATGCAGAATCGACAAAGAGAAATAGGAACCGAGCCTGATTTCCCCGACCCTAGAAGAGGCTCAGTGAAATATGGATATTTAGATACTGAAAAGAAGACAAAAAAGGAAGAGACCCGTCGCAGCGGAAATTATAGTGACGACGAGAGTGTAAGCGGCACAGATAATCCAGAAACCGCTCCCCGACCCTCTAAAACAGTGTCTATTCATGAACGCGATACCGCTCTCCCACATTCACTTACGATGAAGAGATACGACTCTTGGGTTGAGGATGACTATGATTCCGCTGCGCGAGCGGCCGAGCTACGGCATAGCCTACAACGGCAGACGCACGGTCTAGGCTTTCGCGAGGACCTGCAGCGCCTGGATACATCGATTGAGAGGAGCTCGAGATCTCTTATGCGGCGACAACCACGCGGTATCAAATCTCAAGAATCAGTACAAGAATATGCACCACTTTCGAAAACTCTGTACGGTTCTCAAAATGGTTCTCGATACTCCTATGTATTGCGCCAAAATAGTCTAACTCTGGCCCAAGGCCTCGAAGACCAATCCCAAAGTCCAAATAATATCCAAGATTCACTCACACAAACTCAAAAGGATATTTACTACATCCTCCCTTCAGAGCGGGCTCGAAAAGCCAAAAAAGTTCTAGAGAGGAAAGAGAAGGAACAGGAAAAAGCAACACTTAAGCTCCCGGACGTCCTCCCAGTGTTTCAATGGCCGACAGAGTCATCTCTCCAGACAAACTCGATCGAGAAGAAACTTTATAATAAGAGAATGCTACATAACAGCTTACATGATGATTCTGCTCCTCAATCCTCTCGTCAGGCCTTCAAAAAAGAGAAATCCTTAAAGGCATCGATGGAAGCAAGCGATGATAGTTTCAAGACTTTGGCAAATATCCTCGAGGATTTACATCAAACTATTATGGACCAAGAGCCATCACCCACCAGGGACCGATATATTAGTTGTGGTTCTAGTAGTTTCTCCGAGGTTAAGAAAGTTTTAAAGGGTTTCGAAGATATTGACATACTATCGGCTGAATCGGCTGACAAAGAAAACCTTCAAAAGCGACTCGAAAACAAAAAGCAGATTGTTGAACTTTCAAAGAATATATTCTCTTTCTTTATCCCACTATACTGGAAGGATTATAAGGTGGTTGATTGCTTTTGGTATGGTATCCAAGAAGTTATATCAGTAAGTCTTGTATCAGCACCAAAAGAAAACATTCAGAGAGTTGATGAGTTACTAAAATAAGCGAATTCTCCAGGCCGAATGGGACGAGTTTCTACAACTAAGACCGCTGTACGAGCTGCTTGACGAGCTGATGATCACAAAGATGCAGAATATCAATATTTGGGTTCTAGTTATCAGGACTGGTGTTGCAGGAGATGATAAGGAAACCCCACAATATTGTATCCCAAGAGCTTTGGTAGAAGCCTTCCAAATATTTTTCGACGCATGCTTCATCTGCCTTCAAGTAGCTCAGACACTCTCAGAAGCATTAAAATATTTACAGAACAAACCGAAAGCACCTTTCGACCCAGCAGAAGTTGTAAACCTCATTGAATATTCGGGAAGGTTATTCGACGGCTGCAGATCAAAGCTAAGAGAAGGCAAATATCAACTTACAAGTATGATTCTTACCGGTAGCAACAAAGATCAAGCACGCTACGAGGGGGCTTGCACCGAAACGATTGTTGCTTTTGCCCTTCGTCAATTGATGTGCGCCCCTCTTACCGACCTACCGCAAATTAAGACCCCAGGGAATATATACAGCGAAAGATTATCCTATCTGGTAAATATTCCACTATTTCTTGTTTCTTCCTTCCTCTAACCAAGTTTTCTCGCTTTAGCTTCTTGCAGCGAAGAATCGCCCTAGTCAAAAGATCATCAAAGATGTCTCCAATCTAAAGGACGAAATAGAAACTCTACAGAAGGTTATGTATGCTCAGGTAAAGGTGCTAACTGCAGCCGACCATCTATTACACCCAAAAGGATCTTTAGAGATTTTGGGGCCGATAAAAAGCAAGACGGCCTGTCACCTGATCCCTCGTGAGACGATGTGTGGCATTGTCGGAAGTAGTATTAATCTCGAAATTCATGCCACCGAAGAGTTGATAGAGCGGTGTTCATGGCTACGAGACTCTGTGAGCAACAATTATTCCTCCCTTTACTCCGTAATCATTCTTTCAGTATTATATAACTAATTTTCCAAATTAGGTCCAAGAAGCACTTGATATGAAGGATGAGGACCACGGGAAAGCAATTATGGTGTTCACTATTGTCACAACCATATTCCTTCCGCTAAATTTTGTCACGAGTTTCTTCGGCATGAATACCGTTGACATTAGAACCATTTCATGGAGGCAAGGCATATTCTGGATAACAGCGATTCCCGTGACCATTGTAGTACTGGTACTCGCAATGGTCTGGGCCTATTACGGCGATGAGATACAGGATCGAATAAAAGAACCATATCGGGCATGGGGTTCGAGAAGTAGGAAACCTATGACCAAAACACGAGAGTCTACAATCTATCGCCGAGACAAAGGACCCAAAGACGCCAGTTACGTTAGTGAGGACAGAACGCCTGCTGATACAGCGTTCACGACGAAATATCGATATAATACCCCTCCTCCTCCGCCGGTGTACCCAACAAGTGCCGGAGACTTTCCTCCACCCCATCAATCTATATGGGAAAGCCGAGCCTACGCACCAAGGCAGAATGACAACGTATTTCAGAGATTCCAAAAGCAGAATTATGATAAATATCAGAGCTTCGTAGAGCGAGATACTAGATCTCAAAGTAATGCTAGAAGTAAGAGGCGGGAGGCGACACCGAAAGCTACTGGTGTCTCTTTTGATGCCAACCTGCCTCGCTATCGCAGAGTCAATTATGGCAACAGTCGCTAGAACAAAGCATATAGATTTCTAGAAATGACAGAGTTCTTTGATATTTATTTGGCACACCAACACATATACTGGCTAAAATATATCAATCGGGTTATGGTGGGCCGTACGCCGATCTGACACTCTACCCCGAATTTCAAGCCTCCATTCGCAAAATGGGAGTGCCAAATAATTTGACGTTATCACAACATCAAACTCTGAGGCGCATTGTGATCATTTACGAGCTTTTCTTTGGCCGCTTTCTTCAAATTGACCCTTACCATGCAACTAGGACGCGAATTGGTTTATCTGGCATGAATATTACACATATACAATATATTCCTTCCGTTCAAATCAAAATTTTAGCTCTACTTCTAGCTTTTAACTATCTGATCTCAAAAGTGGTGGATATCTTACCTGTCTTTTGAACAAAAAGCATTAATTAGATGCGATTATAATTTCAGCAGGAGAGTATCCTGCATTTCGGGGGCCCTGCAAACGTCAGACGAACTGCAATCTCAAAGCCCCATCAGCTAGGATTTATCTCCACATCTGGTGCAATTCCAAAAAAAGTTCAGCCTTCGAGCAGAAGTGATCCTTGGAGTCGGAAAGCGGGGTAAGCTTTACCGAAGTCCTTGGTAGACATATCACGCTAGACTGTATCAAAGGGTTTTCTTACTATGAGGCTCAACAATTATATCTGCAATGCAGCCTCAGAAAGGAATCAAAACTTGTTTACTAAACATTCTACCGAGCTCTAACTTTGTGACTAAAGACTGGCGGGATGGATGCCGCAGCTGTCCATCCCGTCCGCCAAGACCGACAGGGTCACACACACGCAGCCATTCAGGCTCCCAAATGTGGAGCCTCAACACAGGCAAAGATGCAAGAACAAGGCACAGCGGCTATGCTTGTTGCTTGGAAGTCCGATTGCGTTCTCTGTGGTTCCAACAGACTCACGTTTCGAAAATTCTGCCGTATCCCTGGTTTCTTTCTTCGTCCCACCTTGAATCGATGCATCTTCTATTAAAAGTCACGGAAAGGGGGAAGATGAACTTTCTGCAGCACCTCTTTGAACTCACATTTTGTCTCTTTGCCTCAACCTGCGAGTCTCCAAAATGAGCAATTGCTCGCGATTGCAATCATATGTTTCTTCTCTAATTATTAGATGCGAATATTTTACATGTTGTATGAAATTTGTTCTTGATGTACAAATTAAGATCTCTGATGAAACGAGATGTTTGGAGCAGCAAAGACGCTGATACTATATAGTGGTCGTGATGATTTCGAGAGATTATCACCTTATATCGCATGGCCATTGTTAATTTGCTTAATAACGAGACGGCCAATGCATGAGTTCCGAGGCGCATGTACACTTGGTAAATATCGATTCGCTACTGCCGCTGCACCTTTTCAATAAGATAAGCGCCGAAGTATACCAACTTTGGTTATAGACGAAAGCGGGGTGTGTGATGAATTTGGCATTCGCGTGAGCAGATCCTGTCTTCAAACACAATGAAATCCGAAAGCCTCGCCAAAAATATGCTCATTGTGGGTTATAACTTCCATGGATCCAATTTAGTCGCAGTATTATCTTTCTCCACCGAGATACCTGAGATCAAGGGTTCTGAGAGAAAGGTACAAGGTTCCGTAGGATTAAGAAGACTTGGGGCTCTCAGTTTTCTCGATACGAAATGTCAGCGACGTGTTCTTTCGAAAGGGTTCTTTATCCTACATGCAGCTCTTCTTATCATAAAGTAATTTTATAGACATCTTTGAGTGTCTTTTTCCGCCTTCGTTTGCCCCTTCCAACGCTCTCGCACACACGGCTAACGGCAAGAACCTTGCATTCCAGCATCCCCTGGCCAAGGCTCACCGAGTCGCCGACCCTCGAGCCCTTCGTCTTTACATATCTGCTAAGTGAGAGGGAAATGTTTCAAGATGGAGGCAGATGCTATCTCAAAATCTATATTTTATTCTGTAACATTTCAATTGTCCTGTAACCCAACCCAATGTGTAACAAAAATGTAGAATAGGCTTTCACTGTTACTCATGATTGAGGAATATCAACCTTTAGATTCCCACAAGACGATGCTGTGCCGCATAATTTACCCGACGAAGGGATTCAGAGCCCTCAATTTTGACAGATTAGGATAGTAATAATGCTCCAAGAGATTGGGATACCTTGAAGTCTCGCAGCCGCCTAAATTGGCCAAAAAACTTTGTAGTGTGTAAGACTATTCCATGTCATTATCCGACTTCATTAACTCTATAAATGCAGCTTTTCCTGTCAGATCTGCAGACCTTGAGTGTTCAAGAGCCCCACGCACCACTCTCCACATCCAGTCAGCTCTAGTGACAAAGTCAAGTGTATACAGACGGGTCTGATACATTGATATAAATCTAGTGCCTTGTCATCTTCATTGCTGTCTTTTTAATAAAATTTAACTCCATCCCGACACGGGTAATAGTCAATACTGCTTCAAAATGTTACTTCAAATCCTTCTCCCAGCTGCTATCTATATAGCTGGCCTATCAGTAGTATCTGCCAGTCCTACCAACGTCGATACCTCCTTGCGTTCTTGGGGTCCCAGTGGTATATCTCCCAGGAATATTGTGAGTAATATTGGAAATACTTTATCGCGGTATCGCCACAAAAAAAGGGATACTGTGTTTCAGAACAGTACGACCTTGGCGAAAAGTTGGGACGGCGCTGTTCTTTTAAGTTACGGATAGTATGTAGAAACTTCACACCTATACCTAACTCTAGTCGCCTATATATAATTATAAGTTAGTACCGATACTATGGTTGATGCTGACTAAGATACCGCTTGCAGCGAGAAAGACTTCAAAGCAGGAAAAAATGGCACGGTCTCGGCTTCAGGTGGAGTCGAAATTACATGCACGACATGCTATATCAAAGCCACGGTTCGGGCTGAACTCACCATCAATGGATCTTTCAATGCGACACAAGCAATTGAGAATGTGCTCTCCGAAGTGGATGACGGAATCACCAACATCACCGATAGTACTGTTGATTGGCTTGAAACCAATGCCAAAAGTATTTTTACAACCTTCGCGACAGGCGGCGATCTCGACGATCTTGATTTGAAACCACTCGATATCGATTTCAATGTCGATATTCCCGATATCCCGGACTGTCAGCTACGTTTTCAGTTTGACGATTTGGAGCTTTACGTGGCCTTGAGTACAACATTCTCAGCAGGGATAACCTACACGCTCGGTTTATACAAATCAGAGACTCCAATCGGCATTGCGATCGATGATTTATTTCTGGGTATCGTCGCCGAAGTGGATTTGATCCTCAGCGTTGACGGAGAGGTGACTATTGGGAGTGGATTTCACATCCAAGTAGACGATAATGCTTCCTTAGAGATTGCGTTATTCGGCAGCGAAGTTTCAAAGACCGCGTTGTAAGCTCCCCCTTTTGATTATGCAGCTATGGCAACGAATCAAGTTAACCTTTAGAATGATATCTTTAGCAATGGTGGGCTGTTCGAGTTCCTCCCGGTAACCATCGAGAGCGCAGGGGTTGTGCTACGGGCAGTCTTACGGGTCACCATTAGGGCCGGTTTCGAAATCGACATACCTGACGTTCCCGCCAGCGCAGGCGTTGAAGTCAGTGTGTGGGCTCATATCGCAGAGTTAAAGACGAATGTGACCTTTGCGCCTGCTGACCAGCCAGGATGTGACCTACGAATCGAAGAGTCGTACCAATTCATCGTTGGTGCCGCAGCGGGTGCTACGGTAGCCTTGTTTGATCACACCTGGGGTCCGGCGCCAGAAACCTCAATTCCGATATGGGGCACCACCCTTACCCAATGCGCCATCCAGGCTTCAGTCACCCCAGGCCCAATTACTGCGCGGCAGTTGGGTGCGGCTGACGATTTAACGACGACGACTATAAGCACCAAAGTTACCTACAGAGGTGTTCAATGTATGTCTCCGGGCTTCATTGATTGTCCCGTTTCGCTGCAAAGTACCACAAAGACCGTTACCGAGATAACACTAGTCACCTCTGTTCCGTCAGGGGTCGATGCTACATTTCCCATTACCACGCAGACTAGCATTGCTCAAACTATCCCTTTTGGTACGGGAGTGAACAAACTCTTCGAAACAGCGGGAGCACCGACTCCCTATAGTCCTGGGTCGGATATACCAAGGGCTGGTTCTCATTCAAATAAGAGTCTTATCATTGGCATTTGTGTTGGGGTCGGTGGTTTCATTATAATTTCTATAACTTGTGGTTATATGTGGGTGAAATAAAATTCTTATAATGTGGGCTAGAGAGCCGTAAATGCTAACATGATATCTTACAACAGCTTTTGGCAAAGACGCAAGCGATACATTCTCACCACACTTCAAACAGGGCCCGATACGTCACTTATGGGCAGTCCTCAGATGCATGGCCCCGATAAAACAGTATACAGTGCATATAACACCGAAGTTACACCTTTCCAAAGCAGATAGCTTGATCAGCTGTCTTTATCAATGCGATGCCACAGCATCCTCGTAGTTACGAAAGTTCTGATTGTCATTAATTCTTTATGATAAAATCAAAATAGCTAATTATCTAAAGATTTCTTCTTTGCGTTTTGCAGTTAGCACAGTCATCTCTCCACTTTCTCGACAGACGTAATATGTCACGAATTTTATTTTCTACTTGTGGTATCTGCACGAATGGTACTCGTATGTTAAATTTTTCTGTTTCGTTTGATGTTTGAGTTATTCATTTGTAAGCGACATGACTATTTTTTAAAATTCCTTCTTGTCAGAATTTTAATAAATGATAATTGTTTTTATGTCTTACGTAAATCAAGCACATCGATCCCACTACCGTTACCTTTGCTCGTTTAGAGCCTCAAGAAGAATGACTAACGGAAGCAACCCAAATTTGCGTTGTGTGGTATAATTTTACACAAGCCACCTGCGCCCCAATAAAGAAAAAAGGTTCACGTACGCCACAAAGTTAATCATTGACGCATTTGTCAGGAAACCGGAACGCGTTTATGCCGTGACGATATCGATATATCAATGCCGAACTCCGTTAGAATATGTAGGCAAGTCCAGGCTCGCCGTATTCATCTCGTCGAATTACAAATATGTTGGTGAGCAAACCGGAGGGCAGCATCCCCGCGGGCCCGAGACCAGTTACTGATAGCAAGACCGAATGTCGACAGGTTGTAGTGCATCGAATGCGAACGGCTAATGCAACTGCATTGCATTGGTTGTGACGAGACTCTCTAACATGCATCGACTCCTAGCCTAGTTCTTTTCATCTCAGATCTCAAGAGTGCCGAGACTGCATCCAAGACTTAGTTTCTTCGGACTTGGTCGGGCAGAGCAGGAATAAAAATGCACACGCACGAGGTTTCGACAATTTGGGTGCGCCAAAAAAAACAGGGACACCCAAATGAGCAAGCTTTCTGAACGAGGTCTCGACAGATGTTTCTCTTCCCGTTTCACATGCCGCCGGTACAAGCTGGACACGGTCTACTTTGGCCTCTGAAAGCTGGCAACCTCCGCTGCAGCTTTTGACCATTCCGCATTGGGCGGAACCTTGCTCGCAGGCTGGGAAACTTAAAGCGAAACTCTTTCTACGCAGCAAAAGTCTGGATCGTTAAATTTCAACTTTAACCTTGTTCTTGAATGCCTGAACCCAAACCCAGTTGCCAATAGACCCATGGGAAGAAATCAGGGAGACGACGTTTGAGGTGTTAAAAAAGGAACCTTTCCCCTTCCTGCATTCCCTTCTTCGATGTATCTCCACATTTAGGTCCTTCAAACGCATACATTTGATTTGATCTCTCCAAGACCTTAAGTATTCTCTACTATTACACGACCGCAAGCCCTCGATTCTGCACACCAAACCCCTCGACAAAACTTGCAATTTTTGAGCATACCTGGTATCTGGGCATCTAAGCTGAACCATCAGATTTCATTTGATTGTCTCTGCGATTCTTCCCGTGCATACTTCTCGGTTTCACTTCCTTCGCACAAGAACCGCATAAGAACTGTATAAGACGACCACCCTGACAAAAGAACCTGACCATGCCCATCACCCTCCGGCACATAACCGCCGATTCAACCTGGTTAATCACCTTAACCTCCCCTCATGATCCCCCATCACACCCACCTTATAATATCCTCATAGATCCCTGGATCGTTGGACCCTCACCTGTCTGGCATCCCAAATTCGCCCAGAATCACCGCACAATACCTGCATCCATATCTAATCTTTCCGAGTTGACTCCACAACCTGATCTATTGTTAATATCCCAAACTAAAACCGATCACTGTAACGAAGCGACATGCCGACAGCTTTCCAAGGACGGCATATTAGTATATACGGTGCCAGGAGCAGATAGCATAGTGGGGAGCTGGAAACACTTTGAGCCATCTAATGTACACAGATTACGGCCATTCAACAGTCACAAGAGGGGCCGTGTATCCCGTATTCCAATATATAAACCTGACACTAAGATACCTACGGAAGCATCCAAGAGCGAGGACTATAGATTTGAGGATGACCCGGATGTTGCCGCGATTGTCGAGCTTGCATTCTTACCCGCTTTGAAGCCGTGGGAGATACCCAGTCTACATATCGGCCTAGGTATAACCTATACGCCCTTAGAAAAGCCCAGCAGTAATGAAGCAACCGACTCAATGCCACCGTCGCCTCCTCTAACTCCTCCCGCAAGTGCCTTCCTCCATCCAAATACTTCCGTAACGGATCCATCTCAAAGCACCAGCACATTATCAACCTTCCCTTCAAACCAATCTTCCATAGGAGCTCAAACTCCATTATCGCCTAACCGTTTCCCAAAAACCACTTCTTCACCACCATCAACCGCAAAGGATTACATGAGAAGAAACCTCAAAAGTCCGGGTCGGAAAGCCTCCTCTACAGAATCGATATTATACTCCCCTCACGGCGTCCCCGCGTCCGCAATATCACAGTATATCAACAGTCTACCACTCCCGTTAACCGCCTTTCTACACTGCTTCGTACGCGTGGATAATCCGAAATGGTTGGGTGGAACGGTCTCTTCTGGGCTTCCTAACGCCCTTCGAATAATTTCCTCTTTGAAAGACATCAGAACAGATCAAGGTAGAAAATCCGAAGAACCGATCAGTCCGCGGAGTAGCTGTTCGACAGATTTTGGGCTGGGAGTAAAGTATCTAATCTCGACACACGATGAGGAGGTTGAGATGGAAGGGTTTTGTAGCCACTTTGTGAAGAAGAGTAAATGGGGTGCTGAGGAGGTTATTGAGGAGCTCAAGGGGATTTCTGGAGATCTTAATTCAGAAGAGAGAAAGAGTAGAGAGGGGAACTCAGGGGAGAAGGTTGCGGGGATGAGGGTGGAGGAGGGTAATATATGGAGTGGCCCTGCTGGAGTCAAGTTACTGGATTTAGGAGTAGGTGAAGAAGCGCTTTTATTATGATCCTGTATTTGTTGTTGTTCAGTACGATTTTATGATTTTTTTTATCGCATGGCCCTTCTCGGTTCTTTTCGTCCGTGTGGACAAGGGATTAATGACATTTAATGTAAATAATAATGTGTCTAGTTAACGCGCTATGATATCGGTATCTGCATGGGAATCTGCATGGGCATCTACATTACCATAATACGAATACTCTGTTGGTTAGTTTATAATGCCGTTGTATAGATAACACTATGAAACCGAGATTTTTCTGACTTTATATCAAAATCTAGTGGTACCTTCGGCTCACTCTGAGTCTAGGAGAGCGAAAGATGGAACTAGAACTCAAAGTAATAGATCCGTGTAGCCATCATTTCTGCTGCCATTATAATAGAACATTCTAGAAATATTCAACGTTGTTTTTGTGGTACATTTCAAACCCCTGGTCTCAATTTCTCCAAGGTACAGTCTCGACAAAAACTAGAAAGAATATAAAATATTCTAATTATATCGTTCCCTCACGAGCAGACAGTGCTATCACAAACAAGCTTAATCGGCCCATATATAGCAATATGAAGACAGTGGGGACTAGCGACATCTGTGACCTGAAAAGCTCCAGGGCAATCTAAAACATCCTCCTGCCAGATTTGAATTTGACAATGGGAAAATAGGCACGATACGGGACTTAATGCTCTTCTCGATATGCTGCCGGCTTCCGGAAGCCCAATACATTCTCCGTTCGCGATAGCACAGTTCGATAGTTGAACTGTTGCGCAATCACCGGCAAGATAATTAGACGCTGCGAGTAAGGGTGCTGTAACAGTTGTGGAAACTGTAACGGCTGTCGTGAAAAGGTTTCATCGACGGTTGATACAACAACTGTAGTGGTGATATGAACCGTGCCAAAATAATCAAATTTGTAGTTATTGGGGGCCACTAGCCTCGAGAACTACGTAAGAAGGACATGTTTATCGATATGCTGACTTGCCTTGCTCCTTGTGTGACTCCAGTCAAGAAGTAGGACTAGCAGTCAGCGGAACCATGCCTCGCCGGAAACGCCGAAGCGATAACGGCTAGTTATTTTTAGTGACAAGACTTTCAAAACCCAATGATTTTACTACCTCTCAGGCAATTGTCATGTGCACAATCGCACTTAACGACTGATGGGGCAACATATACTCCATGAAATAACAGGATACTCTTAAGACGCATACTTGATGCTGAGGCATATTGGAGTATAATACTCACTAGGCTATCACTGTTGCCCGAAGATACTTTGAACAGTCGGATGATGCAGTGACCGAAGAGACACCAAGCATGCCTACCAAGAGAATGGCAAAGATGCCCAAATATTAGTGAAATATTCAACAAGCCTAGGTGAGGCCCCAACCTCGAAGACAATTATCACAATTGCAGCCAGCGGCAGCAGTTGCTCCACCAGAGCCAGCACTGGCGATGCCAGCCGTCGATGCGAGTAGTAAAGTGAACAATGAAAACTTCATTTTGAATCGATTTTGAAAATGTTAGAATAAAAGTATGATAAAAATAAAGAAATAAAGAAATAAGTCTTTGAAGTCACCGCCCGCTTTGAAACTCGCTCCTCGGTCTGTTGAATAAAGGTGAGGTACTCTTGGGGAGCAGAAGCCCTATGTATAGCCAGAGTTGATCTTGTAACGATCGAACACGCGGAGCTATCAAAAACATCAGAGTATATTGAGCATGAAAAAAAGAGCTTAGGCGTCCATACGCCAGCAGTTCAAGGTGCAACGCCAGGTGCTGCCATTTGCTGAGGTTGTGATTCTCAACTTTTACTGGTTGTTTTGTTGCACCTCCGCTAATTTGTGGCGAGCCTCGTCGCCAGCTGCACTTTCGCCAAGTCTGTTCACTAAACTGGCGATACAGCTTCAAACAGGCTCCATAATTGCAAAATTTAAAGAACCTATTGCCAAAAAATTAAGTAATGAGTCGAGCTAGATCTCCTCTCACTCTTTGTTTTAATTCTACATTAATATTTACAAATCACTTCTTACTATTGATCAGAAGTAATCGGAACCTTCTATTCGAGAGGGATGTGCGCATTAACATATAACATTGTTATAATATGATTCTGTGCGACTGTAAAGTCCAAGGTTCATGACCTCGAATTGCATGCAGGGTCCAAGTCAAAGGTCACAATAACTGCAGGCCGGTACGCTAGCGCTGTCTCCGAAATTGGGGACGAACCAAACTTCAAGCTGTGGCGTCAGCTGTGGTATTCAGCCACACCAAATTACCACAAACTCGCCAACTGGCGAGTCGTTGAGTATATACAGCCGAGTAACCCCAGCCATTTATATTCTGACAAAGCGAGCTCTAAAAAGCTTCAATATAGGGCCGGTTAGCTTAGGCTGGACGCTTGAAACTTCTCGTAAAATTCGAAGTGGGTATACATGTATCGTGATGCACGATAGAATCACGTTGAGCACATATACATCAGCTTAGAGCAATCGATCTAAGACCTAGTGCAAGCCCGATCGGCATGCAATTAACCAGGGGAGTGGATTTTGTCTCTTTACTGGAGAGCCGACAGGTTTAGACAATGTTTCAAGGCAATAATTCTGTCCCATGCAAATCCGAGTGCGGGTACCTCTTAAACTTATAGTCTGACGTCTGGGTGCCGGCATCGTTTGATATAAGTGGGTGGACGTCTGTTTTTATTTTAAAAATGCAACAAAGGGTACTCGTTGGCTAGCTCTGGGCCCCAATAATACAAGCATGGCTAGTTGTAACACTATGATACGTATGTCAACAATAAGCTTGTCCACAGGTCAAGTTGACAAAATATTGGAGGACGAATCTTTGACTAGGCTACTGTTCTTGTTCGCGAAGCCAATTTTTGATTGCGTCGTTATCGTACCAAATATCAACACCGCTTACCTTTCTCAATTCATCGAGAACATCCAGCGCCCAATTCTGGCAGTTCCACTTAATATATTCTCTCTTTTCGATAGAGATTCCATACTTCTTGGAATTTATCCAAAGTATTATGATTGACGATCCCTATTTCCATCTTTGCCTTGACCGTGCTGGACTCCTCCATCTCAGCATTCTTTTCGGCATCTCGGTAATAGTATGCACCAGGCATTCCATGTAGTTGGTGTCTTTCTCCCCGGGGGAGACCGGTCCGAATAAAAAAAGACCAGTGGTATGGCTTTAGTGATGCATCATCCCATCTCCGAGTCTTTCCGCGATCGCAAGTCGCGAGGTAAGATCGTATGACATCTTTTGTCTAGAGGGAAAAACAAGATGCGTAGAAAACAAATCTTGGTAAGTGGAGCAGATGGAAAGCGTAGCCCAATATCTTAAGATCCTTTAGGTATGCGAGTGACACAGCAAATGGACTGAAAGGTGGGCCCTGTTTCGCTACTCCGAGTATTTATTTGCTCCTAAGTAACAAGGTAGATGTGCCTTTATGCATTACGCATCAGCAGATCTGCATCACCATGCTCAGAAGCGTTTATAACATCAATTCAGCAAATTCCCCACCGTATGAGTCCATGGCTTCACAACTTGATTTTGCGCCCAATCCTCACTTCTTTTGCCCGTTCTTGCTTTTCTGTATTGCCGATATTCTGGCTACATCTCGCCATTCTCCAATCTATAACCCCAGCGATATTTCCAGTTTCAGTATTGACTATCATATGTGATACAAGTGTACTCTAAAGGATTAGAGTTGCCCTGTCACTCAAGAACGTGTCTAAAATCTCAAGAGGATCTCAGCGATCACGTGATATAAAGATACATGCTTACACCTTTCGTTGTCGGAGTTGTCGTATTAGAGGTTTGCTTGAGGTAGGTAAGATAAAGATAGTCCTCCTTAACCTAGTAACTAGAGATTCAAATAATCATTAATAGTAAGCAGCTGCGGTAACTTACAGTAAAAACTACCTAACAGCGAGTGTTAAGGGGCCCGAGAGACCCAAACTTGGCGATACCATAAGGAAGCAACTGAGGAAGTTTGTATATCTCAGCAAGGCCCTTGGGCTCTAGGCAAGCTATATTCGAGCGAGATATCACTTCCCTTTTGACTACATGTAGTAATGATGATAATAAACAATTTATCCCTGTTGGTAGAGTATTTCCTGATGAAAACGCCATTTAAAATTGCACCCAACCTTCCCCAAATCCGCGGACAAACTTGTATATACAGAAAGAGAGGAAAACAAAATCCCCGTTCGAACCGTAAAAGTAAATATGTAACTGTTGGGAAACTAGGAAAACAAAATCCAGAAAAACTCCGAAAGCCCCCGAAACCATTTTCAATTTGTTATAGTTGTTGATCCAAGACACCCCACCACCCCTCCTTTATCCGGTTGATAACAAAAGAAACCAACGAACTAGACAATATCCGAGTAAAAAAGAGTAAAATAAATAAACAAATAGGCTGAGACTGTATAGAAGCAATAAAAAGTTTGTGAAAGCTGGTCGACGCGGGTAAGAGTGACCGCATCGTCGTAGAATCGTTTGTTGGTAAATATATATAGAAGAATCAGAAGGCTATAGAAAGCGAATAAGTTGAGTAGAGCAGACAAAGGGAATAAAGCGGTTTAGTGAAATAGGGTTGAAGAATTGAAGTTTTCGACGAATGGTATGTCGAGAACATCAAAGTGACATCTAGTCCGAGCCCGAAACACTGCCCTACTGCGTCTCGTCGACCAGTCTTCCCATGATGCCACCATATGCCATGACAGTTGAGTTTCTCCCAAAGGCCTCGTTGAAGATGGTCACTGTCGCTTCGGCACTAGCCCATGTTACGGCTTGCACTTTTGCGATAAGTCCGTAATCAATAGTCGCAGATGGAGTTTGTTGGAAGGTTTGGACACCAAGACACCATCCTCCCCACGCACATTCTTCAGCCACGTCGAACAGCTCCTGCGGTATTCCACCCCATTTCAAGATTTCTTTGGTTGCTCGGCCGAATAACCAGAGCCAGGAATGTGATTTCCAGCGACGATATGCATCAAGCAGGTAAGCGTGCAGGACGGAGGATAGGGTGGCGGAACTTTGAGGATCTAGTATCGAAGAGACGTAGGGTGCGATACGGGTGAAGAATTGGGTGAGTTTGATGGCGCGAAGGAGATGTTTTGTTAATTCACGGTTGATGAGAAGGTGGTATACGTGATAGACAACGTATGGGAGTAAAGGAGCAACGAAGGGGAGACCGACTGCGACGGCAGTGCCGGCAGCAGCGCTCGTTGAAGTCGTCAGTTTGATGGAGGGGTCCATGGCGGGGTTGGAGAGAATCGAAGGAATGAAGGTGACAAGACGGTATGTTGTTTATAAAGAAATGGTATTGACAGTAGATCAGCAAGAGCAGCGTGCTAATCGATACGTTTGCTGGACAGAATAAGGTTTCGGCGGTGTGTCGATATCATGTTTGCTGAGAGATTCAGGATTCAAAAAAGGCGGTGTCGAGGTAGGCGGCTGGAATCTCGTGTGTGCAATAGTAATCCTCACTATCCCCCCGCCTTGTCAACGAATGCAAACAAGTTCAAAGGTCGGCTGAAAGCGACGGCGACGACGAATAGAATTGGAATAAAATCTGGATTTGTTGGGAACCAAAGAGAATGAGTGTGTCGAAAGGAGAATCTGGTGTCGAAGGACGAGAGTGGCCGGAAGGCGACGAGTAATCTGAGCAAATGCGTATGACTGCAAAGGCGGCCACACAGAAATAAGAAAAAGGGAAAACCTGCGACAAAGGAGCTCGGAGCACGTCAGCGAGAATTGAACCTGTTGGCCAGTCTTCCACGCAAGAATTTCGGTTCGTTAAAACGTGGAACGATCTACCGGAATAACTCAAAAGAATAAAGAAAAGAGAGGGTGTCAATATAATATATATTTGAAGGGAAGAAGAAAATATCATGCAAAGAGTTAGAGGCGACTGTTGCTAACTACGAATGGTCTTGTATCATTCTTCTGCTTTCGTGCTTTTGAGACTTATTCCGTCCATCGAAAAGCCGACCCGCGCACAGATACGGAAATCCCACTTGAAACAGCCTAGAAGCACGCTAAGGGAGGGGCTTCCATCCTCGGCATCATCCCATCGATGCATCGAACTTACCAGAGACTACTATATCTTTGCTAATTATTAATATGTATCCAGGAAAAGCAATCACGGCAAGATGGATGGGGGACTCGCATTGCAGCCAGACTGGTCGCTTGGGGAGTTAGGCTGGTCGTTCCGTCGTCATCTTCCGGTCGCTGGAAATCCTATGGTTGAGGCATCGAACCAACAAAAGGCATGTGGAGCCAAAGCATGTGACTGTGAATGGTGATATATAGATTGAGAGAAAGAGGATGGAATAGAAAGAATAGAAGACATGAACAAGAATAAGCTTGAACCCCGAAACTTAAAAAGAAGGGAGAGAGTTCGAGAAAAGTGGCGCAGAAACCTTTTGATTTGCAATTTCGGGGAAATGATCAGATTAAATTCAAATAGCAATGACCAAAACACGGCCACTTGCGCTAACCGGATACGGAGTATCATTCGCCACATGTGCCACAAATGCACATGATATGCTGAATGCTAACGTGATTCAAGCATCTGGTAATTTGTAAGCGTAGTGATCTTTCTTGGGCCAAAGGGGATTTGTTGGACTCGACGTTGGTTTTGTGGCATTTGAGGTCAGTTGTCGATCTAGAACATCAATCCCATTCTATGGGCCTCGATTCTTGACTCCTTGCTTACCACCATGCATGTTATAGCTAGATCTATAGACCGACTTTCATGGCAAAGATATAGAAATTGCGAATTACAATTTCATAATATTGCATACAATTGTAGTCACTCGTGAGGAATTCCTCTAATAAATTTAGATTTATAATGGAGCCTAGTTAATATTCCATAGATTCATAAAAATGTGAATAATATTGGTTGAATTATCAGAAATTTCGAAAATGCATAACGCTAATGAAACTAGAATCAATAAATACATCTATCATCCACTCTCTCGAAACTTGAAAATATGCCAGTCCAGCTGGAAAATACTCTCTTTTCTTTATCCTCTTCATATATATTATTATTCGTGCGATAGATCTATGAGTCTTTACCAAAATTCATCTTAGTCATCCTTCCAGAGTCGACTATCGACGAAGCCGGGGCCAGCCCGGTGTTCGAATTTTTAAATTTATAATTTAGGCATGAACAACTATCCCTTTCGAAAACTCTGTGCCAATGACGAGACAAGCTGGCCATTTTAACTTAGAAAATTTGCTTTCCTCTCGCTTATAATCAGAATCATTCGAGCTCGAACGTCGGTGTTTGCTCTCCCTAGAGCTCGAGCTGGGGGGGTCAGGCCGCAGATACTTGTGATGTTTCTTCTCGAACTGATACTTTTGTTTATCGACATGTTGGGGCTCCACAACACCTTCTCCTTCGAGCTCGTAGACATTTTGATAGCTTGATTTTCTGGAAGAGTTTCGGGAGCTGTGGTTGGAGTCTGTTTTCGAATCTTTTTGATGTTGCAATTTGTCCGAAAAACAGTCCTCGTTCTGCTCCTGGACTGGATTAACGAATGGATCGCGAAACCTGGGCCCGTATACCTCTGTTCTATCGTATTCCGGAGGCGACTCGTTGTGATACCCAGTTACACTGTTCCTTCGGGATTCACTTCCACCTCTTCTTTCGGATCCATGGTTCTCTTTCTTTTCTTCTTTAGTGGGCACATGCCACCCTGCCCAAATGAATTGAGTCTCTTCACTCTTCTTTTCCAAAGCTATCCTCAAAGGTTTTAATTCCGTCAAAGTCTTCGCGCTGACAGTGTACAACTCTGCCGTGTCAGCGGTATCTAGCATTTCTGCCATGGCTTCGAAGTAGATATCGGAAATTTGTTGAAGAAGCTCAATAGTGTCCAGGATAACCTCTTTCGAGGCGCCAGTTTCTCGCAATGTACGTAGCTTCTTGCGGATTTGGGTAAGATCCATCTCTATGTTTGAGCTAAAGTCTTCTGGTTCGCAGCCTAGAGCAAGGGCAACGACGGAGGATGGATGACTGCTTTGGTAGTGGCTTACAGACCCGGATCGTTTTCTTCTGGAGGAAGAGGATCTTCTATGGTCACGGCTGTGACGCTCTTCTTGCTGGGAATCACAGTACTCATTGGCCAAGCTTGGGAACATTTTTTCGTGGAGGAGTGAAGTTTTAGTTTAGGGGTATGCACTGTTTTGGATGGGGCCTATTTCAAGTCGAATATTAGAGGTTTTCGTAGAGTTGCTGCGCCAGCGCAGGTAGCTCGAGAGTCGATGAACAATTGGGTAGCAATTGGAATATTTTCTGTTTTGAAGATAGAATGAATTTTGAAAGAAATAAATATCTCCATCCTCGAGGCGACTTTGTGAATAATATATACAAACAACTGCGAATGCGAAAGCAATTTCACCATTGAGTTTGAACATTCGATCGTTCATCGCATTGCAGATGATGCATTGCTAATTGGGTTCCTAGCGCTAGAATGTCTCAGGGCATTTCCGAATCGATACCACCCTAGTCTGCTAGTTACCGCATTTTCACCATAGGATCTTGTATCAATCTTCATAGATCTTGGACTTGATACTAGTCTCGACGCCTTCTCATACATGAACATTGATATGTGCAATGCACTAAGCTAAGACACAGGACAATAGACAACCCTTGCCACCCCGTAGTGTTAGACAATATGGCTACAAGCCTTTAGCGAGATCTGTGTAAGGTAAAAATCCCGATTTTCAGAAAATATTTATTCTTACCCTTTTAACTTATTTAACACGCCGAATTGTATGTGAGCATCTCCGATGCGATATGGTGCTGCAAATGTATCTACGCCAAGACGAGTTGCACTTGTGCCAAGGAATCCAAATCCGTTTCGAAGCTCGCCAAAGGTTGCGAATCAGGAGCTAGGAGGCGGTTTCGGCAGAACGCACACCACAGAATAAAGGGATTATGGTTACGAGAGTGCAAGAGTATTGTTGACCCTGCAGCGCTGCAGGATATGCGCTAAGGCGAGCTTAGGAGCTTCATAAATTGAGTGTATCGTGGTCTCGTTAAGTGCATCGATATCGATACATACATTTAGAGTGTAACATACGCAATATTGCGCATAACTGAGGTTACTAGATCTTTCTCCTGGTCTCAATGCAGTCTAGAAAGGAAAAGCAATAAGAAGGTCATGAGTGAGTGGTATATATTGCAATTATCAGTATTCCAATCGTTCGTGCCTTGGGGTAGCTAGTACGAAGAACGAGGGTCAATCTTGGATCAACAGGGACGAGACCAGATCAACACAAGGTTGTGAAGCTAAAACATAACAACATCAACACATTTACTTTAATGCCTTCTAACCATCAGATGAGCATGGATATGAGGTGCATCTAAATACACCTGCGAATTCATAGTCGACATCAAACACTCTCCTTAGGCTGGTCGGATATCAATTTACAGAAAACCTGGATGGATTTTACCGTCCTTCGTATTTCTGAATTCAGCGTTGTGGGCTGAAAATTATTGCCACGTCTGGACCTCACGCTTCTCTAAACCTTATCCGGCGATAATCGAGCCTAATATCCTACATTTGAGTTTGAGCAAGTTACTCCTCTCCGAGGTTGCAAAAAAAAAAAAAATGGAAGAGTAGAAATATAGACAAAAATATCCTAAAACGTAGAGAAGGGGATTTCTTTTTGTAAGAAATTCATCCTCTGATTATTTACTATAGATGGGTTGCTTCCGCATCCAATTGGTTAGAACGGTTCCGTTTCCAAACATCGATACTATACTAAGACGAGTCGCTACGACGATGTAGTTATGTGCTATGATGACATGGCCGATAAGCACAACCGGAGTTATAGTAAGCGCATGCTCACCCTTCTCTTTAAAATATGCAAAGGATGACTAAGAAGTAATAAACATCTAATATATTAATAAAATAGGCTACAGAATGGCTCTTCTTCGGACTAGCCACACTATTCGTCGGATTGAGTGTTCATGCGCAATCTGCACCATGGAAACTCAGCTTTCACGATCGCTCTTACCGATTGGATCATTATAGCGACGCTGTTATTCGCTCTAGTAAATGTAGCAGTGGATACAACGTTATACAGCATGGGTTTCAAAGACCCGAGACTGAATCTTGGTTACTTTATGAGCGATCCTTGGAGTGCATCTCTGAAGCTCGGACCGGATGTCATGGACAGGATAATGAAGGTAGATACAGGCCCTGGAGCATAGGTAGTTCAAAATTACAGCTGTTAATGGGAAGTGCATGTCTAGATGTTGTATGCTTCGATCGTAACATTCTGCCTCTCGATCTGGGGTGTGAAACTGTACCTGATAGTATTATACTACGGTATCATATCGCCGGTCACGATGCCTAAACAACGTATTCTACTACATATAGTCGCAGGAATCGTCGTATCTACTTTTATAATCGGTCTTGGAGTCAGCTTGTTATGGTGTATCCCCGTCAGCAGAAACTGGACGTACGAAACTGATGAGCCGATATGCATCAACTGCTTTTCATATACGCCGTATTTAATCACCGTGTCGATGCATATTGCGACAGAGATTTTGAGTATGTTCCCTAATTTCTTAAGTCTCCGCTCCTAGGGCTCGATGATGATGGATAGTTGAACAGATACTAATGTGGTGTAGTATTCTCGATACCCTTCAGCTTTCTCCATATCCTCAGACGGAATAACAGAAAGAAATTTTACGCCGCTGCGGCCATGTTCTCGTTCGGATTCTTTGGTGTTGTCATCTCGGTTTGTCGTATGATATACATGTTTACCGGGGCTTTCGGAAGCACCACTCTAAGTATGATAAACACGCTAGCAAGATTGGAGCAATGCTTCGGGATAATGGTATGCTGTCTACCAGCTTTTAAAAACCTTATTCTACGGAGGAGAAGCTCGGCGAGTGATAGTCGCAAGACTAGTGGGGTGAGAAGCAGTCAGAGTGGTGATAATAGTAGAAGAAGGAGTGCGGGATCGTTGGATATGGGGGAGACAAGTCCGGTTGAGGGACGTGGTGGGGTCAATGACCCAGACTTGGAGATTGTGAGGGTGGATTCGTTTGAACATGAGCGGGATGGAGAATCTACTCACCGGGATCGAAATATTAGCAAGGTGGATAGCTTCGAGCGAAACTCTATCCAACGTCAAGAGAGTATAGTCAGTTTATTTGGGAATGGGAGTGCAGTCCTAGGAGCACAGTTTGGTAATCACAAATCGGGCTAACATAGAAACTGCCATTATATATATATATATATATATATCTCAATAAGATTTTCAATAAGAAGTACCGAATTAATTGGTGGATGAAATGAACAGTGTAAAATAATAGCCTAAAGAACCAGTGTCCCGGGTCAAGTCTTTCCCGTTGTCACGCTTCCCTAGATCCATAGCTTCATAACGATCTTTCCTTCCTCCACACAGACAAACTCGGCATCTGACCAGAAATCAAACGATCTCCAAACTTCAGAATTATCCATATGCCGCATCAAAGCCCTCACAAAACCAACCACCCCTACGTCCTTGCCTTCCAACCTCAAAGGGGACAAAATGCCCATTTCATGGAGTGCCTTGTCTTTTGACCACACCAAAAAATGAACTTCTAATTCTTCGCATGGTCTCCAGCCTCCCTCTTCACTCTTGATAAGAAAAGCTTGGTCTATCGCTAAAAGCTTCGACGCAAGGTATATGGGAACGGAAGCTGGCGGGGGATGATACGGATATACTAGATCGTAACATCTGCTTCTTTCGTACAATATCACCCGACCTTTTTTGAACTTCAATTGGTTTTCGAAAATTTTGTGGTATCTTAGTGTCGTGAGAGGGATGTTTTGCGGTAGAGGATTGGATTGTTGCAGCGGTGTAGGTGCGCCTGTTTTATTGGCGTTGAGGGGTTCGCTTTTAGTGTTGTACCGAAGGCGAGTGAACGGCTCTGCTTGGAGAAAGGAGGCCCAGAGAGGTATCACATCAGCGAGGCGGAAATGATCTTCCGGGTTGGCGTATTTGAGTATCTCATTGTGGATTTCGGGGGGTAGGTCGGTCAATTTCGCCATTGCTGTATCCGAATGTGGGATCAATCAGGATGGCACCTACTGCTGCGATGAGTCTTGTTGCAACGTGAGTATTGTTGGTCCCTCGATTAAATAGCTAGAGAGCTTCTGAGGTCTTATATATATGTCTAATATACTTGGTAGAAGTTATTCGGTTTCTCATCTGCTTGATCCTTCCGCAATTCTGCAGGATAAATGAAAAATCGTGCGAAATGTAACAAATTATTGAATCTACATTTTTCATGCCTTAATTGGCTTCTACGACAGCTATCATTAAACGAACCTGAATACGATAGTATATTGAACGTAGATTCAAGTATGAAGCAAGTTGAATATGGCAGAGAGTATATATCCCCTTGATTGCTCAGAAGTATCCATTTGGTCGTAGAAATACAAGATGGCGTAATATCCATTTTAGAATTACCTGCAAGAACAAAGCGATACGCTATTCTTCCTCGCTATCCTCCATGACTACCTTTCTTCTTTTCCTGTCCGGCGCTTTCATGTGTTCGCCTTCGTCTTCATCATCATCATCCGCCACAGACGCTGATCTTGCCTTCTTGCCCGGTGATTTCGCTCTTTCTCTTGGCTGTTCCTCGTCATCCGTGAATTCAGCCCCAGGTTCCGATTCCTCTTCCTCTTCATCCCGTGCTCTCCTCTTCTCCTTTTTCTTATCCTTCTTCTTCTTTTTCTCTTTCCTTCTGCTGCTTTCATACTCTTCCTCCTCCTCCGAATCGTCGATGATATCTTCTTCCTCGTCGGAAGGGGGATCTGGTTCGATAAAGTCATCACCGTCGTCATACTCATCTTCCTGGTACTTCTTGCCGTATCCGCCACCGCCTCTACCCTTCCTGTCATATCTTTCCTCTTCCAAATCACCCGCATTGAGGCCTCCTCCAAAGGCTTTTCTGCTCCGTCTCGTATACCCATTGGCTCCCTCAGCCTCTTTGTTACGCAACGCAGCCTCAGCCTTCTTCCGAAACCTCTCCGCCTCGCGCTCCAGCGCCTCAGCTTCACGTCTCGCTTTTTCTGGATCTTCAATCTTATATGAAAGTTCCATCTGTTTCATGCCATCGTCGACTCGTCGCTTCTGGGTAGCCTTATACCGTGCCGCGACCATCTGCTTGATGTCATCTGTGATTACGTTATCTACGGCCGGGACGACACCCATGCTCTGTGACGCATGCGAGAAGAATCGAACGAGTCTCGAGTTGGCTAGCGGTTCGGCTAAGAATGTGAAACTGTCGTGGGCTGGGTTGTATTCCTTGTCTTTGGAGGAGATTAGAGGGTTTGTGGGTAGGTCGTAGAGTCCTTCTTTCGAGCTGCCGATTTGTAGTGAGAAGCTACCATCGGACCATTCTATTATTCGGCTGTTACTTTCGAGTTTGGATGGGTCTTTGAGGGATTTCCGCCAGCGGATGGCGGTTGTGGCGAATGTGTAGGGTGTTATTGCGGCGTCTGGGGGTAGTTTTGGAGCTTGAAAAGTTTCGGGCTTGAAGATTTGAGGGGCTATGGAGATGAATTGGGGGATTTTGAGGAGGTATGTCTATAGAAACGATGATAAGGGCAGTTAGCAAATTGTTCGGGATTCATGGTTGTTTTGGAACGAGGGTAAAGAGGAGTTCCTTCATACCTCGTCATTGGATGATTGAGGAAGTTGGTGTAGACCAATATCGACTTCGTAAGACGTCTCGTCGCGTTCCAATTCGTCAAGATCATCATCGAGATCATCTATTCCGTCTCCTCGACGTCGACGCGGGTCCGCATCCAGATCGTCGCCAGAATCAAGCTCTTCGTCATCGAGCGTTCGAACTCTACGTCAATTGGTTAGAAGGCCTCGGGTAATCACGGTATTTGGTGGGTCCAGTTGTGTCCATACTTTCGTGAAGGCTCCGTGTCACCCATTTCCTCATCGCTGCCAAAGAGATCGTTTTCGAGGTCCGACGGGTCCTTATCATCGTCGTCCTTCAGCTCATCGTCGCTGCCCTTTGGCGATGCAGGCCGTCGCGCACGTGATTTAGGAGCGACATCTTCGTCATCATCCGAGAACATGTCTTCTAGGGGCTTTGCGGCGGGTTTGGGAGGTGGTGAATCTGATAAAGCATCGTCCTCGTCGTCTGAAGCGGCCGGACGTTGGCGAGGCGGCGACGGCGGATCCGAGATGTCTAGATGGGTATTAGCGATTGCTGGCTGAAATCAGAGAATGAAAAAACGCGTACCTGATATCGGTGATGACATTGTGGGAGCCGCGACCTCGCTATGGAGAATGGCGAATAAGGTGGTTGATGCGAGGTGGCGATATCGTCGTCTCTGGCTTGTATTGGGCGGGATGGTCAAAGGTGGAAGTTCGAGACGGGCGACAGTTTTGGCGACGGACGAGCCCGCAACACAGCACCGCTGATCGGATCACTGGACGCAACGCAACGGTCAGATCGAAAGGGGCCAACCTCCACTCCGCGATATTTGACCTTGATATCAGCATCCATTGGACGTCCTCTCTTCTTTAGCAGAGTCTCCCTTGCTTAAACTAATAGCATTCGATTGGAAATATCTGTCTTCATCAGGTGCTCTGAATGCTGGGATAAGAGTTGAGCCAGCTGCCAGTTGATGAGCTATCTGTACTCCGCTTTTGAAGCTCTACAGCTCTGTTCCGTATATACTCCACGTTGCTTGCACGCGGTGTAGCCATAGAGGTCACACCTGTATACCGCAAGCTTTTCTACTAACAATTATATCAAACTGCGTATTATAGGCATAGTAATTACTGGGCTAGTTTGTTTTCGTTGCTATTGCTGCTGCTGTAACAACAAGGAATCCGTAGGGAGCTTGCTTGCAGCTGCGACGACACCCAAAAGGAACTATTAACGTCCACCGAAACACCTCACCCAACTCTTCCCTCTCCACCTTCCTTCATCGACACGCCTCAACTTCATTCGTATCACCACCCTCCCATTACTATCCATCCTTACTACCTCCTTATCCTTACTACCCGTCTCCTGATTGCTTCGACGACATTCAGCCTTACTGCTGAGGATAATTCTTTCTCCTTACTCTGGTTATCGGACTCCGTCCGTGCTGGAAATATCAAACAATCCCTGGCTTTAACTACCACCATCCTTGTCATCGTCTTTGATCTCTGAAGATTTTAGTTGCCGCAAGGCCTTTAAGCTTACTTCACCATGAGTTTCTTCAATAGCATTGGGTAAGTGTCATCCAAGGTTACAACCGGATATCCCCCCAGCCTAGGACCCTGTACCCCTCCCTCATAGCTCCGAACGTGTTTTTGGAGTAGCGACTTGGTACGAATTGGATTTATTAAATATATACCCTCCATTCGCTTCTCGGCGTCTTTACACACTTTGAGGCGTAACTATAATCGTCTCTTCTCACCGTGTTGACGCACACGTACCTTTGGCCACAGCACTACTTCCACCCAATACTCGGCCGTGATGTTCAAATTTTTTTTGTTTGTCTTCTTCTCATCAGTTTTCTCTCACCTTTCCTTGTCCTCATCCGCTACATCATCATCGTTATAGTCTTTTTGAAGTGGTTTACCCTCGGTTTCTAATGTGTCTGATGTGTCTCTTCTCTAGGCGCAAGTTCAATCAGGATGCGAAGCGTAAAGGCGGTAAGGCGCCACCGCTTCCCAACATGCCGGGTTCGGCCGGTTCTTTCGGCGGACCTAGCGGAGCAGAGACCCCTGGCTCGAGCACGAGCTCTGTAGTCAGCCGTCCCATTCCTGGTGGAATTGCTCGTCCGTTGTTCATGTGTAAACCCTACATCAATGCCCATCTGCTCAAAGGCAACTTCAAGACCATAGTAGTGCTTCCGAAGCATGTCGACAAAGCAGAATGGATAGCATTGAATAGTAAGTCTTATGTCTATCCCTCAATATTATCGCAATCTTATACTAATTGGCTTGCTTGTAGCGTTTGAGTTCTATGAGTTCATCAAACTCTTTTACAATACTTGTCGTGAATTCTGCGAAAAGAAATGCCCTACAATGTCGGCCGGCCCCGGGTAAATGGCCCCGTAACCTCTGGAAATTCGTTTTCGGACCATGCTAATTGTCAACAGCACTGATTACTACTGGCTTGGTGTTGATCGAAAGCCGCGTCCTCTCCCCGCCTACACTTACATAGAATACGTGTTGACGTGGATCAACAATCGTCTTACTGATGAGACCGTCTTTCCAATCCGAAACTCCCACAGTGTCACAACTGGCCAGACCCAGGTCATCGCCTCGCCACATGCTATGCAAGATGGCCAGACCTGGCTCGGTAAGGAGACTGGGTTCCCATACAACTTCTTCTCGAATTGCCAAGCGATCTTCAAGCAAATGTTCAGAATTTTTGCCCACATCTACCATACCCATTACGTCAACATGGTGCACCTCAGCTTGGAAGCACATTTGAATTCCTTCTTCGCTCACTTTATCTCCTTCTCCAGGGTAAGTTTTGCATCTATCTATAGCTAATTCTTCCCTAGATATCATACTGAAATTGATTTCTAGGAGTTCGAGCTCCTCGACGCTCGTGATCTTGAGCCTCTCCAACCCCTCATTGCTGCTTTTGATGAGAAAAATATCTTCCAAGGCGTGAAGAACGCTCCTGCTTAGGTAGTAAGATGCGTTTACGGGATCATGCGGGATCATGAATGGACTCCCGAAGGAAGGTTAGTGGAATTTGGCGAGACAGCAAGCAGATTTGGAGAAGATATGGTTACGCTAGTTGATGACAAGCCAGATTATCTGGATGATGAGAAGCCCAAGTGGGAGCCCACCATGCCAAGAGCTATGACACCAAAAGAAATCAGGAAAAATATGAAGATGCTCACTATGATGATGAAGGATCTCGGCCACGAATTGGATTCACAAGCTGAAGACGACAATGATGAAGAATTTGATCCGGATCAAGATGAAACTACAGAACAGCGCGAAGAAAATAAGATTACCGCACAATCTGAAGATGGCAAAATTACCAACAAACTTGAAGAAATGGAAATTAAAGGTGGATCGGAGGCCAACGATACTACCGGGAAGAAAGAAACAGAAAAGCCCAAAAGAAACGAAGACCAGTGGATTAAACAACTCCTCGGAGACAAGGATCGAAGGGACATTTTTCGAGCTGCTATCGAAGAAATGGATCGTAGAGAGAGTCTTCAAGCCGAGAGTGGTGTTCAAGGTGATGTCGAAGATTTTGGCACCCGCGATGGTCATTCTGGCCCTGCCCGTGAGTATCGATCTGGAAACCCGGAGAGATCTAGGCGAGCTGGCGATAGAGGCAAGAATCGAGACAATGCAAGCGGACCACGAACCGATGACAGCCAACAAGCGGCCGATAAGGAGAAGTATCGAACTTCCAGACACGATCACCAGGGTCATAGAGAAGACGAGCGAAAGGAAGGGAGCGAGCGACTTTCTTCTGACAAACCTAAGCACACTTCTCGCCGAGAAAAACGACCAACCGAACGAGAGCGATCAACTGTCACGGAGGGTGAAGAGCGCAGACGCCGAAGTCACAGGGGTCGTCCACGAGAGGTTAAAAGGGTTCCTTCATCCGAACAACCCGGGCAACCTTCCTCAGAGCCACGCGGACACCGTCCACGCCGCGAGAGATCTCCCCGTCCTGAAGGCGAATCATCCTCCCGTCGAAGTAGAGAGCATCGAACTCGTCGTGATGATCAGCCGGACCCAGCCAGCCAAGTTGGGGAGTCTTCTACTTCACATCATAAACGTCACCATTCTCAACGAAAGCGCGAGCATCGATCTGGTACTGAGAGGGAGCATCGCAGTGACAGTTCCAAAAAGCTTGACGATACTCAAAACGATTCCGCTTAAAGTTCCGGAGGTCAATCTCTCGCAACTGCTAAGAGAATCCACGGCTAAATCGTCACTGCTATTTTTTGGGTAACCATTTCCTGTATCTTGCCGTTCACCTTTTCATCTTCTCATTTTTTAGGGGCTACTAATTTCTATTTCTTCATTTCATGGGATTTGCTTTTCTTTCCTTAGGTTCTTTTCAGTTTTTGTCTTCTGACTTGCTTTGTTTCCTTCTTGTTTCTCTGCGGGTACTTCAGCGAGTTTCTCTTCATAATTTTCCGCTTCTCGGATTTCCTTTTCCTTCCCCTTCTCCATTTTCTTTCTTTGTCGTCTTTTTCTCGTTTCCGTCTTTCCATCTTTCTCTTCCCCCTTTTTTCTGTTCTTTTATCCTGTTGTATTTTCCTGCCCATTTTTCTCTCTTATGTGTTCCTTTTTTGACTCATTCGAATCTTTTACTTTCATGGTACGAAGAGATTGCTAGATCACGATTGGGTTGAGGGACGACGATATTATTTCTTTAACGAGGCACGAAAACGCCTCGGACTATTTGCGAAGATGGGTACTTTAATACCTGTACCTTGAAAAACTTTGACATCAGCCTTAGGACCGAACATTCCAACTTCTTAAATGGAATGTAATGGACCAATGGCTACTTATTTAGCTTTAATGAAAATAGGTTTGAAACCTGATATCGTACAGTCAGTATTGTTCTCTAAGCGTCTTTTCGTTTGTTTAGTCCCCTTTTTTCCACCTTATTTTGCATACTTCATAGCGGGTGGCTTTTTGTTCGTATAACGTTTCAGCCTTAGAAGTTTTGTAGCCCAAGCTAGCACTTTAACACAATCCTATGAAAGTACATCTCGAACTATCCATCATGACCATGGGAACCCATTTATATGTGGAGTGATTGTTGTTCTTATAATATGGTAAATTATATTAGACTTTTCCTGTCATGCCACACCCCTCAGAGATACGCTTCATGATTGTTCAACAAACCGTGTTCAAAGAAAAGCTATAAATTATACAAAACCCACACCTCCACAAATGCAATACACTCCCCCCCGAATTCCCCAAAGAGCAAATAGGAGCCTATCTAAACAACCCTCTTAATCTCGAAAAATCTCTTGAGATAAAACACCTGAAACACGCAATTTCCAACCAAAACCATCAACTGGAAGACACTCCAGTATTTAACCCTATCGTTCGTGCTCTCCGCTGTATTCCTGTGTACTCGCTCTCTGAGCACGATATACTCCTGCTCGTCTTTAACCGTATTCAGCAGATCCGCGAGCAGTCGAACTTCCTTCTCGAGGGGGTCCGAGGGGTGGTCTTCTTCGGCGACATAGACAACGCCGTGGACGTTGAAGGAGACTTCCTTGGAGGAGACGGAGGAGCCTTCGTTGGAGAAGCAGTAGGTGAATTTACCGTCTTCGTGGGCGGTGAAAGAGTGGTCGCCTACGGAGGTGTGGGCTTCGTTAATTGTCATTTTTCCTGAGGGGTCTTGGATCTATTCGGCCAGGGTGCAGTTAGTATATAGAGTATCTTTGGTTGGGTTAAAGGTATTGGGTCTGTGGGCCGTAACGAATGGTGATGCGTACCCAGAAATCGATATCCAGATTGCCGGCACCACCGAATTCTCGGTCGCCGACTTGGAAGGTCACGGTCATCTTGTCGTCTTTGTGGAGGACTTCGTGAAAGCATTCTCGCGAGTGGGAGTGTAATTGGATGTTGTGGGCCGCGACGAGGGTGCTGAGCGACAGCCAGGCTGTCGCGAGGGCTTGTATCGACCGCATTGTGGTATCGCGTTAATATAAACCGAGCTCTAAACCAGACTATAGAAGAAGAGAAAGGGGAGATGGCAAGAACGCGGTGGGAGGCGTCTGTTTGACCGCGGTGGATGTTGTGATGTCGTGGAAGAGGTGAGGAAGTTGTTGGTGGGTAGGGAGAAGTAGCCAGCTTGGAGGTTTAAACGACGGGCGACAGGGGGCAGTGCTTCTTCTTCGAGATTTTGAGCCGCAGCAAACGACAACCCCATCAGAACCACCCTCAAATCAACCTCAGCTCGCGACAGCGTCACCATCACCATCGCCACCTCGTATCTCTTAACGGTCGTTCGGCTCTGTCAATTGACTACTCATCGGCACTTAGAAGTCAAATACAGCATATACGGTCTCTCTTTTCCAATTCTCTCACGGTCATTCGCCGTCCCAGTGCGGGCGTCTGTCGCGCTCGAAGAGGGGCACATCCACCTGATTATACGTGTCATTCGATCATATTTCGCTACAATGTCCCAACTATCGGCTTATATCGATAGTATGCCCCTCTCTCCTCTCTTTTGATCCAATCTCTGATACTAACTTTGCTTTGCTTTCTAGAAACCGTCACAATTATCACCGCCGACGGACGAACCTTAGTCGTGAGTCACCTCTGTCCCACTGTTTACTATCCCATCCCCTACTCCCAGATCCTTTTATCCTATCGAGTATTGAACCATATTTGCAAATCCTAAGACTCCAATCTAGGGCACCCTCCTCGGCCATGATCAAACTACAAACCTGGTACTCCAGAACACACAAGAACGTGTATTCCAGCAATTAAACGCGGATGAGACTACGCCGAACGAAATCATCGACCATGGGTTATATCTGATCCGAGGGGATAACGTCCTGCTATGCGGTCTAGTTGATGAAAAGATGGATGGGGAAATCGACTGGACAAAGGTCAGAGCACAGCCGTTCGGGACGGTCAAGCATGCCACGTAAAAATCGGTGTGTCCTCTGTGGGGGTTTTAAATCCTTGAAGACGGCGAGGTGATGGCGATTGCCACTTGATGGTTGGTGGCTCCAAGGTATAAGTGATGATATTATGGATAACACCAGAAGATGGGACTATTTCCCTGGTGTGATTACAGCTTTGGGTAAACGATATTTTTAACTGTTTACGCCATATTATTTTTATGAGATTGCGACTTGCGTCTTTATCATTATATCGATATGATTACCTTTTTTATATCTGTCGTTTTAGCGCCAGTTTCGGCCCTGACGCAACTGTATTCTAATCAACCAGCGCACCGTCGCTACGTCCCAGCAATCACCTCCTTGAAGTTCCAAATCCCCAAATCCAAAGTTTTTTGACTGGAGAAGAGTAATTTATAAAGTCATATGCCCCGCATGGCTTCCCATTGCCCTTTCGTCATGGCCACATATCCTTGCTTCTCTCCGGGCAGCCATATCATATCTCCTCCCTCGTATAACGCCGTCCACACCATCACAAATACTCGCCACGCTTCTTCCTCCCAATCTCGAACTACAACAATCGAAATCTTTACCTCCTCCTTCTCAGCAACTGCATCGCTGATGGCTTCAGCTTTCGGCCATATCTTCCGGATTACTAAATCCACCCATTCCTTCAAACTGGTGTCCTTTGTGACGTGGAGTTCATCCTGCAATATCCCCGTCGTAATCAATGATTTGGCCCCGTAAATCCACGCCTCAAAATATGCTTTTGTCATCGTACAACCCATACCTGCCATATGGTCTCCAATGTGCACGGGCTGTTGCAGCTGCAAAAACGGACTCATAAACGGTTCCCCCAACACCCACGAACTCGAAATATCACAAATCTCAAGCCTGTACACATTTCTCCCCTTGATCAACACCACCGTCTCTACCTCTACTTCGCCGCTCTTCTTCCCCTCCGCGCTCGCATTCTCAGTGGCTAGCTCGGGGTCTGCGTCCAACCATGGTTTATTGGTATACACGAACGTCTCGGTATCCGGATCGTACGAATCCGGTTTACCAGGCCAATGATACCCTGTCATCGTGGACCCGTTACCGGTCCTGTGAAAGCCGTATTTTAAAACTACACCGTCACGAACGGTGCATACTAGCCGGCCGTGGAATACGGGCGAGCCGTTCTGCAGGAGAATGTGGGTTTTGGAGAATGGGAGGTGGGATGGCGGGAGGAGTTGAGTTGTGGGGTGTGGTCTGCCCTCCCATTCTATGGGTGTGTATCTTGTTCGTCTGAGGGAGCCGGTGTGGCGGAGAAGGTGATGGAGGTGTGTGCAGCTTTGGCTAGTGTGGATTTGGTCTTCGAAGGAGAGAAGGGAGAGGATTTCAAGATGGAGCTCTGGCGGGAGGGTGAGAAGGGTTAGGAGGGGGTTACGGGTGTTTGGCATTTTTTGAAGCGGTATACTGGTAGGGTAGGTCGTTTGATATATTGAATACTTTGAATATGTCCAGAATCAAGGACGGGTATCACTAGCTCGCGGGAATGGTATGGTATAAATCTTCATTTACTAAGGTATAGTTGGTCGTATACACGGTAATTATCTTTCAGCTGTAGTCGACATATCCTTGGGACCACTCTAGAGCCCCATCGTATCGACGATACATATATCTGCTAGGTTCAACCTCCAGATTCCAGTTATCCTTGGTTTAATGTGGTCCAGTTACACTTCCAGCTCCACAGGTGGCCAAAAAGGGTATAATGACCACATTCAGCTTAGCTCCGCCTTTATTGTGGCTTCAATTCGATTAGAATTGATCGTACTAGGACTTTTCTTGCCATGCTCGTCTCTCGCAGGTCCAGTTTCGCAAGGTTTTGGAGATGTGGGGCTAGCGTCTGTCATGGTGCCTTGCGGAAGCGGAGAAGTATGAGAAATACCAGGAACGAAACCCGGCAGTTATCGATATCGTCCATCCCATATTTTAAATCTCTCAAAAGAAAATTCCGAGCTTTATTGAAACCAAAGATCTCGTATATATCCGTCTATTTACCTAGAAAACTCTTCACACCAGTATATTTGCCCTTAAACCACTTGCCCGGGTTCTTCGTAAACTTCTGCTTTCCGAGTAAGGCCAATTCCTCCTTGCTAGCCGAACCCGGATCCTTCCACATGGTAACGGAAGCCACCATTACGCCGTCGGCAAGTCCTCCTCCGTACCCCTTTGTAAGACACATACTGATCTTCAGCTTATCATCTGATACTGTTGCCATAAATCGACAGTTTTGGTAGACGTTATGTAGAATCTTATCGATCCATTGTCTGACGCTTGCGGTCTTGGAGATTGTGAGGTGGGCGTGCCAGAAGGTGTCTGAGAAAATATAATCCTTTGGGCGGAATCCCGAGCGGATGTTTAATATTATTGGTACCTCGATCTTATCTTCACCTCTAGACTCAGCATTGGCCGATGTTGAGATGTCTTTGGATAGTAAGGCGAACGGGTCGTCGAGGAACGGCGAATCAGTGATATCGTGCCGCACGAATCTAGGATCATCTTGGTATATAGATGGTTCATAAGAATAGTCCTCCTTCACTCAGTAATGCTCAAGTCACGGTTAGCTGTATACGGCACATAAATTAATATTTAAATACTTGAACTCTTTTTTTCTCGAGACTAATACCGACATAAAAGATCTAGCAGAAATCACACTTGAAAGATATTAAATACTCACGGCTAACTCTTGCTCCCTACGTTGCATTGCTCTTTGGATAACATCATCTCTCGTGTTTCCTCTCTTGCTTCGTAGATCGTAACGTAGCACCCGGCCGGATTTGACAGTTAGCATCAACCGTCCGTATTGGTTCGCCCAGACGACCGAAACCCTGGGGTATGCTTGTAAAAAGTTGTGTGTTGTCGAAAATAAATCATGCCATATTAAATATTCCGGGTTCATGTCTTCCGGGAGACCTGTGTATCTTGATTTCGTTCTCGCATATCTGCACTTTTGGAGGAATAGAGTATTGAAAAGGAGAGTGGCAAGGGGTGTGCGTGTTTGGCTGACGGAAATTTGGTCTTTGAGGGAGAGATAGGAGAGAATTTCTATCTGCAATTCCATTGGGAGATGGAGGATGGTGAGGGTTTGTGGTCTTTTAGCTGACCTCCGGGATTTAGGATATTTAGTTACTAGTGAAGACATAGTTGCGTCTGGTTTTCGAAGTGGAATGGATATCATTCATGGTGGCACAACTAGCCAATATGCGAGCTAGCCTTGTATTTGTACCAAGGTGCAATCCTAAATTATAAAACACGTCCATGCGGGCTCCAACACAACAATCTTGTTGCATTCTGGTTGCAGCGATCCTGTGCGCTGCGGGGGTAATTCAGCTTGGTGCGAACGCGAACCGGAACGCGGGTTCACAAACTCAGGATATTAAACAAATTCAAGATCCTAAAAGCTCTTGAAACAACCTTCCTTCTTGATATTCAAGTCGTCAATGGGATATCATAGGCTCAATCGTGGATCACCAGCCACCATGAGCACATATCTCTCCCTCCCCGTCGAACAACTCTCCTCCTCTCCCTCGAAGACCAAATCAGCATCACCAAAACATGTACCTTCATCAATAATATTCTACTATCCTCAAATTCTCTTGCACAGATCAGATACGGCCCACTAAGCTTGCCAGCTACCTAGACCGCGAATTCCCAATCGGATCAAACAGAATTCCACACGCTCTTGCAGGGTCCGTCGGAACACAGTATGGCAGTCTCCAAAGCGTTTGTGTGCACACTTCAAAACGGCATTCTCTCAGATTTCACTCTGTTCCGCATTCCCAATTCATGCGCCGCCGGCCAATTGTATGATTTCCTACGCGAGGATAGGAGTGTTTGGGGGAGTAAAAGACCGTGTGAGCTACGTGGATGCGTCGCTTGCGATGGCACAACGGCGAGATGTGAGTTATAGAGATGGAAAACTTGGGCTGGTCGAATTGGCAAACTGTGCATTGCTCCACGATCCCTCATTCCGGCGAACGCCAGAAATACCAGCAAATACCAGTGAAACGGCACAATCTTCGAGTTTTCCGTTTGTTATCACTGTGCCTTCTAAATCTACTAACCCTGAAGAGACTTTCTCAGAAACAAAAGGATATCTGAAGGTATCATATACTAATATCATTTATAATGGAATATTCATGATACCTGCCGACAAAACACAGATATTGATCAGAGATACGTGGACCGTACAAGAATTGGGTAAAGAAGTCATGGAAATAGCAAAATGCACAGCGAGGTATGCAAAGTTAGGGTCGAAGAACGGCGCGGTCAATTCGAATAATCTGCTTTCACTTTCGATGGGAGCTGGGACTTGGGAACTTACTTTGACGATGTGTCTGATCAAATGAGATAGCCTCGAAACCGAATGGGGAATATGGCCCTAGGGATACCACGTGTGGTTAATCAGAATTTCGCAGATTCACAAATACCATAAATGAATAATACGCAGCATTAATTGGGGAACTGTTATTCTGCCCTATGGGCTAGAAATCGAGTCAATAGACAGCTCTGGAGAAATCTAGTCTCGAAGTCCAAAAATTCGAAGAGCAGCTGGGATTTATTTTAGATAACTCAACTTAGCGTGAGGTACTCTCTTTCTTAGAAAGTATGATTAGGTACAATCAGCTTGAAGTGCTTGATTGGTCGCTGGGGCTGAGCTTTAGGCGCTCTTGCGTTGTTCCCAATCAACATAAATTCCGTTCACCATCTTCAACTTTCAACGTCAATTAACCATCCTCCACAAGGAACCATCCAACGTCAAGAAATAGCATTTTCATCAAATCTTCAAAGGCATTGCCTCTTTCCCCATCAGCGGTTCTCTAAAACGAGCTGAGCCATATTTTTCAGGTAATAATGTCATCATGGATATTCAAAAGGCTGATATGCAATCGCGCACGTTGCTAATACTCTAACATTTATAGCGCCGAACGCCAAGCAGCTAGGCAGGGTCTCCTTTAAGACCTCCAAATCAGCACGTTTGCAAGAACCAACTTGCCAGGGTTCCAAAATGTCGGATACCCAACCGAGGTGAGCTTCAGATAACCTTTCTGATAATTGTTTCTGCCTCAACCGCTGGGATTCGAGGCTCGATAGTTTTCAGACAAGTTCCTCAATCATTTGACATTTTGTATTAATTCCAATGGGAGTAGAATTTTCACTCTCCCTGGAGTGATTCTTTCCAAAATATTTGAGGAGACTTTGGAGTACAATGTCAATTTCGTCTTTCGCGATAAAGATGATATGATGGCGTATTTGAATCATGTTTCCAAACCCAGACAAGGTGCCTCGGATCTTGAAAACAAGATTCATGCACGAATGATCGGGGATCCAAGCGTCGCTGGCGATTCCATCCAACAAGATATCGTTGAAAGCATGACGACTGGCGAAGAAAATGATGTTGGATACACATCCTACTACATCTCTGACATCCCTCCAAATCTTCTTCGTGTCAGCAAGCGTTTCACAGATGTTGTTAAGAGTGTCCACAATCGTCATAAGAACAAACTCACAAAGAGTCTTGCGAAATGTTTTGACGAAGGAGATCCTACTTCTATGAAATTCGCCGAGGAACCTCCAAACGACGAGCTCGCTTTGAAAGCCTGCAAAACCGCTCGCTACATCTTTGACTGTGCGCTCGAGAACGTTTGTGCAACTGCAAAGGCTTTGCCAAAATGGACCTGCGACCTTGTCAAAGTTGTCTGCTTGACAGGCAAAGTCATGCAGCTGGAGGTTAATAACCGTGGTAGAACCGCAACCGATATCAGCTACTTCAGCTTCCAACGATACTCCGGCGCTCCGCATAACATGCTCCGCGAAATTTTCAGTCTGGATCGACTCAGCTTGTACTTCGCCAACGGCACCCTCAAATCGCACTCGATCCGTATTTTGGATTTCCTCCCCCTCTCAATGTCATACAATTACGAGTTCTTAGAAATAATTTTTACGAGCATGCAAGTTGACGACAATGATGATGAGTTTGATATCCATCGGATCGCAGCAACTCCCAAAGTCATCGCTACAGCTCGCCGCGAGTTAAAGGCATTCTATTACTATCCCGAACGCCGTATGGGCACAGAGGAACTTTGGAGTCGCGGTATTTACGAAGCATGTTGCAATCCATACCGACTCCACCCTGGAGAAAAGACTCCAGGCAAATTGGTCGCTTTTGAGTACCATCTTGGCTCCCTCGACTCTCTTTTGGAGAAAATGACTTTTGATATTTAGTCACCACGACGGATGTGAGCGTTTCAAAGAGTTATTGGAATCTTTGTCTAGATGTACTTGTGTACATGTACAATAAAATTTCCTCTTCCCATTACATGAAACGGGTCGATTCATGCCACCTGAAAGTGAAGATGTATGCTAATAATATTTTTATTTCACCCTCACTTTAATGTTCACACTTCCGTCATACTCTACTGCTTCAGCATAAAATCCCAATATGTTTTCAAAGAGTAAATGTTGGTCAGTCCGACGAAACTCGAACTCTGGCAGGGAATTAATTCGATCAACCTCCGCCCATGCATCAGCGTAATCACCTTGGTCTCCAAAAATATGCTTCTCATTGATATCCATGCGATTAAAGATTCTGTCTGTGTGTGCCTTAAAAGTGCGGCATCGTCTGATCATGCATGACAATTTATCCAGAATCGGACAATTCCGCGTACTCGCATTTTCTTTTTCTAAGTAAGTATACAGCTCGCCAGGTATGCATATATGAGATTATATACGAATAGCGGCTAAGACTTACTGAGGATTAGATTTTTTGAAGTGGCGGATATTCAAATCTTTGTATCTCACCTGGCTGAGAGAGAAGGCTGACGCAATTCGGCGCTCAACCGAAATATTATTTTATAATTTCATCATGCCATGTTATAAGGTGTGCTCAAGTCCTCAATGTAAAGATAAAGTTGACACTGGGCAACATGAGATCATATCGTGCTAATCGATCCATATAAGTTTTTACATTCCTTTTCACATATAAGTAGATGGGATCGTTATTTCGACTCCAAGTTCCGCTTCGGACATTCCAGATTGTAAATTCTCGATGCACATTCGAATAATTACCAATCATCAACCCGTTTCTTAACTCTGTTCCATCAAAAGCTATAAGCTGCTGTCAACCTTACTAGAAAATGGATTCTTCCACACTTCTCGCTAGAATAGTTGAACAGCACGATCAAGGTCGAACACCAAATCCCCTAAAACATCTACGAGGAAAATACTGAACGATTTTGCTTGGTTGCACTGCTTTAACCGTTCCCTTCATCATCATATCGGCGGTCATTCTCGGTTTAGTTTTCTACTTCAAGACAAAACCGAATCAAGAAAGCGGCTCGAACCTCGACCTTCCAGCAGTGGACGATTCGCGAAAAATTATTTGAACTAGAAATTTATATTCACAAATAAAAAATAATTACAATACTATTGAATTAAGATTAACATGATATATTCCGGATATTCGCATCATGCTTGAACTTCATTATGGCTAATATATCCCAGGTGCTCCCGGCGGCCAGGCCAGAGTATCCCCGTCGACCGACATCTGATATAAAGAATCTTGCTGACCAAATTCGTCTTGCAGCCCGTCAGGTGATTCGGCGTATACACGATTGCGATATGGCCGTTGTCTATTACGATTTGGTGGGTAACGGTTTTGTGGACGATTACCAACCGGTGCACCAGGGTTTGGTACATTCCCACCTTGAACAATAGCATTAATCCTGGTGATATCATTAGCCGTCAGCTGCCTCTCGGAAAACATATTATTTATCGAGGGGGCCATTATAGCATTTGGATCATTGGAATGGCTAAGGCCAAGTACGTGACCAAATTCATGTAAGAAGAGGGTATGTACGGCTGCGGGGGTCCAATTCCTAACACCAGGGCCTCTGAATACAACAGTGCTTGGGCGTCCTGGGCCAGCGTGGGCTTGCCATCTGGGATTGGCCCGAAAAGAATCGTCAGTGTTAACAACTGATATTATAACATTTGCTTGCGCAGCACCCCCGGCTCTTTCGAACTTATAGGGACAATGTTGGGCCCATTTTTGCCATGCGCGATTGAAAGCCTCGTCCATAACTTGTATGTTGGAACCCGGAAGGGGGTTGTTGATATGGTATCGGAATATATGATTGTTAGGCCAACGAAAACCAGACTGACGCTTGAATATAATTTTTTCGGGATGTTCCCCATCTGCATCGTATTCGTAACACATTTGTAATGTAATTCGCAACTTAGGTCGTCGATAAATATCAACGTGAGTAGAAGAAGAATAGTAAGATAAACCCCTCCGAATAGACGTTTGAAACTAATCTCAAGGATGGGTTTTAGCCATCAAATTCGAAAATATATAAAATATATAAATAAAAAAAAGAGTGAGAGTGAATATGATTTTAGATTCAAAAGCCAAAAGACCAGCGTTCGGCTTTAGGTCTAGTTGAAAAAAAAATATGCAATAGAGACTGTTATGCTAATACAACGAAATATCATTTTGGAAGCCGTTCTAAAGTTCGAGATGTGTACAACTTTATAATCCATGATTGGGTTTTCAAATCATAGGCTTAGTAGCTTGCAGTTCGAAAGCGGTAATGTTTTAGGATCTCGGATAAGCTATTTTCTGTCGAGTCTCCGTGTTTTACGTCGTGTTTTGGGTGTTTCTTTGCTGCTGGAAATCCCATCTGAAACCGTTGCTCCTAGATTGGGATAAAGAAGTATGATTAGAACAAAAAATCCAAGATGGCTAGCGAGCTCCATTACCCAGCTATTAGAGGTTTAAACCCCCTCACACCCCCTCCTCACACCCCCCTCCTTTAACCTTGAGATCGGATACCTTAGCCAGCTGGTGTCGTTTCCGCATTGTTTCCATGCGTGTGGTAATGTTGTAACTTAATTCGGCTTCGATTAAAATTAGCGCTGCCAAGATTTTAGAGCATTAGAACGTCGTAAATGTCGATACGTCACCATCAAGATTTACACCAAACAACCACGTATGCTACTATGGCAGGCACAGGGGTCGGTAATAAGTGGATCATATATGATTATATAATGGCTTAATTTACCTAGCTCAACGCTGCCGCCCGCCGCTGCTCGGGTCATCGAGAAAATTTTTCGCATGCAGTTCGATTTGTAGAGAGAGTGGCTTGAACTATGAGTATAACTTGGCGCGATACATCTTTGAAGGCGGATAATGATATCAAATCGAAATGAAAAACTTAGAGAAGCTTGTTATAGAGCTTGGAAATTTTAAGAAAGCGAGAAGCTTAGGAGCCTCTTAGACGTGGTCTCGTTTCGTCTTTCAGTGGCATTTCATCCTGCATTGTCGGGCTCCCCCAAACACGAATGCTGAGGTCCTAGCAAGAGTAGCTACCACTTAGGTTCAACATGGTCAAGGCCCAAGGAGATATGGCCACATGGCATTCATTCGAGAGCTTGTTTTTTTCTCAGCAGAATCTCTATCCACATGACTAGGCTTAGCAAGCCGTCCGATTTTCCAAAACTAGGGAGCTGAGAAACTTGGCTCGAGGCACGAATATTCGGTGTTCTTGACCATGGCGATGATAACGTCCGTCTTTTGATGCATTGTCCACGGCCAGTTTTGTCTGGTCTCGCAGGTCTTGTCAGTGTGCTCTGTGTTGGTCTGGGGACGAGACCAGTCTTGTCCAATTCTGCTTAGGGGCTCTACTCAACACAACACTCCGAGTCCGAGTTACTGCGAGACTTTGTCTCGTCATTGTAACGCGCAATGAAGGTTCGAGACTATTTGTCTTGTACCTTCGCTATGTTGGCTAGTTTGCGGGACCTCTTAGTCTCGCAATAGGGGACGCGCCGTCGACGTGCGAACTGTAACCATATTTTAATCATCTAACATCAAAAATACATATCTGCCACTTGCTCTACCTTCCTCAGGGTTCTCGAGGCTATGTAGAAGGCTAGTAGAAGGCTTAAAACTTGACCTGTAGAGCGATCTAGCCATCTAAGCACCGCCGCTCTTATCCCCGTTAGCTCAAATTGTTTCTTCAAGTTTAAGAAAAGGAGTTTAACTCGTCCGCTCGCTACCTAGATTTGCAAAGGAGCAATGCTTTATGAGACAGCCCTCGTATTTCGCCAAATCGTCCTGTATATCTACTTCACCAATTAATTCTGCATATAGACCGAGATGACGCCGATACATCTACCTCCTCCCACGAACACGCTTTGGTGGAACGATCACATCTTCGTCAAATACTCTAATGCGGTGACCCTTGCAGAAGCATCTATGTAGAGATTGGTCTATGAGCATGCTGATCACAACATTCTCTATACTCCTAAGATATATGATGCTTGGACCGAAGAGTGGGGTCGGGGATGTATTATCGGTTATGTTGTCATGGAAAGGCTCCAGGGCAATACCTTTGCTCAATAGCTAGAAGCACAAAGAGATGACGCAGGCATTGAATCCATACATGAGAAAATTTTGAAGGCTATCCAGCACCTATGGAGTCTTCCGGTGCCACCGGGAACATTCGTCGGCCCGCTTGAGAACCAGGCCGTCTCAGATCGATTTTTTGGACAGTGTCCTGCACAGCGAATGTTTGAGAGCGTCACGGAGCTTGAAGATTGGCTCAACGATATAATGGTCAAAGTTAATAGAGGCGAGCCTATCAAGATCCGAGACCAACCCCGCCAGCTTTGTCACTGCGATCTTACCGACAACAATATTATGATCGATGGCGACCGCATAATGATAATTGACTGGGCTTATTCCGGAGTCTATCCGTTCGCTTTTGAAGAATGGAGCATCTACCACCAGGTGAACCGATTCGGAATAGGTCGGAAAATGGCAGAGTTTCTCGCTAAAAGACTGTTTGTTAACAAATTCTCAGGAACAATGCGGTCCTTTAGCTATGCATCAGTCTATATTCAATTCAGCGTACGTTATACACCACCTGGTATTTTAACCTCTAATTATTAAACTTGGAGTTATAACTTTAACACCTGATATAACAGGCTATTGTACCTATGTACATATACCCATTCAGAGATGAATATAAGATCTCAAAAATAATAAACTTGTGTGTATAGACACATTCAGATACACGAATCAACCCGACCCCGTACTCCACGGTTAAGTGAAATCAAAGAACGCCTTAACTAAAAATGAGATACAGATGCGGGGCCTTAAAAATTCCAATCATCTCAAAATTTTAAATCGCATCCATTTCTAGAGTTATAATCAATTGAGAGCATAACTAAGTAAGCTATTGAAGTAAGAAAGTATACGATTAGACTGCTCCGAGAGCTAGTTCACGAATGTCCATCACACAGAGATATACAATAAATGTTCGGATATAAATCTCAACCGGCAAGCCAAATTTGAATGTCTTGGAAACCGTAAATCCTTGAAGAGTTTCCGGAGAATCCAATAAACAATTGTAATTGAATATTGGTCCATAAATCTTCTCAGAGAGAATATCCGTATTTAATCTCGAAGAAGAGCTTAAGATTATTTGTCTGCTTCTTTGGTTTTTTCTCCTCACCCCTCTCCCCACATAAAAAGGAATGCTTCTATGCATTCGACAGTGAATGGATTGCTAATGCTTCTTATGGTATTCCCAATGGGGGAGGGGGGAACCCGCTCCTCTACCATTATTCTCATATTAGGCGCGAAAGCAAACTTCAACGTGATATGTGAGCTTGGTCCCCGGTCAATGGTTTACTAGGTTCGAACTAGAGACTAGAAGCGGAGAGCAAGTCCAGAAGGACACATCAGCAAAGAGCATTCAACAGACCTTCCAATGTCTGGCTGATACTTCTCGTTGACGCACAACATAGATAGTAGCTAGCTAGCCCTTTTACATACTAAACTTTTCAATCTATGGCACAACATCAGATAAGTAAATAGACTAGCATGGTTTCATCCGATCGTTTAGAAGTCTGCAACCATAACAATAAAATACTTGAATAGATTAGAAAGGGAATATTGTTGAGAACCGGGCAGCTACATACCTCTTCTTTCGTGCTTGCAATTGATACTTGTATCCGTGGTTTTAAACCATTTATTGATGATAATGATATCGGCTGTGAGTAGGAAAGGACACCTAAAATTTTCCAAAATAAACTCGTGATATTCGTCGCTTATGGTTATGTACCGGCAATCATAGCGTATCGCTTAGATCCTGCTAGTAAAGACTTTTACAGAGCCATTTTTTCAATACCCCCTTACGCTCAATGCAGTTAACTATTCTACTATAAAGTCTTCGAGAAGTTCGAACGCAATATATCATCACGTTGCATCACGTTGCATCACGTTGCATTGACAAGATCTAATAATTGGGTCGATTTTATGGGGTTGTTCTGGAAATAGTGAACACACGCGGATCCATCGCTTCGAGCCCGGTCTCAGGCGGACACGAGGATCCTAGGAGATCGAGGCTCTAATATTAAAAAAAAAAAAAATTGCTCACGGATATATACGCTAATTCGAATAATGAACAAACAATCGTTAAACAACATTCTCATATCTGCATACATTCAACAAGAACCACCGACATGGTCCAGATCGAGATTTTCAGTTATTTTTCGTTCGCGGATCACATTTCTATCCATAGAATTCTCCGAATGAAAAGATACACGTCTAGTGAAGCCAACAATCCGTACCGATATCACAGACTGCTAAACTGGGACTCGGGGGCCGAAGAGTCAACATCACTCTTATGCAAGACAAATGCCGGTGTTATACAGCGTTACATCTTCTCAGTAAAATATGAACTAAATCGCATACCAGATTCACTTGATAGTTCACATGCCAATGGGCTTGTCGGGCAATTGCGAAGAGAATCCGAAGAAAGAGATAGTACCGCTACCATGTGAGATGAACATAAGACCTCTAAACAGCAACACATGGATATCACGAATGGAGATATCCTAGACGAACCCTTTATCATAACGAATTCACAATCTCCGATATCAAAGAAAACGGTGAAAGTATTATATAAAGTCCATGTCCTAGACCTCCGACCCAAAGATGACAACGCGACAATAGCGATTTCACCTCACAGTGTTATTGGGTATATTCATGGGATGGTCATATTGGAATTTGTGGAGACACGACTGTCAGAGGAATAATCGAATATATCGTAGAGCAGGTACGGAGAAAAGCACAGGAGAAGAAACTATTCGAATGGTTTCGGACCCAAAGAACTAATAATATCATTTCGCTAATTCCTTCAGGAAATGATAAACCTTGGATCATGTAGCTATGGCAATTGGTTGGCTTAGAATGAACTGAGACTCTCTGTTAGTCTAAATAACAGCTTATATAAGAATAACCCGGTTAATTGTATAAACCCATTTTCAGGAGCCTCTAATAGCACCTTGAGACTAATTTTCTACATATATGAGGCGACTTGCTTTGATACCGCAAGTAAAGGAAAGCCTTTAAACAATAACTTAGACCAAAGCACCACCTTCTTGCAAGATTTTGCGTATCCATTCCCTTGTCTTTTCATTCTCTACTTCAAGAAGATCAACGGTTTGTCCTTTCTTATGAATCTCCCTCATATCCTCACTGGAATCAATTCCATCCATCGGTATTTTCCCAGAATACAATTCCCATACGGAAATTGCTAAAGCCTACAGGTCGTCGGCTTTCGTAGGTGGTACAAATTTGGCTCTAGATCTTGGCTAGCTTGCTAGCGCCAGCGTTATTGCTCCATCGTCCAGCATAAAATTAGTGGCTTTTCGCATTAGTTAAAAAATGATAAGTTTTTGTAGCAATATGTAGTATTTTATAATGCCAGTTAATGGTATTTAATATTTGATTATATTTTTATCTATTTTTTATTACATCAGCAAAAAATCTGACTGCTTAAGAGGATGTTTACTGGTAGAGTGCGACATGGGTTGGTTTTAACCCAGAAACCAGCGGGTCGGTTCGGTTTGAGAGGGGTCATGGGGAACGCTGATATGGGTCGTGCCAGTAGTTTTACATGAGTGCATATCTATTTTGATATCTAAATTGTATTTGGTAAGATATTTTTATTGGGCTAGCAAGAAGATTATGATCCGGCTAAGATATATGTATATTGGTGTATGAGTAATTTGTTTTTTGTTTAAGGCAGGTTGTTTGAATATTTTGGAAGAGGCATTTATAGGTTGTAGGGCTGTATTCCTATGGCAAAGAGTATTTTTTAGCATAAAACTCAAGAAGCTCAAAATTAACATACATAAGTGGATGGAATTGAAAAAGTGCCAAATTAACATACCGGCAATTTGATTGACCCATAAAAGCCCGTATCATCACAACTTATTCTGATAGCAGTTGGAAGTTTTAATTTTATGAACTAGACAGTGTAAAAATAGTTCTTCACATAGGTAATCGGTTTGTCCTATGATTATTTAGCCAGTTGCAGCAGGCGGTATCCATTAATAGAGGGTCATTTAAAAATCCTTAATCTTAGCAAGCAGGACAATCAATTAAACCAACCCAACTCTTTCAGTCATTCATCCAAACTCCAGGCAATCCCAAGGGTTTGGAAAAAGACAGTAATTGAAACAGCACACAACTTCTCCAATTATGCCCAAAAAGCACCAAGCCGCCCAGCGATACATTATCACATATGCATTGACGATAGCTGGGTGGACTTATCAAAACATCACCAGCAGATTTCAGTCTGGTTTGAGTGCCTCACAAGTCTAGAAGCACTCGAATTGTAAACCATATAGAAATACCTTGATTTATAGCCTACTGCTTCTATTTACTAGACTACTGCTTGCCCTTAGATTAAACTTGGTGGTTAGTGATAAGAATCCATTATTCTCAGCATTACAATGCAACAACCCAACTCTTGTTTTTATGGCGCGCGTAGCCTTACTACACAGCCAACTACGCATTTGATTGTCCATTCATTGGACAGCTGAATTACCCCAGTTTTAGAGGAGCCTCAAAGCCACAGAGCTGAACAGGATTTCTATTCAGCAGCATGTTAACCCCGCTTTTGCTCCGAAATAGATGAGCAACACTAATCATACCGGATACATCCTTCAAAATCCAGCACTCTGGGCTATGACGACCGAACTCAAGAAAAGCGACTACGCGGACAACATGGAGACATTTGATCTACAAGAATACTTTCCGAATCAAGGCGGCGGTGCCATCTTCAGTACAAGCCGCAGACCGGAGTTTTCACATAAAGCAGAAGAAGAGGATTTGGAAGGATTGGATAAGAAAAATGCAGTCACGCTTCTATTAAGTTTGGCTAACTTACCAGATACTCTAGGAGATATGGCGGCAACCAATACCGCATACAAACAAGTAGCTAATTAATGATCACGCAGTTCCTAAAAATAAAGCAATTACAGTTGTCAAAAAACTTGATTTCATGCCTCTCGCAATCAGTCATGCAGGTTGTTATATACGCGAGGCGAAAGTCCCGCTAGGAGAATACCTGTCGTATTACAACAAAGCTTTTATGATCGTGCAATCAAGGAAACTGAGATTCGGATGGGATTACCAGAACAATGCAGCCGCCACAACTTGGGAGATATCATTCTCATATATCAAGAAACAAAGTAAAAAAGTAGCATTATTATTGCTTGTATGCTCATATTTCAACCCTAAGGAAATTTTTGAAGATCTATGGGAGGATGAACAATTCAACAAAGCCAAAAGTAAGTTATTCCGCTGTCAATTCTATAGCTATAAATATTGATAATGATAAAGTCAAGGATATGATGCTGCTCCTTGCATCATATTCACTAGTCCGGATAATACACCTCGGGGTATTCTCTGTTCACCCAGTTATCCATTCTTGGGCGCGAGCACGTATAGACCAATCAGAACGTTTCCGAGTTATAAGGTGTGCTATAATTATTCTCGGAAAAGCCAGCCAACAGGGCAAGATTTCACGCAAAAGTAGCGAGTGGGAAGCCCGAGAGGAGAGGAGGATTGCTTCTCATTTGGAGTATTTCCACCGATATTCGAAACCTCTGTTCTCTAGATTCCTTCGCCAAGAGGGATCTAAAAGTGAAAAATTATGTAATCACATCCACAACATGGCCTTAGTTTTTGACAACCAAGGCAAATACAACGAGGCCATGCAGTGGTACGAGCGAGCACTTGCTGGGAGGGAGAAGGCCTTAGGCGAAGACCACCCGTCAACACTCGACACAGTCCACAACATCGCCTTGGTCTTCAACCACCAAGGCAAGTACAACAACGCCATGCAGTGGTACAAGCAAGCGCTTGTTGGCAGTAAGAAGGCTTTGGGTAAAAACCACTCGTCAATATTCAACACAGTTAATAACATCACCTTAGTCTTCTACAACCAAGGTAAATATAGCGACACCATGCAGTGGTACAAACAAGCCCTTATTAGCAAAAAGAAGGCTTTAAGTAAAGACTATTCGTTAATACTCAACATAGTCAACAACATCACCGGAATTTTCTACAACCAAGGCAAATATAGCAATGCCATGTAGTGGTACAAGCAAGCCCTTATTGGTAAAGAAAAGGCCTTCAGCAAAGACTACTTGTTAATACTCTCCACAGTTTATAATATCGCCGGGGTTTTTTATAACCAAGGCAAATATAGTGATGTTATGCAATGGTACGAGTGAGCGCTTGTTGGCAGAAAAAAGGCTTTGGGTAAAGACCACCTGTCAACACTTGACACAGTTTATAACATCGCCGTGGTCTTTTATAACCAAGGTAAATATAGCGACGCTATGTAGTGGTATGAGCGAGCGCTTGCTGGCAGAGAGAAGGCCTTGGGCAAAGACCACCCGTCAACACTCGACACAGTCCACAACATCGCCGTGGTCTTCTCCAACCAAGGCAACTATGACGACGCCATGCAGCGGCACGAGCGGGAACCTACCGGCAAAGACCGTCCGTGGAATATCGAAACTGAATACAAACGAGGCACTGATTCCGGATATGTGTTTGGAGCTTATAACTACTCAGAGGTCAATGCACTTCAATCCGCAGTCGCCTCGAATGATGTGCAGTATACAATAGAATCCGATGACGACAAGAGGACTGTTTACTCTGAAGCATCAAGCGTTCCTTCTTCAGAGGAAGACAGTTATATATCCCAACTAACCGAAATTTTATACGATGAAGTCTGCTCCGATAAGCATGACAGTCAGATTACATCAAGAGTTTTGGAAGCTTTACCTGATCTGCTTAGAGCTTTTGCACTTAAACTCGGCCACAATGCGCCGAGTCAGATGCATCGCGATGTTATGTTCTTTGTCCACAAGCATCGGAGGTGAGTTAAGTGTTTGTATGATGTATTTCACGTCCCATTAGCATCTCTATTCCAAAAGTATATCCTAACTTGAGTCGTTTCTCAGTGAAATAGTTAATCGTTTCAAAGAAAAACACTACGATAAGGCATTGGAACACCCGTTCGATCCTCAGCTCGTTGATGATCATCTGTCATTAGAAGAGCGTATAAATCTTTTGTATCGTAATCCAGACAACCCTGCCGTTTCTCGCGAAGACTTTGTCGACCTAACTTCAGATGAGCCTGATGAATTCCATGAATTAGAGGGAGCACCGGACCACGGGGTTAACATGCCTCATATTTATGCATATAGGGATTTTACGGTCGGAGCCCCAGCATATCGATGGCTGGTGGAACGCCTACGTCGAGAATTTCTTCTTGCCACGGCAGAACCGAACCATATGCTAGATATAAGACAGCGGGTTCTCAAATTTATACCGACATCTCGCAAAATTAGCAAAAGACAATCCGCAGAGTCTTTCAAAGTGACATTTGTACTGGATTGGGATCCCTTGGCTTTCGTTAGAGAGCAAGGGTATCTAGAGGACGTCGGAGATGCGATTGAAAGAGCCATCACGCTCACAGGGTCCTTAGTAGATTCGCAGGCGCTGACCTGCGCTGAGTATCTTCGCCAGACTTGGCCATCCGGAGAACAAACAATTCAATTAATCAAAGAGGTCCTATAGAGTGGCCCAGGCAGCACGTATACATGTAAACCTCTCGGCTAAAAGTGACGGCAAACTGTGTTTCTAACAAGCGGGTTCTAGGTGACTTGTTGGACAACACAAAGCTTAGAGCGCGGATCCAAACTTCAAAGTTCGTGATTGAGACTATTGGAACAAGAGATTCCGTCGCAGAGATCGGTGAACAGCTTGCATGGCTTGGTGCCGCACTCCTCTCCTCGCCGCACGCATCTGGAGTTAGTTACTCTGTAGCATCACTCCACGTTATAAACTCAGTGAACCCAGAAATTGGGGCGGAATTTTGGAACGACATGATTTTTAACATCAACTTCAGGGTTAAAGAAAAGGAACAAGCATCCTTAGATGCTAATGGTTAATGCTGGTATAACATGTTCAGAAATCTCATTGTCATCAAAGGGTACCCAATATTATGGCGAGCTAGCACCAAGCCCAATACAGGACTTGAAATCCCCCTCAACATGATGGCTGGGCTTGTTCAGGCTGAATACATTAATACCTTTGGCAACAAGCTTCATCTAAAAGGGTTTAATAACATGCTAGTCGCAATAAAAAAAGAAGACGATAGGCTTATGTGGCACCTATTTTATAACTAGGATGGGAACCGTATATCATATTTGCAATCTGGAGGCGCTTTACTTCAAGTTGCGAATATCAGTATCCCCGATTTGGAAACGGTTCAACACTTCGTTGGTTGGTGCTCAAAAGCAAAATATAACGCAGGTATGAATGCTTTGAGGCAATAATATCGATCCTTTCTTAACTATTTGTCCTAGAATTCGCAGATGCCGATTATAACATACAGCCATTAGGGCTTCCAAGGCTTTATAAAAACTGTGCATTTGAGAATATTCGCTTAAGACCCAGCCTTCGAGTCCAAGGCGGTTCCCTTTTTGTCATTAATTTCAAAGATAAACCACTTTGTATAACGCATGGCAGCCACTTGGAAAAAATTATGTGGATCCATAAGAAGTACATCGTTTTTTAGGATAAAAAGGATATGAGAGATTGGTTAGTAAACGGCACCAGCGCCTTGTTACATCTTTTGCGTAGATCTCTGGTGCACAGCAGCCAGAATGAATTTAAAAGCAAGTTTACTCTCACTTTGGACAGTTTGCAAGAAGCAGAGAAAACACATACAGCATTGTCTGCTATTGATGTACTTCTCAACGAAAATAATTTAAATCTTGAGACATATCTGGAGGACGGAAAGTCCATCTGTGTTAGAAATCGACTTAAAGTTATATATAATATACTGGAAAAGATCATAGATCACCAAATTAACATTGTGGATAAAGATCCAGACGTTAGATAGAGGGCATGCAGGTACTTCGAGGGATGGGATTTCAACGACTTAGTTAAAGTCCGAGACCTCATCCAGCCGTATGTAACCGCGCTTCCACCAATCGGTAAAGGTTGGGTTAATTTCATTAGAGATATCAGTGCTATTACCTTATTTGGCAGCGGGTTTAATAAAATTATCTAATTGATTGACAAGGTCTTATGTTTTTGTTGGGTAACTTTACTGAAAGATATTTACTATCTCGCAGCTAGTATTTGCGACCTCAAGAAAATTATAAATATAAATGATTATAAAAGTTCAACTCCGATGAAGCTTACTAAAAGTATTGATTGGTATTATTATGTTGGCAACTGTGAGAGATGTTGCAGCGGGGAGGACGGGCAAGAAGAGCATTCTGACCTCGTTCAGGTACTCCTTCCTTCGAAGTTCTAGAATACCTCCGCAGGTTACAAGTCGGTCCAGTTGAGTGATGATAGCGCTGTCATATTTGGCTACAATAAACATTTCAAATAGTTCTGGAAAGACATCGGGGACCCAGAAAAATATAAATCTCCCTCGTCATCCGAGGAGCCTGAGATTTGGTCTTGCAATAGTAAACTTGGTTTGAGCTCATCTTCTACTAATAACAATTTCACCCGAGATAATTACACAATAGGGGTGGTATGCGCTTTAAGTAAAGAGCTTATGGCAGTGCGTGCTTTATTTGACAGATCCGACGGCGATTTGAAGAATATTCCAAGAGATCCCAATCACTATGCCCTGGGTTATATCTCACACCACAACGTCGTCACTACTTGTCTGCCATCCGGGATATACAATACAAATTCAGCAGCCCTTGTTCTCTCGAATATGATAAGGAGTTTTCAAAATATTCAAATATGCTTTTTGGTTAGAATCACAGGAGGAATCCCCTCTAAAAAGAACAATATACGACTGGGTGATGTCATTATAAGCCAGCCAACAGGTATCCACCCTGGTGTCATCCAACACAATAACAACAAGGTGCTTGAACACAATAAATTTAAACAAACAAGATGTTTATTGCTGCCACTGATTTCGTTACTAACGGCTATAAGTATTCTGATGTCTAATCCCGAGCTCCCTGTTTAGCCGCTTCAAAAGTATATAAAACATATTGTCGAAATTCGACCGGAATACAATTATCCAGGCATATCTGACTTACTATTCGAAGCTGAAAATCTACATACTGATAGGCAAGAAACATGCGCGAAATGCGAGAATCCTATACCATGTCCAAAGCGTAAGTCTGAAAACCATTCGATAATCCATTATGGCTTGATTGCTTCTGGGAACCAGGTCGTGAAAGACTCAAAGACAAAAGATCGACTTGCTGTAGAAGGAGTTCTCTGTATCGAAATGGAAGCAGCTGGAATTATGAATCAATTCCCTTATCTCGTTATTAGAGGGATTTATGATTATGCAGATTTTTACAAAAATAATCTATGGCAGGAATATGCTTGTGCCATGGTAGCGGCGTACCTTGGATTACTTCTCTCCACTTTCAGTAAATCGGATGACTTAGTGGGAAAACTTGTGGAATCGGCGTGCGCTAAGTCATCGAGAAAATGACCTGTATTTTTCATACCAATAAATCCAGATATACAACAGAGAGCATTAACTTTGATAAATGTATAATTTAGCCTAGAAGAAAATATATTACTATCTCATAGACATACAAGAAATTTAGCCTATATACACTCAAATTGGAGTATGACAGAAGTTACTGATAAGGCTGACGAAGAATCTGATGGTGGGGGAGTGTCTTTGATCATGTGTCCCAGGAATTTTGATGGAGGTGTATCTTTATTCTAAGAAGTAGCACCAGAGCCAACGGATGTGCAAAGGCTATTTCGAAAGCATTCTACACGAATTTGCCAAGACATAGTTCCAAAATCTACGTTAGAGTGTAGCCACGGCTTTACATCAGGCGATAAGGATCTGGGACGAGATCTTTGATTTGGTAAAGGCTACTCGGCGTGGGTTCCCTTCGTCCACATCGGCACGTAGTATTTTGAGGAATTTGAGGACTTCTTTTCAATGCTCCAACGTGTTCTTGATGCTTTACATACAATTTGGTTAAAATAGTTGCTCCTATATTATAACCTCGCAACTACCCCACAGAACAAGGTCTACACCATCCTCCTCCTGATGCAATTTCAAACTCATACTCAACAAGAATATTGTTGATATATAATATATATACCCTATGAGCTAATATCCAATTATTATAATGTCTTTTTGGTTTAGTGGCTGTTAACATATAACTTTACAATTTCTTGGCGAGACAATTTTTCATAATTTTGATGGTTTTTAAATTTGTCCTTAATTTTTTTTTAAAAGAAAAATTAATTTGTGAGTAGTTTCAACCATCTAAAAACTAATTTGTGGGTGGTTTCTACCATCTAAAAACCGACTTGTAGATGGTTTCGACCATCTAGAAACCAACCCAACCCGCCTCATGTCGCACTCTAATTAAAATTATTATAATAAGCTAGATTAAACTCATAACTTATTAAAATAAAACTATTTATTTTCTTACTTACTTTTTATTAAAAACTAAATTCGGTATTTCTCTTATACATATAAAATTCTCTATTAAGAATAAAGATTTTACAGTTGTGAGCTCTCTATAATTGGAATTTCATTACCACGGATATGGCCACTTATTTGTTCCAGATTCATGTACGGTCAGCCACCTTTTGGTGCCACAGTGGCTACTGTACTTTGACAGGATCCAAGAGACATTGATACCACGTAACCTGAGCCTCAAATAGGCCGGGAGCGCATATCAGCACCTGTTGATGGCCGAGAAGCCATCTTCTAGATCATCCCCACTAGATATCGCGAAGCAAAGAAGGGGGACCTATGCTAGCTACTAGCATCTCGAGATATTTGCAAACAAGGCCTCAACTCAACACAAAAACGAACCAGCATGGCTACCCTTCTCGCACTTCCTCGAGAGCTCCATGTAGAGATATTTAGTTATCTTTCACATTTCGACCATTTCCGCCTAGCTCAAACTTGCAAACAACTAGAGCAAATATTGTTGCACGACAGCGTTCTCCGAGCGGCCAGATATCACGCTAGAGAAGGGGACGAATACCAATACAACAAGCTCCTGTACTGGCAGACTCATGCAGACTCAGACGCATTCGGGGGCCTTTTTTGCACGGCAAAAGGCGGGGTCGTCCAACGTTACATGTTCACACAAGGGTACCAAGGAGAGGCCTTCGAAGAAGCTTGCGCCTCTGGGTCCCTACAGCACGATAGCTTCGAGAATGAAGGAGGTGATGCATCGGATGATAAATCCGATGATGATTTGGGGGAAGAAGCAGAAGAAAGTGCTATTATTCTACGGCTGGGGACCGAGTTTTTAAAGTTTCAAGCCACAGATATATCAACCATAAAGTTCTTGGACGAACCCTGCATCATCCCAAGGCCACACTCAGCTTCAATATCGACGGAGGAAACCATAGAAGTAAAATGTTATAGGCATCTTGAAAACGTTCAGGATAGCGATTGTGAACACAAAGCACAGCGTGAGGATGATGAAGCGCAATCTGAGGATGATAGCGAGGATGAATACCATTGCGCTCATTATATTGACACTGCGCTTACTTGGAATGAGGAAATTGGAATTAACAAAAATTGGACAGTCAGAGGCCTGATAGAGTACTTCATGGAGCAATCGCAACTGAGAACGGAGAAAATGAAGTTACGTAAAAACGCTAGAACCGAAAACGTTCTCTTGCTGCATCACGAAGACGAGGCTTTTCGGATGTTTATATGGCAACATATAGTTCAGGATGATATGAGGCGGTTTGTCTGGTACCGGAAAGAGAACTCTGAAACTTCACGATCGGTGTATGATATCTGGAAAAGTGAAAGGGCTAAAAAGCGGGACGAAGGTCTGGTGGTAAAGGAGGAAAAGCGTGATGAATTTCTGCATGAAAAATGGAATTGTTTAGAATAGCTTCTTCGAATACGATATTCGCATACATATAACTTATTCGCATAGAGACGTAATTATAAAATTCCAGTTAATTTTATATTGCATGTTTTTAGCTCGGATTCCAGGCTCCGTCGCTTTCCATGAACCACAGGCAAAGAGAATTGTATCTTAAAAATAGTCGTATCACAATAGATAGAACAATTAATAAGATCTCGGATACGAGAACGAGGTCAGGAAAAATTTCAGAAGTTCGCAGCTATAGCTAGCCAATTATTATTTCCGGACTTGTGTTGATGAGCAGACAGACTCACAAATAAACATACAAACAAACTAACCTTGAGAACCCCCTCGCTTTCACGGCCCCGAAACCAGGCGACCCGGAGGCAGCGAAAGTGCTGAATATATTCACCAGGCACTGCAAATGCAACGGGAAGCATTGCTAGCACCAGGCTACCCGTACCCAACATTCTGACGCTTCCTCTAGAGCTGCAAATCAAAATATTTGAACATATTTCGTTCTACAGCCAAATGCACGTCAGCCGAACTTGCAAGCTGTTCGAAGATATTTTGTTACATAACAACTGGCTCCGAGCGGCTAGATACCGACTTGGTACAGAGGATTCAGACGATGGATATCGATATCACAAACTACTGCATATCGTCGGAGATGTAACGTTTGAGGGACTTTTTGTAACAACAAAGGGTGCGACTGTAGAACGCTATAAGTTCGCACAAGAATATGAGGGCCACCTGACGGGAGCATGCGATGAGGGAGTATTTATGAGTCTGAGGACAACCCCTCAGACAGCGAGTTAGGAGAGGAAACGGAAGAAAATATCATCGTAATACAGAATGGCTATAGGATGTGGAGACTCCGGTTCACAGACATCTCAAACGGGAAAGTCCTTGATGAGCCATTTCTAGTATCCAGTTCACGATCTCCGGTATCGATGAAAGTAGTGATTAAAATAAACTTGAATCGAGCTATGCTAACTGGCTACGAGTCTTCTGAATGGACTAGTGAGATTGAGCTTGGGGGAAACTTGACTGTTAGAAGCCTCATAGAATATTTTATGGAGCAAGCGCAGTCACATATGTTCTCCGATATCAGAATGGAGAATAACATCTCGTTGTCCCACACGCATTCCGGCTGGGAAATGTTAATATGGCAGTCTGATTCGAGACGAGAGGCAATTTTTGTGGTGCCCAGAATCAGGCCCCGACGATTTCGAACGTTCAATCAGGGTGTGGAGAAATTAGAAGCATAAAATACGTTATGAAAATCGGCAGAAATAGCTTGAGCATCGATGGTATGGAGAGGAGTTTGAAGAATAAGATATCCTATTTATACAATAATAAATATTTATTAGTATCATTCAATTAACTGAGTCCCTACGAATTTGATTTTCGGGTCAGCCGGAAATGGATTATACTTCGAATGAGGTGATACCCAACTGTAGACGAAGTTTTGATTAATAGCTTTAGACCCAAATTCGCTTCCAAATTCGATTCGCTTCTCATACTCATCTACAGACTAATTGGGTAGATGCACAAGATTCATCTTGGAAAGCCGTCCGCACATCACATAAGAAAATGACAACATCTCGGATATGATTACGAGATCACAAGCCTGCACTTGTGTTGACAAGCAGGGTTCCGCAAACCACAGCATATAAACTCTTCCGGCCCCTCTCATCCCGGATATAAATATTTCCCCACTACGAAGCATCCATTCACCCGTTACTCCTCTTCTTGGTATTCTTCTCCTTCTATTGAACTTTATTCAAAGCAATCCTCCATATCAATATCGATACTAGCGACAATGGCAACCGACGGATTCCCAACCCTCAAACCCGCATTCACAGTTTTGGTGTGTACTACCTTCATATCCTTTCCTCCTTAGTTCAACGGCTATCGCTGTTGCTTCTGGTTATTTAGCGTTATTCCGAACCGCGAGATGTCCAATTGCAATGTAATGGCGTTATGGCTCCTCTTGCGCATTACAATTGCCTCGGTTGATGTAGCGGGGCCGAATCGGTGCCCCACCATGGTGACTCGGAGCATCGGGATCCCTACATATATCGCAGAAAACTGTAGAAGCTGCGTAGGCTGACTTGGTCGGTACCATGGATAGCTCGAAATCGATCCCGGCCTCCCAGTCGGTATGAAATCGCACTCCGAATCCAAAACTTTAACGCAAGGACTTTAATATGCATACAAATGGAGCGTATCATACCACACAACACGCTCTTCTAACAACATGTGAATACGCACAGGTACCCTCAGCAGCGGTCCAAAACTCACCTGGGTGGTAAGTATCCAATGCAATTACCCAATGTCCCCCGACCAGTAGTTAGTAAAAACGTATACTAAATAAGCTTATTTACCAGAAAATCACATCCGGCACTCTCATCTCCCACCCAGACTACTCGACAAAGGTCAACGCCACTCTCATCTCCGGCGCGGACTGGATTCACGGCGACCCAAGCGGTGCCATCGAACGTCTCGATGTGAGGAGTATTTTCAAAACAGATGACGGCGCCGTATGTTCTCTCTTTTTATTTCGCTTTCATCTACACAGCATTTAGCAATAACGTGTAGTCTTGACAAGTATGTCTGTGTTGATGGATATGTTTTATGGATATAGTTGCTCAACTTCTCTTACCTCGGTTTAATCAACATGGACCCTGAAATCGCTACGGTCTTTGCAGGAACCGCGAAGCCGGGGTTGGTGACGCAATGGGGTGCCGGTATGTTTTACCTCTATTTCTCAGCATAATCCAAAGTACGCTTTATTAATAGGTCTGGGTTTGATCCGTGTATACAGTAACGCACAAGTTCATCCAAACGGGTACCGAAAAGTACAAGAAATTGGAGGACGAAATATACGTTGCCGTCGGACGATTTCTTGTCGAGGAAGGGAAGGTTACGGTGGAGTATAAGATTAGTGCTGTGACTGCTTAGATGCGATTTTTATCATACACGGTTTATGCGGTTGAAGGTTGACGCAGGAATGAGACAATATTCCTCTTTTGATATGGTATGGAAATGTGGGTAACATCGGGATGATAGGTGGATCAATCGATCGATAGTTTAGCTTGTCGGTATGCGGATTTAATTTCGTTAAGACGAATAAAATACATCACGGTGTTTCACAAGTTTACAATAGATATTTCGCGTCATAGAAGGGTATATAGTATAGCGTACACACATTAAAATTCTGAAGAGAAGAATAAAAATACAGGTTTGTCGTTGACAGACATGAGCGTTTCCACATCACATCGAGACAGCGACATGAGAATCGAAGTTTGAAAAGGTTTAAAAAACGGTGTAAAGTCCTCGCACCAGGTACAAGAATTTATACATATCAGAAGAGTAAAAAAAAACCGGGCCGAACATGAAATATACGCGTAAAGCGTAGAAAGCGGTTTTCGAAAGTGGAGCGCAATTGGAATCAACGAAGGAGTCTAGTTGCGCGTGTAGAAAAAGATAAAATAGATCGAATGTAGCGATCAAATGCGAAAGAAAAAGAGTTTCATTGTCATAAGGGGTATCCGAGCGATTGAGTTCCCGACTAAGTTGGCTAATAATGACATGGAAAGAAAAAGGGTGAAAATGAGGTATAGAGAGGTGGCGAAGGAGATAACGAATTGTGGTGAATTGCGTAGAAGTGATATAGAGGTGATAGAAGTGTCTCCCAACATTCCTAAATCGAAAAAGATCCTGTCCAACTGGTTGTCCAAAAATTGATCAAGGTCGAGTATGAATAGAAAACGGTCCAAAGAAATATCCCCAAACTTCCAACTCCAGATAATAAGAAAAAGAAAAATTCGCGCTAAATGGTGATAAATAAAAGTATAGAAAGAATAATTGTACAAAAAAGTAAAAAATCCACCCTAGAAGAGATTCAAAGAAAAAAAATGTGACCTCTCCTACAAGTCTTCTTCAAGACAGACCTATCTCTCCTCCGGTCTTCAAGCCATGGCGGTTGAATCAAGTTTTGGTTTTTCTTTGATCGATTTAGTATGTAGGTTTCGGTGCATCTGTGGGAACCGTTGTGGCGGTTTCGTAGCCCAGAGTCTCCGTCGATCCGTAACCTGTTTGTAAAGTTACGATGACATATTTGGTAGATGTCGATGTGTATGTCGTGATTGGTTCTACCGATGTGGTGTTTGCGCCACACTGAGAGTTGCAGTCCGGAGCGTCAACGTAGTGGATGACCACACGGATCAGGTCACCCTCCTTGTTTGGAGCCGGTGAGGCGAGTGCGAGTGCGAGTGTGGAGAGGAGGAGTGTAGTGAGGAATGTGAACTTCATTTTGAATTTCGTGTATTGTGATATTATATTCCGTTTGTTGGATTTATTGTAAGGTTATTTTTAAGACCGACTGGTGGATCTTTTCAATTCGACAATGATCGTGATAACGAGTGACTGAGGTTCGATAGTATTAACGAGCGTGGTTAAGAAAACGTGCTTGACGTTAATCTGTTGTTCTGGTGAAAACCGAGAAGGACGGATGGGAAGAAGGATATGCGGTAGATGAGGGGAAGAGGAAGCATCAGCCAAGAGGGTGCAGGGGAACTGACGACACTTATACCGGGAAAAAATAGTGGGAATGAGAGCATCCATTCGTACTGGGAACCCTTTCATCTCATCTTTACCTGCGAGTGTTTCAGTAGCAACCATCAACAGGCCAATGTGATTTGCATAGCGCTAGTGTGAGGTTAAATTTAAGTGGAGAACGAGCCTGGTAATTCCTTCTCTGCTCATAAAAATGAAATAAAATTCCTAGCGGATAAGCGACAGGTTCTCAGCGCATCAAGATAGCAGGGATTGCGGTGAAATATTTGGAGTTGATTGGCTGGATAGGGGATGGGCAAATGGGAAATTAAAATTGGGGCGAGTGGAAAGCCGCAAACCCTTGGCCGGCCAGGTGAAAACATGGGGCCCTTCCAAGAAGCATCTTGTTCGCTTCATTCGCAACCAGACCAACCTGCCGTGTCGAGCAGGAACTTGTGTGAATATGGGGCCTGACAAGCCTCGGTCGGATTGGCCACCGCTGTCGGCCGTGCTGTTTGCAGTCGATATGGATCTGGTTACCATTGGCTGGCAACCTGCCTTCTACGAGCGACGCTAGTTTGAAGGAAATATATCAATTCGCAATCGATCTGCTAACTGACATATTAACAGCCGCGAAAGATTGGACCCTGTCATGAGACACCTGCAAAAACATTCAGCTATTCCCAGTCGCACTTCTATCAAAAAAGAAAAGAAAGAGTATATCGTGAAAGCTTCTCATGCGCATGCTTATTTTTTTCAGCAGCACGGTGTGGAATGCAATATGGATATGATGATGATAATATCGTAATGGTAATTGACTGATGGCACGGCTTGTTCAAAGAGAGTGCGGGTGGCGACCCCCAGCTTGTCTGTTCTGAATAAATTAACGATACGTCCGCTGCTTGTCAAAAAGCCCCTTTCGCTGGCCGATACCCACAAAAAAGGCCCAAGCTTTCTCGCTCGCCATCGCGCACAAACACAAGTCTCGCCCATTTCTCAATTGAACCCGTCACCGAAAGGTAAACAAGATCGGAACTTCCCAATCCGAGTTCAATCAACATCTCAAGACCTTCTAAGCACAAGCGGTATAAATTGCGATCGCTGGCCAGGCAGCTGTCTAGTTTCGCGCGATTCATTTCCAGTGATAACGCAACCGGGCACCCAAGAAGGATAATTACATCTGTAATCTCGAACCCACGCTCCGTTTCGTCTGGGTGACGGAATCCACACTTGTGCCGCTTCACGATAACAACCAGAATTCTTTTTTGTGAGAAGGTAGAAGGGAAGAAAAAAAGGAATCGTGGGGAAGGCAATAATAATGGTATAATTCTACTATAGTATGATTGCAATCAGGGTTCGTGTTTCGGCTTCAGTGCTACGAACGGAGGAGTTTTGTGCGTCCCGCTCTCGCTGAGAATGCATGGGTATTGTATCTCGCTATAGGCATGGGTATGGAGTGGTACGAGCAATTCATTTCCATTCTTTTGTGTCTAACCCGCGTTTTTACCCAGTTGTTTCCCCGCGTGCGATACGGTTCGAAGTACAGCGCCTTTGAGGTCACAATTGGAATATATATGCGGTGCTCGATGCGAAATAAAGGGGCGTGGGCTCCATCTTTTTTTATTTCAATGAAGCTGTCAAATTTCGCGATGCGAATCGATTTGCGCCCAAGCGAGAGAAGCAAGAGAGTGAGTTCACGTTTAATTTTACCCAGGGAAAAAAAGAAATCAAAATTTTAACAGAACCAGGAGCTCTTGTTCTGCGCATCAAATGATCATATGAGTATGAAAAATTCTAGAAGGAAGGGGCCATCGTCGTCCCTTGCAAACGGTTCTTCTACCAAGTTTTGTAAAAAAAAACGGTGCGAATGCGGGAATCTCGTGCAGAATATACAATATAAAATATACAACAGTACATGAAGTAGGGGGGAACTATTACATGAAAACCAGAGAGGAGTTCCAGATGTCGAAATTTCGAAATCCGACATAAAGAATTCACTGTACCCTCGACAAGAAGAATCCTCTTAAGATATCAAAATCAAAGAAAGCCTTTGAAGTTCAGGTGGTAGCGCTTGCATTAGCCCCAAAGTTGTCTCCAACAGCAAACACAAAGACGTAATCTAACGTTACAGGCAACATGCAACAGTCTAGTTTGTCTGCATGACTTTCGAATTTCCCGACGAGTGTTTCTAGAAATTCGATATCGCCAAAAAGAAAAAGGGTACGCCACTCTGCGGAGATATATTTACACTTGATGTCTAAAGAGTGCCACTTGATGTAAACGTACGCGCCACGTTTAGTCACTCACGTACTAGTTTTTATGAAATCGAGTGAGCTCCTAGAGAAAACAAACGGCGTCGAAGCTCATACGCCACATCTAATCTGCCGTGCATCGTAAAACGTTTAAACTGTGCATGTATAAATATTAACCTGTCTCCGTTGATGCTACCGTGGCCTTCGAAAATAGTTGCATCGCATATATTTTTCCTGTCAGTGATTCACAATGCTAAGCTTTTCGCATAAATATAAATATTCCATGCCGACGAGCTAAGCTAAGTATCGAAAATGATAAACAAATCTAGGTGGAAACACACTGCATAGTCTCCAGCGGCGAACGGTGCATTGTCATATACATTGAAACAAGATTCTAGACTCCCCGACCGCAGATCGACTATGTTATATTATTATACTGTAGCCTAAGGAACTATGTATCAGAAAACTGGCATACCGGAATGATACTGCACCTCTAGAATATTGTAAACCGTGTGCACAAGTGAATTTTATGATATATATAAGTTAATATCTCGCTCTATCCATTGATGTACTCCGTCATTCCGCAACATCGGGGCACGGTGAACTGGAGTAGGTAGCTCACCCCGTCATTGCCACTTATAAACGAGCTAGCTATATGAAACGACCCGAAGGAAAGCAAGCAAAGCATTAAGGAAAGCATTGCGTGGCATATACGAGCCGCACAGGTGGTAAATGCTTTCGTTTCAACGGCACATAAGCGAGGGAGCGAGGGGTGAGGACTGAATAATAGCATTCAGCCATGCAGTTTACACTTGTTGCGTTTGTAAAGTAAACTACAGAAGTGAAAGATACAGCTATAGACTAAGCTCAACAGGTAAGAAGTAAAAGAAGCGCCTGAAAACGCCTGGATATGATCTGAAGTGTAATAAATGTAAAGCGAAAGAAGAAGCTATGCATGCAGCACGAGTGTATCATTCGAACAACCTCGAATTTTGAAAACACCGCTCTGTGTGAATATCTGTATGACTAGCGCTCCGAGTGTAATTAAAAAACATAAAAGGGAATTTTGGAAGCTAAAAAAGACAAGAGAGAGACTTATATTCGCCATGGACAAAGCCACACTCAAACTCCTGTTCTTGTCATGTAAAAATATATATAATCCGCATCAATTCAAACCGCACCTGACTTCTAGATATGTAACTTATCAGTACCCGCCATACCCGCCATACCCACCCTTACCACCCTTAACGACAACCGGAGGCTTTGGATCAGCACCCTGATCGGTCCCAAAAGCGGCGAAATAACCAGGTACGAGAAGGTCGCACTGCGTGTTCACCGCGTTCCTCATGTTATCGACGTACGCCTTGCCGACGGATGTTTGAGTCGTACAGGATGAGTGGATACAGGATGAGAGACGGGCCCAGTATGCTGCTGTGAATGCGGAGCAGGATTCGCGGCCTATAATTTTATATCAATATCATGTTAGTCTTATGTACGAATGATATATTATCATATATATCATATATATCGTGATATATTTCTTTGATGAGTGAGGTATATAGGTGAGTATAATACTTACAATGCTGATCCTGACAAGGGCTCAAAGCGTTAATCCTATCGTAGAGACAATTCCTCGCACATTCAACCTCATCGATAGCTTTATGCGCGACGGAGAGAAGGTCGATTGGGGTGATGTTGTTTGTTGATTCGCGGTTCGTTGGAACGGGAGATGCGAGGGACGAAGATGCGAAGAGGAGGGCGCAGGCCGAAGAGAGGATATTTGAGATTTTCATCGTGAGTATTGTATTGAATGATTATTATTTAGATTTTGCGCGATGTGAGTTTTTTTGATGAAGTTATGATTATAATTACGGGTTGACGAATGTTGATAGCGTTGACCGTATCCGATGTAACTGATGTGACGAAGAAGTGAAGAGAAGGATATGAATCTTCTTCTTGTAGAATGTGAATGCGAGCGAAAAAGCTTGGTTGGTTAGCTAACTACCACCACCGGTAACGTTCGTTGCAACGGTCATAAAAAAAGTAGTAGGCGTCGACGGTATAAAATGCTTGTCGGATGGGAGCACCAAATATCGGACGAAATGTAAAAAACCCGTGCCACGCAACTTTTTTCCCAAACTCGAAAGAAAGGGAAGGCTGAAAAGAAAAACGAAACGGGGAAAGAGGTATTGAAACTTTTATATAAACGTGGTGGAAGGTGTGTGGAAGAAAAAGAACGAAAGGGTCTCTGGTATGCTATGCTATCTGTGGTTCCGTGGAGCCTCGGATGCAGCTGTCTGGACGTCTAAACGGGCTGCAAAGGCACCAGATCCCAAATTCGGGCGACGAAAAAAACAAACGAATGAAGAAGAAAAAGATGATATTATAGATTATTTATAGAGACGGTAGAAGATGTTGGTCTCCAAGCAGGCCAAGTGTCATGCGGGAAAACCAACAGTTAACAGCAGCTGCGGTCACAAGTACAGGCGGGTCACTGCGGGGTGCGTGAGAGTGGTATTTATTGGAGGCTGCGTAGTCGTACTGCTGGAATTTTAGAACACCAAGAAGCCCAGAAAGCCTCGAAACAACGGCGAGATGAGAAAGAAAAGGTGCAAGTATCTTGGCATGAATTGAACATCCTTTACCGGATTTCTGGGAATTAAAAAGTCAAGGTCATAAACGGATGAAGTCCGGGGAGGGGACCCCATGTGCTGGTGTTTCCTTCGAATTGTGGATATGCCGCCGTTTCTCCTTCTATATTCTGCTTTTCCACGGAGAGAAACAAGAGAGCTCTCATTATTTGGCCAGTACGACGAACCAACCGAGCCCAACAGGATGCAAAATGTCTAGGAAAGTTACACAAACTGGAGGGAGCCATGTCTCGAAGGAGGGTATGAATCTTCTGACCAAGAGTTCCAGAAGAACTTTTTTTTTTTCTCATAGAATCGTCGCGTCTTTTCAGCTGGTAGAAACGAAAATTTACGAAATGATAATGCATTGGGATTCACAAAATTTGCAAAATCGATAGATTCAGGCGGGCCAACTTTGACATTAACTGAAGGCAGACACTCGTAAATTTCAGAAAAGTAAGCCACAATAATCTCTCTCCAGTTTTCCCAGGCGCTACCAATATAACACGACGTAACCTCAGCAATATATCACAGGTTCAAAAAAAAGCTCTCTTCATCCCGTCAATCGAACAACACAAAAAGAAGAGGGATAAAAACCTATTTTGGGAAACCGGGTGGACGGTGTACGGCCAGGGATCACTTGGCCCCAGGGGACCCTGTATTTCGAAAGGCTGTCATTGGGCGACGGGAGGTGCAAACGAGCACGCTGCAGTTGGCCGCAGGAGTCGGGCGCCAACTGCAACTTCTCGGAAAGAATTATTGAATTTTTCCACGGATCTCTCGGCTTATTAAATTTGAATTATATAAATCTTAGAAGATGTGACTTGAAGATGTATTCTGTGATTTGAGCAAGAGAGAGATAGAAGACCCACTTCTGAGCTGGCAGGATCGATCGATCGGGGAGTTTTGATGGGTATATCTCTCTTGGGCGTCTAGATGTATCAATTCTACGGGGGTTCATACTCATCATAGGTCTACGGATAGCGGCTTTTGTAACCATTATTGTCTACACAGATTGTGCAAAATGTTCATATTCTTGTCAGCAGTTGAAAGATCCTTCGTTTGTGCTCTCATTCTCCATCTTATATAATCATACTTAAGATGATATGGCCTGATCAATCCAAGACGCAAAGTTGAGGCTCTCCAAGCAAGGCGGTTTTAAGCCGGCTCGGAACTCCAAACATGCTTCATCCTTGCAAGCTGGTAGCTCGCTGTGCCATATCAACGGTCCGGTTCAAATACGAAGTAGTCTAAAAGGTAGTTGCGAGGTCCAACCAAACCCGTGAGCTCGAGCTCGGATTTACAACAGATTCTTATCGCGATATGTATCGCTAACGAAGCTAAAAGTTGCCAATGATGCCATCAAAGTAATTGATCCTTTTTAGATGATTTTTTGAGATGCCAAGGGCTAATTTATAAACTTACCAAGAGTTTGAAGTCAGCGTATCAACGGAGCAGCATTGCGTGTCGAAAAGATTCAAATAGGGTGTTACAACAAAATCTATCAATTACAGCAGAATACACTTTGATATAGATAAATATCTAGAATGGCTATCCGCAATTCATATTAATAACATCAATTGTTTCGTCACAGTCTTGTGATAACAGTTCCTTCTGATATCGTCCAAGGAATACTCAGAGTAACAAGAGAAGCAACACAGCCGAAACGGGCAAAGTGAAAAGAAGTGCTGCCGAAGATTTCGTCGCTGCGGCCCTCATCCCTGACCACTCCACTCCACTCCACGATAATTATTATTATTACGACCACTCCCGTCGAATTGGATGATTGATGATGGACACCTCTCCTTTATTCGATACCTCCTTATTCCCATCATTACCGGTGCGACAGTCATGAAGGAAGAAGAGGTAGTAGAAGAAGAAGAATACCTTCCAATCTATCATTAACATACCTTTATTCAACTCTATTTCCATTCTAGTCTCTCGTTTATCCTTTTTTTGGTTTCAAGATTGTTATTATTACTACTACTATCATGTCCCTGTTTCTCCGTCGCCGCACATCCCCGCATAACCGTCTCGTCCGCCGCATCCTCTTCGCTGCCATCTTCTTCCTCGTCAACGCCCACATCTTCATCTACTTTCTCCACAATCATGAATCCCCCACCCCGACCGCCACGGATCTCTCGGGGCCGTGGTCGTACAACCCGACGAATAAGGTACCCCGGGTCCACAACATCGGTCGCGTGTACATAGCTGCAAACCATTGGATCTCCGCCAAAGTGCTCAAACCGTACTGGATCAACGCCCTCCTCATGCTCATCCGGCAGTTAGGTCCGGAGAACGTGTTTGTGAGCATCTACGAGAACGGGTCATGGGATGAGACGCCCGCCATGCTACGCGAGTTGGACCAGGAGTTGGGGAGGATGGGGGTATCGCGACGGGTGTTGATCGAAGCTATCACGCATAGGGAGCAGGTTGAGGAGGTTGTCAAGCTGGGGGATGATAAACCCGGTTGGGTTATGACTTCGAGGGGGAAGAAGGAGTTGAGGCGGATTCCGATGCTGGCCAAGTTGAGGAATCGGCTGTTGGAACCGTTGGAGGAGTTGAGGCAGAAGGGGGAGGCTTTTGATAAGGTGCTGTTTTTGAATGATGTTGTTTTTACGGTATGTATCTTTCTATTTTCACGAATTGAGGTATTGGCATGCATGTTTTTTTTTTAAAGATGGGTGCTAATTGATATGAGAATGGAATGTAGGCAGAAGATGTGGTACGGTTGCTTAAAACACGGGGAGGGAACTATGCGGCCGTATGCTCGATGGACTTCAACAAACCGCAATACTACTACGATACCTTTGCCTTACGGGATAATAAAGGACGGGAAGCGTCTTCCCAGCGGTTTCCCTTTTTCGCGGCCGGCGAAAGCAGAGACGCGATGATGGCCGGTCTTCCCGTGCCTGTCAAGAGTTGCTGGAATGGAATGGTAGCCTTCGATGCCGCGCCGTTCCTTCGCGATCATCAGCCATTGAGGTTTAGGGGTGTGGAGGACTCTTTAGCGGTATCGCACGTGGAAGGGTCGGAGTGTTGCCTGATACATGCTGATAACGAACGGGGGTTCTCGTCCATGACGGCGGGGACAGAGAAGAGAGGGGTGTGGGTGAATCCGAAGGTCAGGGTTGGGTATAACTATGCGGCGTACGAATATCAGAGGCTGCACAAGTATCGGTGGCCGGAGTATTTGATGTCGATTCCGGTGAGAATTGGGACCGGGCTGTTGGGGCTACCGTGGGAGAAGAAGAAGGTTTTGAAGAGGGTGAGGGAGTGGGAGAAGAAGGGTGAGGAGGGGAGAAGGGTTGAGCCTGGGGACTTTTGCTTGGTGGATGAGATGCACGTGCTGGTGGAGAATGGATGGAAGCACGTATAATACATATATCTCGTCGAATACGTCATGAATTCGTTCGCTCAGTCTTTCAGTGAGTTCCACAGCATGGTGCTGGGTGCCGGATCGTATATGAGTATATCATATAGGGGGTTCACTTTGTTGTATTGCAATTTTTGAGGGTTTCTTTTCGGGCGGGGCGTTCAAAATATGTCAGTAATCATAATCATCACATCGATTGTATTTATTAGCGGCATCCATCCAAAGTTATCATGTTGGGATCATTGATCGGATCCAAAAAAGTCTTCACGATACTGTGATATCAATTGGGGAGTTTTGTGGGATGCTTAGCTCAGCCACAGGAATTACAAGAATAGCTGCGCCACAGCATCTGACAAGGCAGCCGACACGTCGTCAACTGTTCCATCGAAACATCCTCAAATTTAAAACCTTTTTGTTCAAAAAGTAGCTTCTCATCGCCCAGGCTGCTCTGCATACTACGCGTCCGCTCGACCTTACTAATCATATAAAGATATATCCTGGCTGGCTGGGAGGAACGTTGTATATAATAACAATACACTCCTCGAGCTATTCCCCTTGCGACGTCACTTCACATCATCTCAGCAAAGACAACATCGAACAACAGCTCTCAAACTTCATTAATCAACCATCGCCGACCTCCCTTCACCTCATTTCATATTCCGGTTAACGCTACAATCATAAGAGGCATTCGAAGTAGATATATCGTCGACGTATCCTTCTTCCGCCGGCTGTACTCTTCTCCTTCTCGTTCATCATGCCGGCGCCCCCTCCACCTCCACCTCCACCGCCTCCTCCAGGCTTTGGTGCTCCTCCTCCGCCGCCTCCTCCACCAGGCGGTTTACCTTCCGGGGGTGGTGCTGGAAGAGTATGCTACATTCTCCTATTTTTCATCTACAATTTCTAATCTGTAAAACAGGAGTCTGATACTGACTGATTGTCCGTCTAGGGTGCTCTTCTCGGTGACATCTCCAAAGGAATTAAGCTTAAGAAGGCCGCCACAAATGACCGATCTGCTCCTCAAGTTGCAAACAATAAACCGTCCGGTCCCGCCGCTCCAACGTTAGGTGCCGTACCTGCGATTCCAGGAAGACCCAAGCAGCCAGGACTAGGAGTACCCCCTATCCCCGGGGCAGCCGGTTCCAATCGACCCAGGAGCTCGAGCGACTCCGGTTCTGGGTTTGGAGGAGGTGGTGGTAATGACGCACCACCTCAACTTGCTGGTCTTTTCGCTGGCGGAATACCGAAACTGAGAAAGTCCGGAGGAGTCGATACCGGAGGTATTTATTATAATCTGAATATTGTTTCATCTGAAGCTTGTTATTCTTCAAGATTCGCTCGCTAACAATCCTCGTATATATACAGCATCTGATAACTCGCCGTATCTTTCGGATAGCGAAACCATAGCCAAACCCAAAGCTAAAGCTCCAGCTCCACCTCGCCCCGCGCCATCACGGCCAAACGGCGGTCGACCATCTCTCCCCACCGGCTTCGCTCCTTCCGCACCACCTTCGATCCCCTCTCGAAAACCTCCAGCTCTAGCTCCCCGTCCTGGCATACACCCGCCTCGACCGTTCTCGGAAGCACCCTCACTACCACCACCGGCGCCACCTCCAACAGCCCGTCGACTCTCTTCAGCACCAGCGGTACCACCTCCACCGCCTCCATCAAACACAGCACCAACCGTCCCTTTCGCGAACAGAGCACCACCACCAACTCGTGCACCCATACCTCCACCGTCATTCGCAGCACCCTCGGCACCATCCGCGCCACCTCCACCACCCCCTCCGCAACTGACAAGAAACGTCGCCCCGCCACCGTCACGGTACAGTCCTCCACCTCCACCGTCGCAATTCCCTGTCACTCCGCCAAACCAATCAAACTTTACCCTCGCAGCAGCAAAAGCCGCCACGACATTCGCATCACCCAACCAAGGTCCACCCACACCACAAACACCATCAATTGCCCCGCCTGCTCCGCCACCAGCACCACCACAGAGCCGTCTCCCACCTGCCCGTCGAGACATATCGAATTTTACATTATCATCAAACATCAACTCCGCGGTGGGTAGAGGAAGAGGAGGCGGTGGGAGCGATAGTAGGCCGGATAGCGTTGCTAGTACGGGTTCTGGAAGTGGGATCAAGCTTAATGGTGGGAGTGGGAGGTTGGTGGTTGATGATATGAGGTTTCGGTGGAAGAGAGAGGAGGAGTTGCCGAAGCCGCGGGAGTGGTATGGGCCGCCGAATGGGGGGTGGAGGTATAAGAGTGGGAGAGGGAGTAGTGTGCCGTTTGATTTGAAGTTGTTGGATCATTGAACAGATAAGTTTGTGTTTGGAATTATTTTTTTCGGTGCAGGTGGTGGTGGAGGTGGGTGTGCTTGCGCATAGTGGGCCTTTTGTTATGTGGATGGATATGGATACATGTGGATGTTATTGATCGATCGGTCGATTGAGGCTTGTTGAAGTTTGAATTCTTCCGGTTGTTTTTTTTTTTCCTTCGATCGTACCTTTTTTTTTTTGACGTCTTGCGAGTGCCGTTCGTATCTTGGTCATTTGTTATATAGCCGGCACAGCATATAGTTTTTCTTTGAAAATTTTGAAATAATATATACTTTATATTGAGAATGGTATATACTTACTATATAAACTCCTACTTTTGCGAGAAAGCTCCCGCATGCAGGAAACTACTTCATCATCGAACGTATATGAGCATCGGCCAACCTCAACCTCGCCATGATAGCTCTAATAACCCAATTCTCCTCTTCAACTTCAACACTCCTCTCAACGGCCTTCAATTCTTCGTCAATCTTCTCTTGTAGTTCTTCTAGAACTTTGTAGGTGTAATCCATACTTCCCGCCCTAGTGATACACCGCATGACCAGGCCCTTTTGTTCGTCTGTTAGGGTTTGTGTGGGGTTACGGGAGCGGAGCTTGAGGAGGCTGGAGAGTTGGGTTGTGGTGGTGGTAGAGGGGGAGGATAGGGCGTGCAGGAGGATGAAGGAGTATTTCCCTTCGTCGAGGTCTGAGAGGGTTCCCTTTTGTTTTGCGTACTATTGTATTACGGTTTTGGTTAGAATGTTTGGGTATGCTTTGATAATGGGGGGACTTGCGTCGGTTGATTTGAGGTTTTGGTAGTCGTCGCGGATTTGGAAGAAACGACCGAGGAGGGTCATTAGATTTTCGACTTTGATAGTTCTGTATCATGAGATTCATTTTCGTTAGAGGCCATAGTTCTTTGATTTGATCCAGGGGGGTAGAAGATATACTTGTTTCTGGTAGCCTGGTCTCTCATCAATCGAGATGCCATTCTGAAAAGTCCACCAGTTTCTACAAGTCGTTGATGACTATTAGGTACAATCCCTCATAATTTAAGTGGAGAATTCAAGATGGATCATACTCCCGTCAATCATCTGTATATATTCGCTTTCCGTTGGACATTTTTCATGAAACGTCCAGTGTAGGTCTAACCCTTGACCCACATGTAGATTTCCTAATTCTTCTGTACGTGTCCCACGAAGTTAGATGGTGACCCAGCTGTTGCGAGATACGTATTACTAACCGGTAAATATAGTAACAGCGGAACCACCCAGACTCTGAATCTCATCCAAACACTTGACAAATAAATAGTTTGCGGAATTAATTGACTGCGGTATTCCGAAGACCATGTGGGCTGACGGTCGACCGCGGCGGAGGGGCGAATTGTCTTCGATATCATCAATACTAGAGCCAGTTGTGGCCCAGGTCAGTCGATAATTTTAATTTCGTGGTTTCGTTATAGGTACGTGGAGTTGTTGTATCGAGAACTCACATCAAAGATGAACTATGCAGCTTGTTGATGACGGATTTGATGATATCGAAAGGCTTTTGCGGAACTCGGTACCAGACATCTAATGCGTCCAGCGCGGCGTCGCGAATTCCTTTAGATGGTGAGGAGCTTATGTATTCGTATGGTTCTAAGATGATCTGCATATCAAAGATCCGGTGAGCTATGGTATGGATATGTTATCCATTTTAGAAATTCCGAAACTAACCTCGTCCGACTGCTGGTCTGGATAGTTGCAGAGCCATGGAGAAGTATTTGTTGATTTGCAGGAGCCTTCATCGACATTTTTATCCAAACGCGCTCTTTTGTTATTTATTGAACTGACAGTGGGCTCTGTGCCATTCGAATCAAGAGCTCTTTTGGTCCCTTTCGACTTGATATCCTGCGTTTTGGCATCTTCATTTACAGCCTTTCCTACCATGCTGTTGTGGACCTGAGTCTTCCGCGGCAAGTCTGAAATCTTATGCTCCGGCTTTGGGAAGAACGGAGTATCGTCCTCATTCAAGACGTACCGCGGATGGTGCAACATAAATATAACGGTTCCAGCAGCAACATACTGCAGATACGAAATATACTTCGCATACTCATGCGACGAAGAAGGACTGCATTCGCTCATAACCCGTTCCCTCAGCATCAGAAATTTATCTTCAAGCTCTTTCCACTTTTCTATCGCCATCTCACGGGCTTTCGCTAGCGTGACGTCGTATATCCCCATTGTTATAAGTACGTAATTTAGCGGCAAGCCAGGTTTCTCGAGGTTCGCGTGGCTGGCCCAGTCACCTGCGACGGATATGGCATCGTTTATGATGATGCACATTTGGAATGTCGCCTCTTCTAAACATCCGAGGCGTTCTTGGTCTTCTTTTGTCAAGTTTACGTCGTGGACTATTGGTAGGAGGTTGAGGTAGACACTATATAAAATCCACGCCACGGATGTGATGTATTGTTAGCGAGTATTCAAATAAAACGTCAAAAAATGCACATTGGTATTAAATAGCTTAAAATTATCCGGTAGCTGATTTTCCGCTCAAGAAATGTGACCAATGAGGGGTAAATGTTTGACTGTATTACCTCGCGGCGACAGTATCCATTCTGGAATTGAAATAAGTATCTAAATCGTCAAATCCGATTTCTTTCCCAGCCAACTCCCCTGCTTTAGCCCATCCTTCGTAGGCTAGGACGTAAGTGTTCTGAGCATCATCTTTCCCCAGAAGCTCGAGAAAGTGTTTATGCTTCAATTGTTTCAGAATGAGACTGAAATCCTTGCGAATATTTTCCTGTTCCTCGAGAGGTGTATCCGGTTTCCAGATCTCGAAGACTCATGTCAATATCATGATTTTTTTTCAATGGAGCTTTCTTTTCTTCTTCATGACTTACATCTTTCGATCGAAATAGATCACCGTCTATATAATCTGTGGAATCGTAAATTAAGGCATGTCAGGGACGCAATGATATAAACCTTCTTGAAGAAGCGCAGTCGCGCAGAGATTTGGAGCTACCATCTTCAATAAATGCAAGCGCAGTAAGTGCGGCGATATCCACCATTTTTTTGGGATCAGACTCTGGGAAGGTGATTGATAATATACACCCCACCGGTGTGGTCGCCGTAGGTCGGTGTCCTCGGCCGCCGCGATCAATCCATTCCTGATGCACCCTATCGGTTTCTCTTTCTTCATTTTTATGGTGGTGGTGCAATCGAGGTTCCATTTTGCCGAAATAGCCCTTTAGAAATTCGGCAGGGACGGGGCCTGAGTGTTTTGGAGTAACCAATGCTGGCACCAATTGCTGTCCGCCGCTGGCAGTAGGTCCCGAGCCAAGCATGTTTCGTAATTACTCTTTTCAAATTCTTGAGATCAAACAATCCTAATTGTGGTCTGAGGAGAGACCGAAGATGAAAGATTTGCGTTGAAGACGAACTGACTTGGCTGAGATATTGCTTGACTAGACCGGGTAGCTCGAAAATTTGCTAAAAAGTTCCAACCCAACTGGACACATCCAAGCTAATATAACATACCGATCCCAACACCATATGCGTTAAGATACGCATTTGAGTTGTTGCGTAATCTGGAGTTGAAGTTGTGCCCTGATTTGGCTCCTATCTCTCGCCCCTGCACATCCAAATGCACCTGCATTCCATAGCTCTCTCTTCTTAAGATGGTCAACTAAAGAACCGAGCTCTTGGACTAAGGAACTCCGCAGGAAACCCTTGCCCTTAAAAACTTGATGGAAATAAAATACCCGCAGCGAATCTGAGAATTGACAGTGGGTCCGGAGCTCACATATCGAATCCCATTGATCGAAAATCTTCATTCGTGTAGTCTGGGTGCGCATGCAGCAACACGAAGCAATTGGCGATCGAATGGACTATTCCGAATAAATCTAGATAAGTGGATCCCGGGAGAGAGAATCTTGGTCTGTTATGTACAAAGGTGTCTCGAGGTGACGTGGGAGATCGATCCTCAATGCGAGATCGATCTAAGGCCTTGAAGACCCCTGATGGTAGTAAGGGAGGCTAATGCGAGCGAAAATGCCCCATGCATCGGTTGACGGTTCCACATTTGCGCAACCTACCATAGTAAACTGTGACCACCTCGTTTCTCTCAGGAGATTGCAAGGTGGAAATTTCGGAGATTTTGTTTTTCCCGCTGCTTGGACTCATATACGTGGAGATCTATATTGAGGTTTTGTAATAATAATACCTTTGTTTATTACAAAAGCTTGTCAAAAAGGTTAGGATCCATTTATTAAATAAATAAAACTACGTGCTTGGCACCGGTGATATCTTGGCGCTCCGAGGAAGCACGGTAACTCGGTAACAGCGATGCGCCGGCACCATCATGCTCATCACATCACCACCACCGCCTATCGCTACTATGCCTCCAAAAAACGCTATTATCGCTGCTGCTGCCGCCACCACTGAAAGACGTGTGACTACACCATGCGAACGAATCCAAATTATCACGCTAGTTGGCGTGGGAAACAAGCAGGCAGGATGAACTAAAACTAAGTCACCAAACAGTTAGTTCCATATTGAAACGCCAGCGATTCAAAAAGCTGAAGCCAACTCCGGGTGTTCGCTCTCTCGATGTCCCGGGTGTTCACTTTACCCCCGGTAGTAGTTTCAGCACTACCGGGCCCCACACACACCACTTGTATTTAATTTATTTATTTAATAAATGGATCCTAACTTTTTTGACAAGCTTTTGTAGTTCGCTTCCAATGGATGGAATGCAAAAGTAGCATCTAGGTATAGTCGCTTACGTTAATTTTCTGATATTGAAATTGGGAACTTTCAATTTTGATTGGCTTGCTGATTTACTCTGGGATATAGTCAATTAGCGGTGATTCGCTCGATCATGCATGTAGGGGAGGTAGGGGGGAATATGGTAAAAGAGATGGACTTGCATTTGAGTATTGATAATTGAAGGCCGGTGGTCACGGAATGATACGGGGAGGGGTTTGAAAACTTTAATATCGCTCCCCCCAACTGCAAGATGAAAATGTCGTCGTCTTTTAGTCTGGTCTTTGTGTTGCTGTACCCAAACTGTTGCTGCACATGGGCACCGGCACCTGGACGCCTAACATAGCTAACCACAACATGAAACCTAAAAAAGTGTGCTGGTGTGCGCATCGTTTTATACCCCAACTCTATGATTTCCTTTGGAATGGTCTTGCAATGATGCAACCTGGCCGATTTTGTTGTAAAATAGCACAGTCTCGATTAGAAGATTCTCAGTTCAGGCTGGTGTACCTTTAACGTCCTTGCTAGATGCATATGCTGAGATTGCAACGTAGCCTATTTCAAGAGCTAGCATATTGGCCTTGAGCAACATTTGAATGCATTTTGAATTCCATATTAAGAGTCAAAAGCTTGGAGCGGTGTTTATTAATAATTTGGAAGCACGATTAGATACACGCTTAAGTATGTATGCAGTCATGGATGGCTAATTAGCTATGTTGGCTGGCAAGTTATTATTTGGGGGATGACCGTGATAATTAAGTACTTATATTTACTTATTGATGAGATTTAAAGCGTAATGCGCCGATGTAGGGGGGTGATGTCATGGTCTTGGTTCAAACCTAGTGGGAATGGCACTTCCAGAGGTTCCTTATCTTACCTACGCCCTGTGGCTTTCGCTGAGCCTGGTCTTGAAACTATCTTGGGCAGAGCTAAGTAGCTATATTACTGCTTTCCTGGTAACGAGACCAATGGCTTTTGATCTCTCTAGCTAGAACTAATAACAAAACTTCGCAATACGAGAGCTCGAGAGGTTCCGGTAACCTACGTGCACACATTATCCCTCAATTGATTGACGAACTCGTTACTCTTTCCAGATCCAACCACAGCTATATAAGCTGAGAAGTCATACAGTAGCGGCGGAAATGACTACAGAGTTCCTTCTCTTTGTCGTCCGTTATCTGTCTAAAGATAACAGAGTTTCCGCGCAAGGCCTCCCAAATTTCACATACCTTCCAAGTATCTGAATTTTCATCTAAATCCTATACACGTTGTGAGATCCCACTAGTGAGCACCGGATGTATTCAAATCACGGGGGCAAATTTGCGCAAAGAGCGCTAGGAGTTTCGCGTCCTAAAGTCACTATATAAATTAGGCTACTCTGAACCAAAATGAGGTGAATATTCTGCTTCGATGTATGGTTTCTCCAAGGCTTCGGCGCCTGAGGGTGTTCATTGCTTCTGAAATTAGAATATAGGGTGCGGATGCAGACGTTGGGTTACTTTCCTAGCTGAGGTATCTGAGATGAACTTGTAGACCAACCTTTAGGAAATGGATACTTGGCGTGTGACGACGGCTGAACTCCATTGCGACACTGGAACCTGGTGGGGCGGATCCAGAGCCACAGCTGTACAAGAGCTCGCGATTATACGAATTGAATCACGAATAATTATTTCAGCTGCGGATTTGGTCAACACAATTGACTTCTATACTTGACAGTTTGTGTCAATATATGCAATATGCAATTTTTACAAGGATTATCTAGAAAAAGTTCTGAGCTCAAGTATAGATATCGCGAACTGGGTTAAATTCCCGTGCTACTGGCGTGAGAACTGTGTCACCTGGAACACTAACTAAATCCTTTATTACAATCATAATTTCTTCTCTTCTAGCAATTCGTTCATTTCCGCAAATATGAAAGGCTCCTGACCTAGATTCATTTTACCCTTGCAATATTCAGCTGCCGAAATACACCCGTACCAACGACCATACACATTTTCGAATGCCACTCCAGCGTATTCACCATTAAGTGTATAGAAAATCAAGCCTTGACCAAGATCAATACCACAGCCAATCGTGTCACCTTTTCCGAAAGTGAAGGCACCATTCGATTTGGAGCCTCTTAGTTTTATTTTATCGATATCCTCAAAAGTGCTGTATAGTTCACCGTCCACGCCACAGACGCTGTATGCATCATCTCCACCCTGGTTTGTCGCACTAGGGGGCCTATCGATACGGTGGAACTCCCCGACAAAACCGAGGAAAACCATACTATATTATTTTATACGTTAGACATTTCTAAATTCTTCGAAGTAGATCGATATGATACTCGGTATCTTTCAACCACCAAAGGTCAAGTTACCAAACTTACGCATTATTTTCCGTAGCCACCAGAAGCTCAACTTCAAAATAGAATATTCCCGAAACTGGTGGTACTGGTTTGTCAAATATCGCCATTGGCCTTACACTTTTCCCGATCTGTAAGCCATCTACCAACAGCGTTATGGTGTTAGCTTAACAGGGAGCTTCTTTACCGTGAGTCAATTTTCTACCAAGATTGTGATATATTTACCGTTTACGATTTCTCGATCTGAAGGGGTCTCAAACACGAATCCATCATCAAGAATTTTCATATAGGATTTCCCTCGCCCGTGTCGTTGATTTGTAAGCTTCCTCGAACTTTGGATATTATTTGGAGAAGATCTGAAATCAACCGTTCTGTTTTTCGCCTTGATTGCTTCTTGTAGGAGATTTAGTATCCCTTCTTGTTTAAACGCTCTCGCCCACCCAACAGCTGTCCAGCCATAACTATCCTGGGATGAATGATTCAAATCCAACATTATCAACTTTTGTACTAGGCTGGGCTGGAAGTTGTAATAAGCTGTTCGCTAGTATTGATTAGTATGCTGCAGCACTGTTCATATCTGTTAATTTTATCAGCCCTGGTCTCAAAATACTCATCGCCAAACGCTCTGCCACTTGTGCTGGCCCTATAGAGTCCGATAACAGCTTCCTCAAAGCAATTCAGCCCTATTGTTGATGTAACTGTAACGTCGGCACCAGCGCTGAGGTATATCTCCACAAGGTCTACATTTCCTTCTTGAATTGCATCGTACAGAGGAGTTCCGGCGACATCTTTGGCCTTAGAGGAGAGACCCGGCAAATTAGAATCTTTCCTAGACTCGAAGCAGCTCATGTCCGATAGAAGTTCTCGTATTTGTGTCGTCTCCATTATTGGCAAGATATTTTTACATATGAGCGATCCCCATCGTAGATTCAGTGCGCAATGATGGAGGAAATTTCGGTTATAAGAGTCTCTTCGCATCAAATACCACCGATCATTCCCATATTTACGCTCATACTCTGTCAAAATAGCCTTTACGAAATCCCAGTTTCGTGATTCGAAAGCGAGGTCTAATGGTGTCGTACCTTCCAAGGTTTCTCGTTCGAAATTTTCGTCATATCTTAAAATCAGTTTGAAGATGGATAGGGCCACTTCATTGTCGATCTCTTGAGCAATATTTAGCATTCGAGCGGCTGCCCAATGAATTGCTGTATAACCCCCTTTTGACTTTCCAAGACAGTTTGCACCCTTCTCTATTAGAAGTTTCACAGCGCCTTCGACCTGATAAGATATAGCACTGGTCAATGGCGTAACACGATCGATATTTTCTTTGTTGGGACGAGACCAGCATCGACAAGTGCATTTATTATCTTATTGAGAGTCTCCTCTGTTCCGGGAGAACCCACGTTAGACTGGTATGAAGCGCATTATTTCCTCCTGAGTCCGTGACTCTGATATCAATGTCTGGGCGGCTCATGAGAGCCTTAAAGAGCTCCCATGACTTTGTAAGGGCCGCCAGTTGAATAGGTCGATTGTCGAGCAAAGTTCTGCCAAGTGATTCGTTGATATTTTTCATTACTGGAATCAGTAATAGGCAGCAGTTGATGAGTTCCTTTACGACATCTTGGTCAGGAGAATCGCAATCGATCCAAGGCATCTCCAAGTCTTCTGAATAATTGCTTCACCCGGCCCCGAAGCCTCTATTTCTATAGAAACGTCCGATTGGTACCGCAGAAAAAATTCGCCATAACTCCGGGGTTACTGCGGACACCAAGAATGCGGTGGAACCACTTCCATCCACGTCGTCTATGGTGGCAAGCTCGTTTTCAAGAAGATATTCAACCACCATAGGTACCGAGTGTTTCGCTGCGACGTGTAGAAATCCTTGATACAGCTTTGGATTATAAGAATCTTGTTCTGAAAGATTTAGTTCAAACTGAGTGTATTAGATGTGCCAACGCCGGTAGTTTTCAAGCTGGGCAAACTCTCTCAGCTTCAGCCAAAAGAGTCCCCATTTATAACCCTTCCTGTCCAGCTTCGGCCAGAGTGACTGCAAGCGTTTCAGATTTTCAATCAAAGTAAACACCTCATATCTTTGGTCTTTCGCTCCCTTTTGAACTCTTAGCGCGAATACTTTCGGCTCCCGAGCAGCATTTTGCCAATAGCTTGCACCTTTGTACGATAGATGCTGCTTTTGAAATCGCGAGTCACTTAATACATGGACTATGCCGCAAAGGATCTGTTAGGGTAGGAACCAGAGAAATGACTTATAGTTCAAAATGGAGGATCATCAAGTACTTACGTATATATGTTGTAAAATCTAGGCAAGCTTCACGTTCGTTATCGAAGTACGAGTTTTTCAAGTTGCCTCCGAGATTTGATAGTATCGCTAGCCGTATTTAGTTGAGTAAGCTATCGCATCTCCTTGAAATGGGCTAAGCTTTGCATACTTGGTGTACAGGATTGCGATTTACTAACCTGGGAGGTGGATTGAAAGTCTGATTCCCCCGTCCTCATCACTTACCGCTGTTGGAGTCACCTCTTTAAGTGGGTATTCTCGATTGATGTCTTTCCTTGCCTCGTTCACAACCCAGTCGCGAACTGACTTGTGGACAACATCGACGGAATATGTTTCTCCGTCAACGCTGAGAAAGTCATGCCCAACTGTCCTCAGATGATAAATGGTTTCAGCTATTTCCGGATCGTGAATTCTAACGCCTATCGAGCCGCTGATGATCTCGGAGAAGTGAAGTGGGTGGGTATCAAGCGCAAAGCGAACGTTATCCTCATTTGAATCTGGTTTGCCGTAACTGGCCTTGAAATTCTCTGCGACGACTATCGCGCTCATCTCTCTGGTTGCCCAGACCACCCATTTGAGAGCTAGAGTAATAAGTTTCTTCTCTTCTAGTCCCATAGCATCTAGTCGTCGATGATAAAGTGCATCCATGCCCTCTGGTAAGTTTTTTAGTTTTTGAAAGAGAGTACGGAGAAGGCTGTTCCAAACTGGCTATCACCATCGCTGCTTATGTAAACATCACATTGGCTTTGAGCTTGATAATTGATATGATACCCGTTTCATCTTGAGACTTTTGAGGTCCTGCTCCAGAGGCTCCTAGGCTGGGAGAGCGGTAACCGAATGTCCTTCGCGACATGATCTTCTTAAGGGATTGTCTTAGGAACAAATCCATATCTTGAGATGTCCTTTCCTCGGTGATTTCCATGATTATTGCTTCTTTTGATTGATGGGGAAAATTGTCCCCTGCTACCGATGAAATCTCACGTAGAGTTTTCTCTACACCTGTGGTGTCTCTGCTTGATAACATAACTTTTACGCTATCGGACTCCCGGGCAATTTAAAGAATTAGCGAAACCAATCCCTGAGCTTCGAGGTCTATACATCCATCCAGAGCATCTAGAACAATACAAGTCGGCTTTTTAAGCGTAGATATTATCTTTCTAATCAGTATCGCCACAGATCTCGGGTCGAAGATGAGCTTTGGAGCTGATTTCTAGTCTATCTCTTCATCTGGAGAAGCCTCTTCACGGCTTCTTTCAACCGTAGATATTAATCCTATTAGGCGTTTTAATTCCACCTCAGAGTCCGTCCAACACCCGTCGAACAGTTGCGCTGCTAAGCTCTCTAGTGCTCGAATGCTTGTCTGGGTTGCCGAGTCGCCTTGTCTGAAAAAGAAGTAACACACGGGAGTTTGGAATTTTTGGGTTAATCGATGAAGAACACAAGCTATGGCAACGGACTTTCCAACACCTGGTTTTCCACAAAGATAAAAGATGTTGTGAACCGGCTTCATTTCGTGGTGCAATTCCGACGCGGCCACTGAGGGATCCGAATGTTGCCCACCGAGCCCTTCCCAATTGAGGTAGCTAACATCATTAAGGAGCCACTGACAAAGAACTTCTGAATTGTTGGAAACGGGATCGAAAATGGACCTGAAAGCCCGAATATGAGTTTCATCAGGTCGAAGAACTTTCTTCTTCTTTTCGAATTCCTGGCGGAGCTGCATCGAGCTGACAGCCCCCTTCACCACATTGATCTCATTCAATTTCTCACTTATCTCTGTGGGTTCGTTATTAATGTCCTATGGCCAATATAGGACTTTTTAAAAATTAATCTGCCTACCGTGTATTGCAGGAAATAGAATTTCTCGCATTTGCTCCCTGTCTCCCTCCATGCCTGTTTAGTCACAATTAGCTGATTGAACTTCTATTCGAATAGAGTACTTTTCAGACGCTTGCCTTGATAGATATCTGTATAGGAGTTTGAGTTACTTTAATATAAGCACTATCTCATTATATTGATGTTGGTAGCTCTTAGGAAATACCTTCGAATGAATCCGGGACTCGCTCATGGAACGCGTCATTAGCAATACTCCTCAATCGTTGATATTCGTCATCTATCGCTTGGACCTTGTCTTTTAACTTAGGAGAAAACGTTTCTTTAAACGTACGCTCTACCAGTCTTTGGTCAATCTATTCGCTCCTTTTTTCAATAAAGATAAAGATATTCTTGTATGCTCACTAATCTTATTTTCACTGAGATGGTGCCGAATGTACCAGGCAAAATCGAAAATAAGTGCTACAATTGCAGGTATTTTCTGTATTATCCGGATCTCGATTTCTGTATCACCGGGTATCTTCGTTGCTCCTTTCTCTTCCACATAGGTATACCCGAGTTTCGTATATTCTGCATGTTAAAATTACGGATATAATGTTGTTGCAAGCCTCAGATATTGCTTCGCAGTTGTCAACGTCGCTAGCGGCGATCTATGGATAGAATCATAACGTTAATAGAGTGTTTATTTCGATTATATGCTGTACACCACATTTCATGAAGTCCACGAGAGTATCTGGGCACCCAATCCCAATGCGATCTGTGTCAACATGGCCGAGGGGCAGAAAATTACCGTAATGAGCCCGCTTATCGCGCACCATGCAATGCTGACCGACTCTGGGGCGAACTCCAAAAAAGGATCTGCAATGCTTTTCACCATCTTCAAGGTATCGAGTAGTTTTTTCATGAACCGACCGCCCCGGTCGTAGGGATATTGACTATCCGCTTTGGCCTGAAGCGATTCACAGTTTGTTATAGTTCTTCCCAGGTCCGTGTAGTCATCAAAAAAGCTGTCAATCATCACCTTGGTGGGTGGTTTTGGACCGGATTGTACTGATTTCAAGAACATCGTTCTTCCTTCTTTCCAACATGGTGATTCTTCTAGTTGCTTCGTTTCAGCAGCCATCGTTTGTGTTGCAATTGGAGCTTTCACTAGATTAAATTTAACGGTATGTGATGGGTACGATGTCTAACAATCTAGTCATGAAACTACTCTCAAAAAGTCATGAGTTGATGCATTGCATTGATACTTATCCAGGGCTTTTCCATTGCTACCTTGCCTGAGAAGATAGCTTGGAGACCGGAGAAAGGACATTGCATTTTCCGACCAGCTGGACCTGTGTCACCAGCAGACTCGGTGGACTTGCACGTGGGCGCATATCGGAACAAATTCTGCCCGCTCTGCGAGATTATTTCTACGCAGTCTTACGAAAAAGTCATCGAACGGAGTCTTTTCTATGTCACGAGGTGGCGTCGCAAGTGCGCGAGACTGAAAACTTTCTGTCTCAAGTGTGAAAAGGGGGGTCGACTCGGCGCTGCGGCTGACCTGGCTTGGGGCAAAAGCATGTTGCAGATGCGCCAAGTCGTGCAACCAACGCTTGTTTCTCGTTCCATGGGGGTGCGGTTGCCCAGTCTGGATTAATCGATTCTCAGCTGCGGAGCCGTGAGTGCATGCGTCCATGCATCTTTCTGCACAATCTTTCACCGAGACCGATAAGAGGGGTTTGCGGGTCGCGAACTTAGCGAAACCAAGCAGGAAGGCTTCAAATTTTCGATAAAATTTTGTTCCGAGCTGAAGGTGTTATTCTTGGCGCCGAGTCTCGGGATCCCGTCTACGCCTTGTATTTGATAGTATGATACCTTTCGCCACTAAAGCCCTTCAGAAGGTATGCAAAGAAGAGTAGCACCAGCTGTACTTAACCATGGAGAAGTCTGCGAGTTTACTACTTTCTCCTCATCGCGAAACTCGGGCGTTGATTTTGCGACGATATTCGGCTGTACAGTCGTTCATGTGGATATAGCGCTAGCATTGATTCGTTGAGGTGAGCTATGAGAGCCTTTGATTTCAGAATCATTTTGGAAGTGACAGATAAGCTAATAAATCATTATGATACTCCAGCATTCGCAAATCTTTATTATTTAGAATCGAAAGAGCACTTTCAGGTTGTTTCGAACTTCAAGAGGAAACGATCAAGATGCAAAATCCGTCCTATAGCTCTCGGAGACCCATATCCGAAATGCCCTCGCCGCCTCCCCCAGCTGGATATGATAACATCGAGAATTACCAATCGCCGAATACAAATACAAATGGATTCAGCGGTCACAATAATGGCTATCGTTCCCTTCCTCCTGGAGCATATAGCCAACCTCGGTCTCCCGCACCACCATATGTAGACCAAACTTCGAATCGCTTCTTCAGTCCTGACAGCTTTCAAGGCACGCACGAGAAGCCGATTGGTGGTCCACCTATGGTATATGGCGTGCAAAATGGGATGGATTTCCCTGTAATTGGCACGCCACCTGCTGATAAACGAATCTGTGGAATACGTCGCAGATACTTCTGGGTCATTTTGATAGTTATATTCCTTATTTTCTTAGCAGGATTAGGGGCAGGATTAGGAATCGCTCTTGGGAAGAAGAAAAATGGGTCTGGGAGTTCGCAAGCGGATCATATCGCAGCAGGCGTGGGAACTTCGGTAACCAGTACTATTACATTTGCGTCATCAACTTCTACAGGTGGTCTTGTACCCCCCGTGGTCAACACATCTGTGGTTAATACTCCAACATCTGAGTTTATTATTCCTGAGTCGACTCCGACACCAGGAGAGCCGAGTTCGACACCAGAACCGCACTATATTACACCGGAGGCTAGTACTCCCCTTTCAGAACCCACTACCCCTAGTACCACTACCCCTAGTACCACTACCCCTAATATCACTACGCCACCTGCACCTACGGCGTTTACTCTAGAGGACGGCTATAACACCTTGACTGTCACCGCTGCTTCTACATCCGGCGATCTGTGCGCTTACCTAAACGGCGTCCATATAACCACTACAGTATCCGTTAGTATCGTTGGATATGCATCGGATCCGTATACAGCCTTTTGGCAAGTGGGTAACTCTGTTGGAACTTTTACTGCGACGGGAGCCCCGCAAGAAACTGGTGGTGTTGAAGGTTGGTCCTTCGAAGTTGCAGGTAGCGTGAATATAGGCACATGCGCTGCGCAGGGAGGAGAGTTGTTCGTATTGGAGGAGGATGGACTTGCTGGATATTCTTCGTAAGTTTGATATGATTGCTTTTATCAACAGGAATTTCCGGAGGGCCTGCTCGCTAATATTATTATAGAGGACTTACGCTGCAAGAGCAGTGCAGATTCGGCACGTATTTGGTTCCTGCTGGATCGTTTTGTATAGTTGGTAAGTTTCCTAATTTCACGTATCGGTGGTAGGGCATTGGCAGCTTCGATTCTAACAATTTATCTCCTTTAGCTTGGCTTGGTAATTATAGTACTTGATTGGGTCTTTGAAATGAAAGGATTTTGTTTTTTTGCTGGCGTTTTATTTGGTTAGCTATTGGGATGGTGGGGTAGCTTAGTTCATGAACTTTAGTTCCTTATCCTTTACGAAAGATTCATTAACATTTATGAAATAATATAACGACGATTTGAAATATATAAAAAATTGATTTGAGCCCTAAACATATATGCTAGCAGAGCTGCGAGGTTATGTGATATACATTCTTCATAAGAATACCTTAATTACGTCGTATGTCTCATGACTGTTGATTCTCGTTGAGGTCGACTTGAGCTGGAGCAGCAGTGGTATCCTTCTTTTCTTCTTCTTCTTCGACTTTTTCATACATGAAATCTGTTCGAATCGTCAACTTTATACCTGCAGTAATCGGTTCTCCGCTATGAACGAGGAAGGCATGCTGGAATACCAACACTCTTCCGGGAATAGGTGCAACGTCGTAAAACTCAGGCGGTGCTATTTTGCGTTTTTTCATCTGAGCGGGGCTAAGTTCCTGTTTCAAATGGGCTCCAGCGTCCCAGAATCTTGTCGCACCACCCTGGAGAGGTACATCTCCGGTTTTGTCGCTAAGATAAAGATGAAAGGTGAAGATCGAGGATTCCTTGTGGTCTGGTGTAGTATAGGCACCATCACAATGCACTTTTAGATAGTGTTAGTATTCACTTGTTGGAAGGATAGCATGAATAGCTTGTAGGAGTACTCACTCTTGAAGAACCCACTCACAGGGTACCTAAGATATCTCAATCTCTCATTCAATCTCGTTAATCTGAACTTATCGCCCCGTCTTTGTGCAGCGGTTCCTTTCCACCCCAGAGGTCCCTTGCCTTTACCCGCATCAACTGGGTCGATAAGCTCCATGTCTTGCAAAAGAGGGCGAATTCGTGCGAGTAGTTTGTCCGCTAATGCCTGGTCGTCGTATAAAATTCGATCCGACTTTCGGTAGCTCGTGTCCATGATTTGCATGTTGCCGCCAATATTAACCTGTGCTATCGGCCATCCTTCTTCGGAAGACGCTTCCGCGATGCGTAATAGTTCGTCACATTCTTTTGGGGTAAACGCATCATCTATCACACAAGCATAGGCGCTTAAATCATCGTACTTTGATAGTTTCGAGTTCTTGAGGAAACCGTGTTGTCAGACGTTGTAATACGAAATAGGAAATCGTCAGGGATGGGAAATCGAGCAACAACAAACCTCAAAGTTGATCGTCCGTCGGACAGGACGCGCCAGGGGCTCTCCTTTGCGATGGAGATGGGGGAAGAGAGGTTCGATCTTACTGTAGGTTTCAGGATCTAGTTCTTTTGGCTCTCCGAGGAGTTCTTTTGGTTTACCTTCGCTGGAACTCCCGGGTGCAGCGTAGGAGAGGAGAGAGTTAAGAATGGACGCCATCGTGTGAGGCTGCTATTGCGTAACGGATATAACGGTACGTTCAAGTTTCTGGCTGTTACGAATTTACTTTGAAAGATGAAGAGAAATTGTGGGGTTTTACTGAACATCGTGAAGTTATTAGAATTCAAGGGCTTTTATATCAAGTTTTCTGCATGCAGTACGAGGTCTCTCTCGTGAATGTCCAGCTTGGCCCCAAGGGAAAGCTTTGAGTCACAGTGACGGAAATCCTCGCCTAACAAGCTCCTAGTCACAGTCAGCAATGCGCCCTGGATTGTGCCTGCCGAAACACAGCCGCGTGGTCTCCCACTGGGGCAATGCCGCACAAATTTGAAGCCATGCTTCATTACCCCGATCAAGCTTTCAATTGATTCTTTCTCGAGATTGCGTATTGGAAAATATTAATTCCATGGTTTCGGTCCGCTGGCTGCATATGGTGGCCATATGAGCGAGAATGAGAACAATGCCCTTTGGCCATGCCATGGACGCATTTTCCGCGTGTGTGATCATTGCAATCATGCTAGGAATTCATCATCAATTGCGGCCTAGATCCACAATTTCGGTGGCAAGATATACTTTGGGAGGGGTTTACAGAGGCGTATATAATTATCATAAGATGCGGAACATACTCCTAATCGAAGTTCCGCTCTTCTAGTTCTTGCCCATGTCCTTCTTTTCTTCTCAATACCAGCAGCAGCCTGGTATCAAGCAATATCTTCAGACGGCACTTCAGAAATCCGCATCAAGGTCACACCACACAGCGATAACACATGTTTTCCACGAACTCCAAACAAAGAAGCAATTCTGGGAATTTTAAACGTAAGAGGGTCAAAGCAAACGGAAGCAATGGCATTTTGGGACACCTCTGGCTGTAACAAACCCAAACCGGAACAGTTCTCTCTCTTCGTGCATTGGTACGATCTACCAGTGGGAATACAGATTTTAGATCTGGGTATACCTGGATTGGAGCACGGCTGGAGGAGCCCAAGAGGGATAAACCCTTATGATGCTCATTGGGTGGATTATAAAAATCCCCACGGCCGTCGCTATCTACCGAACGAAGATGGAGTAACAGCAATAGGTCGATTTTACTGGGCAATGATGCAAAACGTACCACCTGGGGCGATCAGGTTTAGGATCGCTGATACGACTGAGTATATCACGGTTCTCAATGTGGTTTACGTCCCCAAGCGTATTGACGGTGGACCCCTTGTTCCTGATAGGGGTCTCGGTCTCTTAGAATCGGAATACGCGAAAGCAGAACCAAAGGCGCAAATGTTAGCTTACTTCAAAGCTACTGGTGGCGTTGCGTATCATAATGTTGACAGTCAATTATCACGACTTCGGGCTCAGTATTGGCTGGAATCCCTTGATATTCCGTGTTCTAATGTTGCTCGGGTGGAGCGTCCGGAGAAGAGAGTCGTGCGGAAGCTACTTCAGGCGTATATAGAGAATCCTCTCAATACCGAAGGATGGTTCATACCGCCGGGTGGACAGAGAACTCTCCGAATCTTCAAGCACACCCAAATCCGCGAGATCGATTACATCTGGATCCTAGAGTCAAAGTCATTTGGGATTCAGTGCCGAGGCTGCGGCGACACATGTCTTCTGACTTACAAAGCCAGCGAGATGTTGGCTATGCTCAACCCAACCCTGGACCTGTGCAAGGTCCTAACCTGGGCAAGGTCCTAACCTGGTCTCGAAACCAAACCCCCTCGAAGGCGCCCCTAACCAGAATACTGCTACATCACAGGAGGCTTTCTCGAATCCAGCTTTACAACAGACCCTCCCGGCGAAGCTTACTCCACTGACAGAAGCGCAACAGATATTGCAAGACAAACTAAAGAAAATAGTATGGAAAAATGATCTTGAACTCGGTGACCAAATTTTCAACAACAAGGCTCTCCGTTTGGTTATGTCCGGATACCCAGCATTGATATCTCCTCCCATTGATGCGCCAGGACAAAGTTCTGAAGAAAGGCAAGAAGGGTGGGAAGGGAATTATGGGCTTGCAGAAGCCGGTGTCGCTTTTGCCGACTCCTTAGCTGGCAGGCCAAGTGACTGGGAATTTCCCCGATTTCTCCAACTAGGGTTAACGATCGAAGAAATGGAATCCATCAAGGCAGCGGAAGAAGCTAAGCTAAGCGAACAATATGTCGCAGAGAATACTCCCCCCTTCCCGTCGACGAACCGGTTGAATCGGACGAATTTTTAGTAAATTATTTTGATGAACTCCCGCCTCCTCTTGAAAAGCCCGAGCCTTATAATTGGGAGTTCGACCTTCTGTGGGACATCGAGATGGAGAAAGCGATTCAAGAGGCGAAAGATAAGGAGAGGATAGAAGCTGGGATACAGAAATTTGTTATGGAAATTGAAAATGAAGAACCGTCACCCGAGGAGTTCAAAATTCAAATGGAGCAAGCATAGCTCAGATGCCTGATGAATTTGGGATACTCGAGATGCTACGGAAGGAACTTGGACCCGTTGATCGGGGAATGATAATTGAAGCGGTTTCAATTCTCGATGAATTATAGTAGAATTATCTAGAGGAAAGTTCTTATCATTCCATACATGATTAGACCGCAATTACATAGAAATACTATTTTTTTTGACGTATCCTAGATATATATATCGGACACTTAAATAAAGTTAAGATGTAAGTATGCATCTATTCTTAAGTGTCCAGATTTGGAGTTGTTGGTCGTGCATGCTCGTGTAGGTTAAATTCAAATTGGAGCGCGTTTGAGTTCTTTCGCAGACCTACACTGAACCTTCGTGAAAGAATCTCCAGATCAATGTTAGATATTGATATCGGTTTACCAGCTTCCTGTGCCAACTAGATTTCAAAGTTCTAGAGATATAACAGTTGTAATACACCTGGATAACCACCCGACTTTGTAGTTTCTTGGAGCTCAGCATAAATACTTAACTTTGAGCTACGGAAATGAGACCGGGCCATAATGACACCCTTTCTTTCATCACTCTATTTCCCGTCTTTATGTTTAGCTGCATTCACAATCCTCTTCCGCGCTGGTCTCGCCGATGCATACGCTTATGCCATTATTGCAGGTTACCCGGCCGCAAAGCCATATACGTCATCAATCGAACATGCTGGCTGTCGCGGAAAGAAAGAGGTCGCCGAAGGATACAAGAACACTGAACAATTCGCGGTCGTCAACTGGGAGGGTTCGTATCAGGCCCAGGCCCTCGCATTCTACAGCAGCACGAACTGCGACCCCGGCGGCGTCGAAGTGCTCGTCCGATTATTCGATGACCCGCACGCGGTACAATATATTGACCTGAGCAGTGCCGATATCCCTGATAATTTGAGGAGTTATCGTGCGATCACACTGGAAACAGCAGCGAGCGAGGGGAGCCGGTATATCGCAGAGTTGCTGAATATGGAGGAAGGGACGATATATGTACCTAAAGTTCCTTGGGACGAGAAAAAGTCGGGGTATTGCAAAGGAGGAGTTGTGATTCCGGATTGGAGCAACAGGTTCGATTTATCATCAGGCGATCCTGGCTTGTCAGAGGTGTATAGGGATGTTCTCGCAGTGTTGAGAACGACGTTTGCAGCCCGTGCAACCCGTCATTGCGAACATGAAAGAAAAGTACGTGCAGTTTTTGAACTATCAGTTACAACAGCAAATGCTATTCCAAACTTATAATAGATGCTCAGAGAATACCTATACGCCATTTGTACATGTCAGGCCCCGACCGGATTCAATGGCCCGGGATGACGCCGATAACGCTTTCAAAAAGCTTAAAGCCATGACAAAACTAGAGAACTTACAGCGAGTGGTGGATGACGCATTTATCGGAACCATACCCGAAAGTAATCTCCAAGCCCCTCTATCTCAAGAGTATAGGCGCCCTGAGAATTTGAACAGTCATATTAATGACAATAAGCAATGGACCAATCCTATCCAGATAGACACGGCGGGAAAGCCAGTGATACCGACGAATGTTCAAGCCCCCATAGCTCTGCAGCCTGTGATAAAAGAGTCTGAAGTGCAAGATATACCTGTATAGGAGCAGCATAGCCAGCCACCAGCCAATCCAGATGCATTGCAATATCGAAATCCTCTTTTCGATTTCAAATCTACGGAGTATCAACCTAGTCGATGGTATGAGACCCTTGACCCAATCTTGAGTTCTGAAGAGCTGGGCGACATGTCAGGGACATTACACCATGAGAATTCTCGCGATTGGATTGAAGGCTTTTGGGAAAATGGGAATGATCACAATGTTGATGATGGCTCTGGTTACATTTAAATCAATAGAAGAATGGGCTCTTTGAATGTACAATAACTTTATGTATATACGTTGATATATAATTGGTGGGCGTGGATCTTTGCTCAGGGCATACACCAAGCGATGCCGCTATCAAAACCCTCGGACCTGATCTTCAGTATGTTGGGGTTTGGTCTCACCAGGATCCGGTTTTTGAGTGGCTGGCAAAGGTAGAATCCCCAGATTGGTTACTCTGCGGACGAGGAACGCCCTCGGTGAAGCCAATTTAGCGAGCCGAAAAGAAGGCTGCTCTTAACGCTGGACTGGGTAAAGCGTCGTAACGTTGTGGATATATTCTGGTGGATTACGTAGCAGCGGGCTCAAGATGCCAAATTTGGTTAAATTGATACAAGACTGTAAATAAAACTGATATCAACTTGGATTTCAAGTACTTCGTATAGCGACAGCGAATCACCTTGTACAGTGCACTAATCCCATTTATTTCTGGCGGTGGAGGGTATATAGTTTTATTAGCAGCGCTTCCGTGATCATGCAACATATGCGATATTTGAGGTTTTGTGTGTGTTAAAAACGCAGAGCTGGGGCAGAGATATTAAAAAGGACCATGCCGGAGATGAAAAGATATACATGGGCAAACTCCATTGCTTCGGGCAGCCGGTTTCCTTCTTTTTGCGATATAATTATCCTGCTATCGAACGAAATAATGAGACCCGTATCAGAATTAGATGGTGAAAATCCCGATACTATGACGACCGTAGTAAGACCAGATCTTGCTCAATCGATGCTACCGAAATAGAATCGTCCACATCAGCTCGCCGGGTTTGGGTGGGTTGTGTTGGTCTGAGCGGCTGGTGTAACTGGTGGGAAGCTCCCTCCAAGCGGCGGAGCACGCATGTCCCCACTCCCAACTCTGGGTGGGGTCCAGCTTCCTTTTTGTCCCAAGTTTTTCGTGCAGGACAAGAGTGGGAGCATCGGCAGGCATTGAAAACCCCGTTTGGTAAAGTGCAGGGTGTGCCAGGAGAGACAATGGATGCGAGGATCAATCGAAACCAGGTTCTAACGTCGCAATCGGAGTGGCAGGTATGGTGAAAAGCTTGTATTAAATAGTTGAATCCCCACCGCCTTGGTTTGTATCGGCTTGGTTCCTGGCTCCATTTCAAGAATATACGAGATAGCCAACTCGCAATTGCAACTGATGTCAGCTAGTTTTGTTTTACGATCCCTGGTTGCATACGTCAACGGTTGGAGCCTTCAAACTTAAACTTCCCAGTCGCCGCTTCTTTTAGCATTGTCGCCTTCTTCTTTCTCAAATCACCTTAATCCCCTTTGATTACGATAAGTAGCTGACAATCGGTATCACGAAGACAAAAAACAAGCTCAATCTTCTCTCATCAGAACTTCAAGGTTCCGAAATCCGCGCATCACGGATTACGCGTTAGCGAGGTTTGGAGAGCAGCAACAACAACAACAATATATCGTGGAGCGATGATTGGAAGGGTTGGGTTTCCCAGGGCCGGAACAGCAGCGGTAGTTCTGCTGCTGCTTATATGGACCTATACATTCCACACGAGCATTGGGACTATACCAACCACTGTTATATTAACGGATCCACCAAATAGCGATAGCAAACAAAATGAAGCCGAAGTTCACAGCATTGGCACCACCTCGACAAACGCACAAATCGCTTCCACAAAATTGCAATCTTCGCCACCAATCGGAACGGAAACGAAAACATTTGGGAAAACAGTAATCATGGGAAAAATAAAAACGGAGGATGGAGAGTGGCCTCGGAAAGAACTAGAAGGGTATGTTTCTTGTGGGACTTGGATTTAAGTTTACGGTCTTGCTAATCGTTTCCTAAATATGCAGCTGGCGACTAGTGGTGTACTCCATGGATGATCCCGAAGCTGAAGGATATTTTCATGTCTCTGCCAACAAAGGACGCGAAGCAATGGCCTATCTAACATACCTCATAAACTTCTATGATAATCTCACCGATATCAACGTCTTTATTCATGCCCATAACGGCGGTTATCCCCAGTGAGTCCTCTCCTGCTCAATCTTGCAAAATATTTACCCTTTGATTAGTTGTTTCCGAAACTTTCAGCTAATAGTCTGCGAATGGATAGAGCCTGGCACAATGAGCCCCAAAACGCTCGATACTCCGCCGTTCAAATGCTCCAACTTCTCCGTCTCGATAACATTAGAGAAAACGGCTACGTCAATCTCCGTTGCAACACCAACCCCGGCTGTATGACAAAATTACACCCCAACCAAAATACTTTCAAAGAGGATGCCATTGAGCTAGGGTGGCAGAAATTATGGAAACATATGAACGGGGATAAACCGTTGCCGGAAGAGGTGGCTGTAGCTTGTTGCGCTCAATTCGCAGTTACGAAGGAGAAAATCAGGGAGAAGCCGAAGGCGTATTATGAAAAGTTGCGAGAGTGGATCTTGACGACTGATTGTACCGATCCTGGGAGAGTTTTTGAATATTTTTGGCATGTCATGTTTGAGATGCCGATGGTGCAGTGAGTATTCTTGCATAGGCCTATATACGAACACTTTAAGGTTAGGGGATTACTAACGTGAGATTTTTATGATAGTTGTGAGGAGGCGCGGAAGTATCAGCAGTGTATATGCCGGACCTACGATTGCGGTAATGCGAAAAGGAATGCAGTTGATATTTTCGGGGGTGGGTTTTGAAAAAGAGAGCTGTGAACACGGGAGGATGGGTAATTTAGTAATGAAGCTCACGATTGGGATGATTTCTATTACAGGCGCTTATCTAGCCTTCTATTTCATCGACTAGCATTTTACATGGCGTTTTATGGGATCAAATTTTGGCAGGGAGGCTTATATGTAAATATATCTTTAGAATATGGTTTTTAATATAGAAAGCTACGGATCTTACAAATTTATCTCTTTCTCCCTCTACTAATCCTATATTCGCTCATATTGCTGAAGTTCTACCCAAAATCATAAGCTATAGTTTCTATCAAACTAAACCTAATCCAAGCATATGATGTATGTATTGTATTTTCCTACTTTAGTGGTTATCCTCTGGGCTCGCCCCAATATTCTCTAAAGTCCTTAATGAGCATGAGGGGAGTCTTATCGACTTGTTTCTCGCGCTACCACCACGTCGCCGGATCTAGTCAAAAGTGCTAACATCATAGACCCACGTGGACCCATATCGGTATCGCCACTGAAACGATCGGCGCTCGATGCTCTACCCACAATGGAACAGGATTCTATCTACGCCGCCCCGAGGAGTCCGAATGGGGATATTTGGAATCCGCGGTATTACATACAACAAGTCAAGATACCACGCTGGGTTGAGAGATTGAAGCAGGGTAGTGACAAGGATCTCACCAAGGAAGTTATCCAAGGATACAGATTGGAGAGTCTGCTGAGGAAGACGTTGAAGAGTCTCGCGGTGCAAGTGGCAGTGGGGCCTTACGGGGTGACTTTCGGGAACGGTATCGAGTTTACGTTGACCGAATAAAAGTTACTCTCATTTAAATAATATAATCCTTACGCTGTGAATGATTTTGACGCTTGGGGTGGTATGGTGTCGTGGGATCAGCCGAAGCAGTCTTGAGAAACGGTTTTTAGGCTGGTTTATCCCCCGATTGGGGATCCGGCGACGCAACCCTTTACGTTGGAGAGGCTACACCAATTGCAAAGCGGTAATTCTCAGAGTTCAAGACCGGATAATGCGGGTGCTAGTCCGTCTGAGTATTGGTACAGGAATCCTTATGAGAAGAAGGAAGAGTATAAGAGTGTGAGTGGGAAGCAACTTAAAATGGAATATGGACCTAGACAAAGGTTGAATTATATCGAGGTCGACGAGTTGGGATCAATGTTAGATGAAGTTAAGCAAGAGTTTTTAAAGAAAGAAGAAGAAGGAAGAGTATTTAAGTAATATTATTAGTGAAACAAACGAGGCAGTCAGTCCCAAGCTTGAGGAAGAGGAAGAGTTCTAATGACGATCGATTACATTATTTGTGTATACAGTTTTGAATCGAGGTCTCCTTCTTGCAGTAGATGATGTCTGCAAAGCCATATATTGCAAGAATTCACAAGTCGAAGCTAAAGGGTCGGCAGGCACTCAATAAAATATCAACATACAATTTAAATAGCGTTTTAAACACTAAGCTAGGATAAAGTAGTCCTTAGACATAGCTAGATTCCGAATTATTTTAGATTCCATACGTCAAAGAAAATTTATTTCATGCTCATAATACCTCGTCAAGGCCCATTGAAAATATTGTACTCAATGCATGCCTTTTGCATGAAACAAAAATCAACTCGTTCGCTCTCACGAATCTCCCAGGTGGGTAAGCTATGGAAGCAGCGAGGGCGCGAGCATGCGGTCCAATATCTACCCCTCGGCTATCTGGATACTAGATATCATACAATTGTAGAGATGTAACAAAGATTTGAAGTTTCTTCGGTCTTTGTCTACTCCTAAAAATGAAGTCGTACTCACACACCACCCTCCTAACCCTCATCCTCCTCACCCTCCAACTCCACGTCACCCAAGCCTTCTATATCTGGCTCGTCCAACAAGACCAAACCCCAGCCATCCGCAAAGTTTATTTTGAACGCTTCTACCAATGTTACCTCATCCGGGACCGTGATGTCCCAATTATCGGTCTAGCAATCTATAATGCCAAAGGCCAAACTTGCTTTCCAGGCGGTATCCAACTCTTTCAAGATCCTTACGTCGGCTCTAGCTGTGTCGGCGAACCGAAAACTATAATCGCCCTCGCACCGCGTGTCGGCGTGACATTTATAAATTTGGCAGAGATGGGGTTGGTAGATAGGTATACTGCGTGGAGAGTATACGAGACGCAAGATGATCAGTATAAACTTTCACAATTACCAGAGTTACAAGAGAAGGGAATGTCGATTCGAAATAAAATATTTGAGAGAAACAGCGGGAAATGGAGCTTTGTGGATCATTTACGAGATTTTCCGCTTTTCCAGGGTGGGTATACTGATCGGTACTATGAAAGGTATAAGGTTGGTGAGGGGCCGAACGTTGAGACTCAGATTTTCGGGAGGCCGCAGTTGGTGAATAATTGGATTGGGAGGCAGTTGAAGATCTGGGTTAATGATGCTCAGGGAGATGGGATACCGAGGAGAGAAAGACCGGCTGTCGAGGAAGAGGTATGACTTCTTCTCTAACTATGGATTACCGATATATCGATCAATTGGGTTTATATATATGTTTTCAAGGAAAACTAACTAGCGGGACTACGAGATGACAGGCACCACATGACGTTGAAGAAACAGAAATTATCGAAATAACGCCTCATAAAGAGCCCTCTCAATCAACTCCGCCACAACAAGGGAGTATGGACTATGTTCGCCAGATAACGGAAGCATCCGGCTCAAATACAGGGCCGAAAGTACCCTACGAACAAGAAGGTAGAGCGAGTTTACCGCCATTTCAAAGAACTCTAGAGATTTTGAAAAGTATCGAAGGGGTGGATATACCTTCGCCTGCATTTATGTTCGGGCAACCCTTCAATGCTGCGCAGTCGATGAACCCAGACGCTATTCAGAGGGAATTGGATATCCTCAAAGATCAACCTGAAGGTAACGAACTAGAACTTGGATGGGCCTTATTAAGGCAAGCTCCGAATAGCCAACGGACACAACAAAGAATTCGAGAAGCGCAGCGTGAAAATGAGGGATATGATTATGACGAAGAGGAGAAATTTAACTTTGATGACCAAGGCGAAGCCGCAGAAAGACAATACTATTACGACTACGGACAAAGTATGAACATGGAGGAAGAGCTTGGAGATCAAGATAATGGGTTGTTGCCCATTCCGGAATTTGGAATTCAAGAGTCAAATAACCCTCCTATAGACAACTGGAACGAGCTTCGAAGGAATCGTCAAGGGAATTTGAGAGTTCGAGATATGCTAGATACACCCGCGATTCCGATAGTTCAGCCGATGAGAAGTGGAAAGCCCACAAAATTTGTTTACGAAGGCGACATTTTCAATTTAGCACTAATGGACTTAAGGCAACTCAAGCAAGTACCGCCACCCAGATGATACGGGGAAACAGAAGAGGCGGTGCTGATTACGATCCTTTCGGCGACGGAAGGGGACTTGGTGGGGCAATTGATGATAACGCCATATTAGAAGATCATATCAGAAATATGATGGATTCGCCAGGATCGTATCACCCACCGGGAATCCCCTTTGCTATTTCAGATATCGGTGGCATCTTGGACGTTGCTGCATTGCTAGAAGGGGTGATGGATGGGGTTGATCTGCAGAATATGGGGCGAATGGAAAGCCACCCATCAACAGAAAGCGAATCGAGTGATTTGGAAGGAGAGTAAGAGGGATTGGTGGGATTGGTGGGATTGGTATCTAGGTCTATAGACGATTGATTAATTTATAATCCTTAAGTACTTAGGCAAATTGATTATATATAGTTGTCATCTTGTGATCCAAACGATCAATTGTTCGGTTCGAATCGAACGGGTTGAAGAAAGTTACAGGCTTCCGTCGAAAATAATCCGTACCAACCATCTCTCAACATTAAAACGAGGCCAAAAGAATTCCTCCCTGCTAACTTTTAATCAATATCACACTACTCCGACATCTCCACCCTGAAGCCCCATTTGTTCAACCTCCTGTATCGATACTGCCTCAACTAATAGTTCGATAACTTTCGATTACGTTCGATTGTATTCCTCCTCATCCTATGATCTCTGACACTTTAATACCTAGTATATGGGAGCCATTTAAAGCTACCTCGTCGTGCGGCCAAATGAGAAAGGGGCAGCTGAGTATTTTATACCCGAACGGAATTTCGTTCGAACATTCGTATAATTCGATGCAATCCCGAAAACCCTGTCCGGCAACGCAGACTTGGAGTTTCCCACACCACCGATCCAGCTGGTTTAGCCCCCACGTGTGGTACGTTACGCCAATGGACCACCCGCTGCAAAACACACCCGCTGTCAAAATATCGGTTTCTTACCACGATAACGTATTCTGGAAGTGAACCACAACAAACAAACCGAAATTTTGTATGGGCTTCACCTCGCATTTCGCGCCATCATCACCCATCATCACTACAACCACCACATCACCACCACCGCTACCACCACCCATCACCAAAACTAATCGATATCACCACTATTGATTATGATATCAATATTATTACTGACACTATTTTCACCGGATTTAAGCCAATAGCTAGCCCAAAAACCAAGTCCCAAATTGTGTTGATTCCATACAGCTGTCAAAAGCTGTCAAGTTGTAATGGCCATTAAATGATGGGTTTACATAAATATATAATTTAATTAGTGCCAACTGAAAGCTGGCATCTATTTTTATTATAATATCTATCGTTCTGAGAGTGGTAGAGACAATTGTGGTCTGGATATCTCTGACAAGTTGTCTCAATAGACGTGTTTTTGGGTGGTAAAATGTATGCAGTTTTTTGTTGGGGTTCACTTCTCGTCCCGTTTCACTTCCCACCAGAATACGTTAATTCGAGATTGCTTTTGGTACCATAGATCTTTCGCGAGGTTAAAGAAGCACCTAGAACAAAACACCAATTAAGAGGTATCTCGGGATAAGGAGAAGGCGTTCTGGTCCCCCTTCTAGGTCTTCGAGCAATGTGGACCTTCAAAAAGCCTTTCTTTTTCCCTCGAAGTCTATGTATCTCATTGTTTGGCCATCATTTCTGACAGCTTTTGTAAAATAATGGCTCATGTAAGCACCCAGCCTCCTAGGTTCCCCCACGCCAAGAATTGATTCGAAAGCTTAGCGCTCAGCTGGAATCCTCGAGGATTAATTATAGCTCTGGTGCTGCCGGGGATTAAAATCTCAATTCGTTACAATCCACCTTCGTTTTAAACAGCTTGAAGTAGCGACCAAAATGTTCGGCTTGCAAAGCAAGTTCCCCGCGTATTCATATTCACTCCGCAATATCCTTCTGGCGACTGGCATCATCACATTCGTTTTAGTGGTCATCTCGACGTTCTCTTTGTTACAAACCAGGCGCAACCAACATGATATTGATTATTTCCATTCCCCTTCATCGGATCCCAACCCGCTCCGAACGATTCAGGGGGTCGACCAACTCATCCAAGAGCACTCATATCCTCGCCTCGCAGAACTCGCCGACTTTAAAGGCCTCGGTGAGCTCTGTAAGTCTGCCAAATGGCAGCACCATGTCTATCTCACTTGTAGACACAATGTCGGCGGCCTCATGAACGTCCGCAACATGGTCTTGAACTGCGTTCGCTACGCGATAGCGGCCGGCGCTAGTGGGTTGATCTTCCCCCAGCTTGAAGCCAGGGATCCGGTGAAGATAGTTCTTGTGAAAACAGGACAATACAAGCGTATGGAGTTTCTTTTCGATGAAGGCTGGTTCAGGCAGGCCTTGGAGGAAAATTGCCCGCAGATGAAGCTTTTCGATCACATCGACGATGTACCACGCTCTGGATACGCAACCATGCCGGACGTGTTGACGATACAAACTCTCATGGGCCAACCCCTGGGCGGCGGGCAGGGCAATCGAAGGAACAGTGAGTTATCGCAATACATCTCCCTATTCTTGAATATATCAAACCACATTTTTAACATCTCACCTCACCTTTTAGAAAAGCCGCATGAGTTCCGCTCACGATTCGACGCCTGGCTTAAAACCAACAAAAGGAGACCGTCTCCATCGGTCCCGACGATCGTTCGGCTAGACGAGAGAACGCTCTTCAGTTTTCCCCCCAATTTAGACCCTGCTGCTGTTATGAATAATTTCGGATTTATCCTAGATTTCCGCCTGGATTTATCGGGGCTGGCAAACATCATAGTCGACCGTCTACGCCAGGCTTTCAAAAATGGAAGCGGCTCTGAATACCTAGGACTCCACCTACGACGTGAGGCAGACGTGGTTGTACAAAAGGAGGCTTGGGCCACCTTCGACGAACTGGCAAATAAGTCTCTGTCTGTCGCCGCCGCCAATAACATCAGCCTCCTATACGTTGCCTCCGGAGATACGGAGAGCGTGGATGAGCTCAAAGTCAAAGCAGCGAAATCCGGCATCAAAGTAGTCGACAAGCACGACATGTTGAGTGAGCACGAGAAGGAGTTTCTAAATTCGTTCGCATTCGACCAACAGGCGATTGTGGACTATCTCGTATTGATGTATTCGAATGTGTTTATTGGAAGTGGGCTGAGTAGTTTCAGTTCTCATCTGATCACAAGGCGAGAGTATCTTGCCAATATCACGCTGGCAACGAGAGACCATAAATATGCAAGCGTTGAGAGAGATGAATTGGTCGGACCTAAAGGGAGACTTCCGTATTGGGATATGGACTGGCCATGAGTATGATGAGAAGATTCTAAGAACGACCCCAAACGGTGGTCACAAATTATATATATACTAGCAGGAATAATTAATGTGTAAAACAACAAAGCGGATAGAGGCTCGGGTTCGCTATAGGGTTAGAACCCAACACTTGGTTGCCACCGGTGCCACGAGTTTGTATATAACCACTCTCTCATATGAAGGCCATTCTATGTTTTTATAATTCAGAAGTGACGGGGCAACGTTGACGGTTGGTTTAGCTGAGCGTTAATTTGTATATTCAAACTAAGCTCTGTTATATTATGTAAAACATTGACGGTGCCCGCTCCAGCCAATTAAACAGTCTCGAAAACTGCCATTCCACTACTTCCTATAAGATATATGATGTCCAAGAAAAACCCACTCTCAGCCGCGACATGATCGCACGAAGCATCCAATTCGGCTCTCCTAATTTATTTTCAGCTTCCAATTCTTCCAGTCTATTCTTAATCTCTTCTTGCAATTCTTTAAGAACATTTTGAGTATACTCCATACTCTTCGTTCTACCGATAATCTTCATTGCGAGTTTCTTTTGTTCAGCCGTCATCCCTTCTTTTCGAGACCTTAGTTCGAGCAAACCCCTCAGCTGCGCATCCCGACTATTATTAAGCGCGTGGATTAGAATGAAGGAGTATTTTCCTTCATCTAAATCGGACAAGGAGCCTTTCGTCAAGGCGTACTATATTGCGATCTCATAAGTAGCTGAATCACGACGAAATAGTTGGTAGTGATTAACTATGGAACATACATCTTTCGATCCAAGATTCTGATAGTCGTCGCGGATTTGGAAGTATCGTCCCATAATCGTGAGTAAATCATCAACATCAAGATTTCTAATGACAAATTTGTAGACCATTAGCCGTAGTAAAAGCGCACGTAAGGTTCCAGACATACTTATTTTGGGTTGCCTCTAACTTCATAAGACGACCAGCTAATCTAAATAGCCCACCGGTTTCTATCAGAATTAGCAAGTTTTACTACATTAAAAACCTTGAATCCATATGTGGAACGAGGCTCCTGTGCTCTGATCTTTTCAATTGGAGAACGAAACATACTCCTGTCGACCATTTGCATATACTGTTCTTCTGATGGACACTCTTTATAGAATGTCCAGCGAAGTTCGAGGCCTTGTCCTAGATGTAGGTTTGACAGCTCCTCTATCGATTGATATTAGTGGACAACCCATAAACAATTCCCAACAAGGAGTGAAAATCTAGCGGAAGGGGGGTATCATATATTTCTATAATTATGCTTACCGGCGTAAATCTGCGCCGCGCCGGGAGATAGTTTTAGTACTGCCTGAAGACATTTTGCAAATAGAAAACTCGCAGTATTTATAGATTCGGACACCCCGAAAACCATATGAGCCGATGGCATTCCCCTACGTATTGAAGAGTTATCTTCGACGTCATCAATTCTGAATTACAATATGCAAAATTTGATTCGGTTAGTGATTATTTAGTAAAAGCGCGGAAACCTAAGATAGAATAAACAGTCGTAGAGCTGATTAACGACCAGATTACTTACATTAATGACGAGTTATGGAGCATTTCAATCACATAAGTGATAATATCTAGAGCAATATCTGGCACTTTATACCATATGTCGAGAGCGTCGATTGCGAAATTCCGGATCCTCTTGGAAGGTAGTGATGCGATATAGTCGCAGGGTTCCATAATAAACTTTAAATGTGAAATAAGCGATCATGATGACATATCTCTGTTCCTAGAGGATACAAATATAACAATCTTTTTTCAGTCTATTAGGGCGGCAGAGTTCAGGTACATACCTTTTCGTTAATCCTTTGAGATTTCGGAAGCCAGCTACGAGGCTGGGGATGTAGAGACTTTCCCCCGTTGACGATATTTCCTAGTTATTGTATATCATGCTTAGTGGGTGAACGAGCATCGTGGTGTATCCCAAGAGCAAGAATGTATGGCATAAAGAAAAAAAGAGAAAATTGATGTTATGGACAATTGTGATCATAATCAGAAGCTTGCAGACATACCTGAGGGAAGTTCGTGCCATCCATTTGACAATCGGTTGTTCTTAGATGTATCGAAATTCGAGAACACGTCGATAGTAGTCGCTCCGTTCACTTTGCCATCCATATTTAGACTATTCGGAATTCCGTTCGTGTTGATATTACGAAACCCTTCTCTTCGGGGCAAGTCTTCTAGTTTGTGATCCTGCTGTGGACAGAATCGAGTTTTCGGATCCACCAAATAACGGCGCCAACTCAATGACGCCACCAGATAACCAGCATAGTTGTATTGTAGATATGATATATATTTTGAAAATATCTCTTTATCTGCTTCATTCTCCGCTACCAATTTATCCCGAAGTCGGAGAAAACTTTCTTCCAACGCAATAATCTTTTGCTTTATTATTTTTCTTGCTTCTCCTATTGAAAATCCCTGTTCCACGAGTATCCAGATACTCGAACGGTCTGGGACGCCTTGACGGCCTGCGGTAGCGTGAGCTATCCACTCCCTCTCGACTGAAAAGTAGTCATTTGTGAGTGTCGCTATAAATAGTTTTACGGTTAAACAGAAACTCATTTTGTGAGGCTCGTATCTTAGATATGAAAGGGATAAAATACCTATATAGACACTTAAACGGGAAATAGTCTGGAGCTTTGCGAGTTGAACATCCGTCAACTTGAGATTTTGAACATAAAAGCAAATCGCAATGAAAGGCCTTCAAAAAATGGATAGGTCATTAGTTAGCAGGTTCAAGAACCTTAAATTAAAGCACGTGGGCTCCATCTATGGGTAATTTCACATACTCTGCGCCAATATCATCGATTCTGTGATCGAGATATTCGTCAACCGTTTTGATGTCCGATTCGGTCCGAGGGTTAGTGCTTGCCCCTCCAGCCCATTTTTCAAACTTTTCGACCAATGCAATAAGATCTTCGTCGCCGTCCAAAGCATCCAAGTAGAGTTTGCCTTTCATCTGGAGCTCAATAAGCCGATAGTTTTTCGCTACCGCTTCTCTCTCTTCACCTTCTAAGTGTGCAAGATAATCGCCGTCATAGAAGTCTAGTATTTTAATGAAAGAAAAATGAAATTAGATCTTGTAAGAAGAGATGTAAGGAATTTTAGAATCTTAAAAAGTTTATCTTCGAACCTTACCATCTTGAATAAATGCAAAGGCGTTCAGAGCACTGACAGCGGCTAGTCGCTGTAAATCAGCTTCTGGGAATGTCAAAGAAAGCATGCCACCAGCATCTGATATTGTTGTGCCACGGTTGGGACAACCTCCACGATCTAACCAGTCTTGTTCCAGCTTTCGAACTTTCGTAATTTCTACAGATGTGTCGGCGATGATACGAGGCTCTGCCTTGAGAAAGTAACCATCGCAGAAGTGACTTGCGAATTGATGAGGTTCTAAGAAGTGGGGAGGGATAGGATTAGACCTTTTATAGGGTATCAGCGATGGTATATAGGACGCTTCCCCAGGACGAGCAGTAGCGGTATTTATCGTAATGTCAACCATTCTAAAATATCATGAAATATTCTAGGTAGCTTTAAAGGATGTCTAATTTTATAAACTTTGTAATAATAAATATTTAAATTGCGATCCTCTAGTAGAAAACGTAAACGATTATTAAATAATTATAAGACCATTGTAGAGAATATAAATGTTCACTAGTAGGGGGTTTCTGTTTCAGTTATCCTATCAGCACAACCGCCTGTCCGGTTCCCTGACGGAAAATTTCTCGGTAAAAAAAACCCTTTTGCAAGGGGTTTTGCATCTTGGTGAGGTTTTTGGCGTGCATCACACATGGTTACCAGTCCATTTAACCTCGATTCCAGGTGCTTGATTCGAGGCTAAAGTAGATCGCACGGAAATCGTTGCTGATTTGACACGTAGGGCTACGATATTGGCCGACGAGAGCACCTTGTCTCATACTTTGTTCCTTGAATATTCGAAATGAAACTTCTTACAAAAACTGATCACAATCGACATTTCAGGTAGCTATCATATGCATTAGCGTCTCAATTTAAATATTAGATCAACCGTCAAGCTAGTGTGCGCGACTGTCGAGTGTAGTATTTGGATTTCCCATGAAGATGTGACTTTGATCAAGGGTCCCGGCGATAGGGTAATCTTGCAACCTTGTCTAATAGTGTGCCCACCGTCGCAGTCGCAGCTGGGTAAAGGTAGATTTATAAAGATAGGGAGGTGATATATTCCTAAAGCCGCCGGAGCTAAATCTATGGAGCTTTAGAGCTCGAGAGAGTCTTCGATAATTTCTATTGAATAAATTATAGTATCGATATCAATAAATATATTTGTTGTCATGCCCGAGATTTTGGTATATGGAATGAATTTTAGTTAAGGATAACCCGGCATGATGAAAGACATCGTTTCATGTCAATACGGGTCTGGTTGCATTGCATTACCGGGAGCTAAAGACATTGGCGCAGTTGACATGTGGGAGTCCTTTTTGAGGACCTTAATGGAATAATATAAGCTCTCCTCCGCAACACAGAATGCTCAACCTCAGCTCAACACCATCGTCCCCAGACTCGACTCCGTCAGCATGGTCGACTTCCAATCTGCTATGGCCGCAAGGGCCCTTCGGAACATCAAATCCGTATGTAGCCACTCTCAAACTATCACATTATGCCTCTGACTAACTTGACTCTAGGATCTGGAGTTCCTCTCCGACACCGGGCATATCACCGGCGCCCAACTGTCGGCGATTCTCTCAAACCTCCCTCTCTCTGACCTTGGTCCCATCAACTCGGCCATGTCCAATACCTCCATCTCGCAGAACCGAAACGAACACCATACTCCAGTCAGCAATAGCACTCCCGTCACGGCATCGGTAACCCCAAATGTAGCCCCGCCCTCGGGCTTCAACGAGAAGACAAACCCGGTAACACCAGCTTACACTCCCGCTGCTCCACCAGCATACAGCCACCCACCTACACTCTCCATAGTCACAGCTCTCTACCCATACTCCGCCACCGACGCCGGAGACCTAGCACTTAACACCGGCGACACGATTAATGTTACAGAATACGTTAACGCGGATTGGTGGCGTGGTGTGAACCCTGCGACCGGCCAAACTGGTATCTTCCCTAAGAACTACGTCAAGACGGCACCGACTCCTAATTCCGAGAAAGATGGGTATGGATACGGAAATGTTCCTTTGCAGGTTGCAAATGGCGGTGGTAGTAGCGGTCAGGTTGATCCCAACCAACCCCAACAACCGAGTAAGCTTGAGGCGGGCGGGAAGAAGTTTGGAAAGAAGCTGGGGAATGCGGCAATTTTCGGTGCCGGTGCGACTATCGGATCTAGTATCGTCGGTGCCATTCTTTAAAGATGTTGATGGCGCGAGTGGATGGTTGGATTTTTTATTTTCTTGGTGTATATTTTAGGGATTCTGGGAATTGTTTGCTTCGCGATCTATGTAACGGGTTTGTCAAGTTGGCAGAATGGGTAGCATCTTTTTGTACTTTTACGCTTGGGCTGAAGGGCGGATTCTCTTTATAGTACTGTGAATATTTATAGAATGCGGAGATTTTGCATTTGAAATCAATACCTCTAGTATTACACTATTCTGAGAAACCGAACATAACTACAAAAAACAAGCCCATGAAGCTCCTACCGCTGATGCCCTTTCTTAATACGCTGTTGAAGATACTTCGGCCATTCGTATATATATGTTGAAACTCCAAAATCCCGATCCGACAAATTTGCACCTGCATCAAATACTTTTAAATGCTCTCTTTACCGTCTGCAAACTCAAGAGAGTCTTCGCCAAAATCATCATCCTCAACTTGTAAGTATGGCCTATTGTCAATGTCACACCCGTGAAGTGCAAGCACTCTTCCATCTCTCTCATGCCCCACCTTGGTCCCTAATCTCGCTCCGATCTCCATATCTCCCGCCTTTTCGCAATGGAATTCTCTCAAGATGCCCACCTTTCGCAGCGCAGTCTCAGGGTCATCCATGCTGCCGGCATGGATATCAAACATACCATTCAATGTGACTGAGGTGCGGTATGTTAGACTTCCACCGCACCAAGAGCAGAAACCCCGGTAACTGCTCCGACCGTCTCGAGTTGTCATGTTGAACTCTTTAAAAGGCCATGGGATAGTGAGAGCTTCCTTCGTGTCTTCGGGGTTATTGTTCGTGCAGGAACGATCTGCGTGCTGTTGATGGAGGAGTTGGGTTTCCCAGCGGAGTATCTCCAACGATGAGGCTGCTGGAGAGGGGGCGGAAGGAGGAGATATCGTATCGCAACCACCGGTTGGTACATCCGATGGAGCGAGAGATTCTTCTTTCGAAGTGTTTATAACGGATGGTTTTGGGCTTTTGGTAGCATCTGGCTGTTTTGTGGTCGGAAGTGGGGTTACTCCCTTGCCCTTATCTTTGGAAGACACAGCCGTTGACTTTTTACCCGTTATCATTGCTATACAATTTCAGTACGTATGTTATCGTGACTATACTTCTTCAAAAATGCTGGCGATATACCCACTCACCCCAAATTCCTTCTTTAGCTTTACCCTTACCTTTGCCCTTCCCACCAGTATTAGTAGAATCTTCGATATCATTCGATTGAGTTCTTGCCGTAACAGATGCTGACGGTTCATTCGGCGTCGATGTTCCTGAAGCCGTAGCTATATTTGATGAATATTCACCACTACTCGCAGTGTAATCGGTACTGCCCTTTCCACCTACACCTCTATCTCGCTTCCAAATTCGGCGATGATATCCCGTATTCCCACTCCACGGCATCTTGCCCAAGCTTGAACGCCTACTGCTCTCCGCAGGAGGCGTGAGTATCTGCTCTTGCATCTCGTCGTCCTCGGTACAGCAGCATCCCAGAAGATTATCCCAGCCTTCGAATTGCTTCTCGAGCTCTGGGTCTTGTTTAATCGCTTCGAGTTTACTCTTAAGCTTACTCTGTTGTCTCTGAGACCTTTGTGGGATTGGTGGTTGCGGTAAGGCAATCGCGGATGGACTGGTCCTTCCACTGTTTGGTTTGTCTAGTGTCTTTACGTAGGCTTCAGAGGTAGGACACTCTGTTTCGGCTATAGTAGGAGATGAGATCGATCCAGACCTACTACCCCTTCGACTCCTGCTAGGTCTTTCCGATACAACTGGACTCTCGGGTTCCGGTTCGACCATCTTGGCGCGGGAAGTCCATTTAACCATGCTTTGAGGAAGTTTGAGGGACGTTCTTCCAAGAGCCGAAACAGTGTTTTTGCATCCATGACAGTAACTGAAAGTAGTCTCACCTCCAAGTGCTGATTAGCCACAAAATTATTGAAGTGTATATTTATACACAACTACCTCTTTGGAAATCGGAGAAGACGCACCAATGAGAAAACCCAACTAGCTGTTGGTATAGCTCTGTATCCTGAAAATCGGCAGGAATGGTAATCTGGTACCGAAGTAGCGAACACAAACACCCACCAGCTATGACGATCGGCTCTGAAGCTCTTTCCTCCCCTTGCTCTCGTTCAACGCTGCTTCCCTCCGCAGATTCTCTATTCTTAGAGTCCATTTTTTCTGATTCGCGACGGGGAGGGTGGGTTCCAGATGCGGACGCGGTAAATTGGTTGTCAGTTTCCTTAAGCAACATGTTTGATGAACTATTTCATGATACTTTACGACTGTTGAAATTTGAGGAACTCCAATTGAACTTCCATAGTGGGATCAAAATCGCAGATATTTAAGTGTTGTCTTTCGAGCAACTGTTGGATGGCCGATCTTATATCCAGCTAGCGCAGATTAATACTATTTAATATTGTCTGTTCATGTTACCAATTTTGGTCTCATTGCGACACTTGTTTCATATAAAGATAGAAGATCTAGACTTACCTCAATCAATTTATTTGCAAATTTGTAGAAATTAGTTGCTATAAGTTCTAGTTGATATGTCAAAGTCGGTCAGACAAGGGACCGGGCGGCAGGTGTGATCAATTGCGGACACCAAAATGCAGAATAGCATATGCGATGCTCGATCTAAAACCGCATAATCGAAGACTCGGGTATACGTATGAAACTGATCAAAGACAAAAATAAAAGTCTCTGACAAAAGCGAAATCTTTCCAATTAATAGTCTTTGTCTTTTTAGGCTAGGCTCTTGCCCTGTTAGAGGATGTCAAGCGGCGCTGAAAAATAGTATGCAGTGGAACACCATGAAAGTGCGTTGCAGGATGTTGCGAATTAGGAATTCAATGATGAGTCAGGCCCGGATATTGGATGGGCGGCGCGGCGCCGACGGAGCGATTCGGTCGAGTTTTATCATGCGGTACCGGCTCGCGCTCGAGCTCTTCGGTTGTCAGGCACGTATACTCAGGTAAGTAGGAATCATATGTTTTAAGTTCGAATTCTCGGGTTCTCAAGACGATTCCAACCCAATCAATTATATTACCCGTGATGCGTGCTCGGAGTTTGCACGTTTGCACGTCGCGCTTACGTAGATAGTAACGTTGTTCGCGTTCGGAACTTAGCAACAGCAGTGCAGTGCAGTGCATGCCGCATACCAAATTCGCCAAATCGCTGGCGAATCAACGCAGCTGGTTGGTAGCCGGTGGCTAATATAAATTATCTAATAATGCTTTTGGGCTATCAAATGTGATCCTTCACGTTATTTGAAAGGGAAGACGTACGCACGAGCCAATCGTCGTTCAAGATTTCAGTGCGAGCGCGAGAACTCGGACGAATTTTGAACCTTCGTCGTGCTGCGCATTGCATTATATTAGGATTGCTCTGCTTAGCGTCGGTAATAATGGAGATATCAGACATCAACTTTGAAACGATTTGATCCTCGTTCGCCAAGGAACTATACTTTGCATTAATTTAAGAGGCTTGCATAACGTTAAACAGACAAGTGATTGACTCTTAAGTTAATCGAGTCTTTCCATGAGTTGAAAATATCATTGAAATTTGTGGCGATACCGGCACAGTTTGGTCTCGCAATAGCACAGTTCCATCTTATAAAACATAGGAAACTTTGAAATCATTGCTTGTGAATAATTAATTGATGTCTGCTAACAATATGAAATACTGAATCCACGCTGTAGACACTCCCGTCGCTATCTAAGAGAAGTTAGTTTGAGACCTATCATTTGACTTCATCAAATCATGCATCCACTCGCATCTGCACATCCGCTGCGTGGCGTTTAGGCATCCAACTTTCACACACCCTATCTTAATCTCTTATGATCCCAAAAAATCCACTTGTAATTTCAAGGATGATTCGTAATCAACTGTACTATACCCTTCGCGAATTCAATATCCAGATAATATGCTGAATTTCGCTGACCCGGTTCTTGCCTCGTCTAACCTCGCTAAAGCTTTCGTTACCGAATTTTCCCTGTTCTCGTGCGTACTATAAGGACCGATATCGCTATGATGGCGATTGGACGTCGACTTTCATCTAATACAATAGGAACCATCCGTTTCAAAATATGCAGCTTTTATTTTAAAGGAAAAGAGTGAAAACGGTCGCCAGGACAAATGTAATTCGAGCAATAGCCCCCCAGAGAAAAACAAGAAGCAAAGCTGCAAGGGAACAAAAAGCGTTTGAAGCACCTAAAGTAAAAACATGAATCGAAGGTAGGATCGGTATCACCATTTCAAATCTACAATTATTTCTGTCCCTTGGGCCCGATAATCTGCCTCCTAGCTCCAAAAGATACCTGTTCAGTTCCTTGATTCGCACCACCCAAATATCTACAACATTCGCCAACCAATTAGTATTCATGTCTCCAACAGTAGTCTAGGAGAGGATCACCTTACCCATATTGATGTATGTCCCAAGGCATTTCGCTCCCATCTTTCAGTTCCTTATCCGTCATGACCTTTCTATCTTCCGCCAACTGCTCCTGATTTTTCTCCCATTCCTTCTGCCTTTGCCGCTCTAGCTCCATCTCACGTTGCACGATACTCATCGCGCCACTCGGAGGGGGCCTCGTGGGCGATGCCCCGCTACTACGAGCACCCTTGAATCCCCATCGCGTGTTACTGAATGGTGATGTCGTAGGTGCTTGTGGTGCATTTCTAGGAGGTGTCGGCGGGGGAGCAGGGCTACTAGACTGTTTTGCGTGGGAGGTATCGTCCTCCGCATCATCTTCATCTTGCATCTCACGTTGTCGCTGAGCGGCGCGTGCGGTATGCGTGAAAGCTGGCTTAGCAGCGGTGGCAGGTTTCGGAGGTACCGGCCGTGATTGGTTTTCCATCCATGACTTTTTGAGGAACTCTCGCTCGTTAGCGTCACTGGAGGCTTTCGTAGTCTGGCCGTTTGGCGGCGTTATCGTCCGTGGGTTGGATTTTTGTGAGGGTTGTTGTTGCGAGAGATATTCGCGTTCACGTGCTCTTGCTACTTCCAGCTGTCGCTCTAATTCTCTGATCCGATCACTTTCCGAAGCAGCCATATGTTCTTGATTAGAGGCGCGGAAACGGTTAGATTCTTGGTATTCGAGACGGTCCTGGTTCGCGCGATCTTTTTGGAGTCTCTTTTCGTATTCCCGTCGCTTTTGTTCCTCAGCCTCCCGTAAAGCATGTGCTTCTTCCCTTAATCGAATTTTCTCCGTCTCAGCTGCATCATTTTCTCGAAGTTCTAGATCGTAACGTGCTCGAGCGGCTTGCTCCTCCTCTGCTTTCCTCCTCCGTTGTTCTTCTTCTTTGCGGAGCCATGATGATTCCTCTCGTCTCTGTCGATCACGTTCTTCTTCGGCAGCCAGAGTATCCGCTAAAACCCTTCTCGCGTCTATTTCCTCCTCGTGTTGCTTCCGTCGCTCCTCCTTCTCTCGTAGACTTGGAACTTGCGGCGGAGCAGTAGTGATCTGTCTTCTGGCTCCCATCACCACACCTTGTGTGCCTTGAGATGCACCACCCATGTATCCGTATTGGTGAATATTCCATGCCGGAGCCGTTGTGAGCTCATCGCTGGTTTTCGACCAAGACGACACGGCCGCTTGTTTAGTCGGTACTGGTGGCTTGGATTTTGCAGCTGGAGTTGACGCTTTGGGGCCGATCGCGGTGGGGAAAGCGGAGGGGTTTCGAGCATGAGCGATACGGGAGAAGGCGCCGATGGTTTGTAGAACCTGAGCCGGATCCTAATGATGGATTCTGTGAGTTGATGTACCTTGGCTGTCGCACGCCGAAAGGTAACCTACTTTGTAATCGTATAGATCAACGGTAAGGAATAGATCATGCTCCGAGAGCTTCAAAACGTCTTGACAAACTCTCAAGAACATGGCGATATTCTCTCTCTATTATAGCGTCGATTTTAGCTTCTTTCCAACGTTCGGTATAGCTTCAAGCCGTAGTGGAAGTACAAACCTGAACGAATGGCATCTCGGACTGCTTAAACTTAGCTGTTCCCGGTGTCAACTTGTTCACCAATCTACACCAAACATAAGAATCATATCAGCATTCAATTCACCTCCAAACTATCCGAACGCTTCCGAAGATTTAGGATATACGGACCTACACAGCACAGTACCATCGTGCAAAGCTTCCATCAAATCATCGTTTCCGAGCGACTCGTTGAGCATGCTTTCGATCCATGCCTTCGTCTCCTGTTCCGCCTGGACCGTGTACCTTCCCAACCGAACCTGCGCGAGGTCTTTATCCAAGGAAGAGACGGATGCCATGGATACGTGTGGTTTACGGCGCTATCGCTTGTAAAATTCGAAAGACGCTATCGTTCGAGATATTTACCGGGGTGCCGTTAGACTTTTGATATGTATCTGCTGTAGTTTGTTCGTACCAGATCCCAATGTAGTGAGAATGGTAGATAGTAGATGTTGATGTGAATGTAAATGTAAAATGAGAGTGAATACGATAGAGGGGTGTTTTGGTTGGCGGGATGAGGGCGGGATTTAAGCCTACATTAAGGGCCCACAGGCGTGCGGGTAAATTGGTGCGGATCAAACAGGCCCAGCTGCAGTGACGTACCCCCGCAACGACGACGAACTTTCGAGAGAGGTGCATTGAGGCTCAGCCAGGGACTCCGAAATAGACAGCTCTGAAGAAGCACTACTTTGATATATATACTTAAGTTTATTTATTTCACTCTCATTTAGAACGTGGTGCCTATCTACTGCGTACGTGTGTTTTCGAGTCAGATATCCACTTGGCCGCTCAGTAACTATCTCCAGTGCGTTTCCGTAGCCCCATTCAAGTCAGACATCATTGCATCTGAATACTTCATAATCAAGCCGTTGAATACCATATCATATCCAAAGGCAACATATCGAGTACATCCATACATATCGAATCGTATTGGAAAATGCCTGGCGAGGTTATCAAGTCTGAACAGCTGGAAGCCGAACGGTCACTGGCTCTAATCCGTACTGTAAGTACTTGGATACTCTTCTCCCCAATCACATTATAGCATCCGCTAACTTAAAATAGGAACTTGAGAAATTACACCGTCTCTCGCCTCAAAACTTACCCAAACCTACCTTCGCAACCATCGTTTCGTTGCTGCCTACATCTCAAGATATCCTCGCTCCGCCACCGCAAGCCTCCACCGCCACACAATCCATATTTGCAACACTCCGCTTCATCCGAAATGTGTTGATATCAACCATATTCCGACTATGGTGGATAATCATCTACGGTCTCGCTTTAATTGGTGGTACGACGGTCGGTATTGCTTTTTTTATATACCTTCTCACGAAATTGCCATGGCAAACGACATATACCGGGCAAGGAAAAGGGTGGCATCAGCATAGTGATGGGTATTATTATTGGGGTATGCCGCAGGAGTCTTATACGGCCACGGTTCAGGCGACGGTGAAGACAGATATACCAGAGATTGAATCGAGAGAATTGTAGCGTAAACTTACTTGTATATCTGATTCTTTAGCTCATGCTCATCTTTGTGCATTCCATCATTTGAGATTCTAGACTGCATATTAAGTAAGTACTTAAGGTGTGCATATGGATGGTGGCCGATTTGAATGTAAGGAAGTAACGCTCGGCGGGGGACTGTTTTCTTGCAAGCTACATATATATAGGTACCGATCTTATATAGATATATCATCGCCGAGCTTGATTGTGGAAAAAAAAAAGGGAGATTCCCAGATTCGAACGAAGGTCCAATCGAAAGAACTTCAAAAAAAGTTTGTTTCTATATAGTTCTATCTACCCATCTAAGCCGGGGATGAGGAGCAGGAGGCAGGGGAGGATCGGTCAGGTCGGGATTCGAAACCAGTCGAACTCTGAGGCTTTAGTTCATCTTCAGGGGCATGCCTCGTCATGCCCGCAGGAAAGCGTGTCTCGCCTAACCAGCACGCCGGCTGCCAGCGCCTGAGGAGTCCGGGCCCATCTGCGCAGGGTCGTTAGGAAAGAGCGAATCGATTTCCCTCGCCCACTCGGCCACGTCCAACCCCAAGATTGAAATGTATACCCTAAATTCCTACCTATATACTGCCTAATATTAGTCAGCACATTGCTCAGCACTAACAAACAATCAGAGCAGTCTTACTAGAGTGTATCATCCCTGCAAGCACTCTGAAGGACTTGCTCTATAAGACTACAAGACTGTACACTGTTAGCGTTATGCATCTACTCAATCTGAGTATGGAGACACCGAGTGTGATCCTAATATATATATAACTGCCTTAGCAGTCTGAAATCTTAATGTACTTGTCATTCCTTGAATATATTTACACCACTCTACGATATGTACATGCTTCGTAAGTATAAGTTCATCACACATATATACACAATCCACCCTTCTAATGCCATCTGCTAACATCCGTTCTACTCTAATAAGCCCTCGTTCTTCCAACATATACCTTCTGCGCCTGATAAGTAGTAGTCCCACTCGGCCCGGGACTCCCCGAACTCCCCTCCATCTGCAAATCAATAATAATCCACATCGGCTTCCCCACAAACCCAGCCGCATTCTGCTGCGTCTTCCACACCCCGTCCACATAAAAGTGCACTGTAACATCGTTATCATTTGCCTTAGTCGCCCAGATACGGTATTGATGGAAGGTAGTAGCCGCATCGCTCACGCCGACTTGAAAACTGGTCACGTCGCTGGAAGACCGGAATGTGTTAAACCAATTGTTCGTGTTACCTTTGAATTCTAGGATATCAATCTCGGGAGGCCAGGATTGTGTTCCCGTGAGCCAGAAGGCGGGCCAGGTTCCTGTTGTGGTGGGGGCTTTGAATTCCCCTCGGATTTCGTAGTTTGGGAATTGGTCGTTTATCACGACGGTTTGTTTGGCGTAGACTGTGCCGGACCAGTACCAGATTGCAGGGTACGAGCTTGCAGTAGACTGCATTCAAGGGCATTAATATCAATTCATTAGCTAACTATTGAAATTGAAAAGGAGATAGGTATATTGTGACACGAGAGAGGTGTAACATACGGTACCATCTTGTGATGAAAGACGGTTAGCAGTCAACGTCAAAACTCCGTTCGAAACGGAAACATGATCCTGCTTCATCCTCGCAGATCCATTGTGATCCGAACCCCACGGGTAAAGATAATTCCAATAGGTACTAAAACTGCTAAAACTATCCTCGCCGATAACCTGCTCGAATACAGCAGTCGCAGCAGTGGTAGTGGTAGTGGTAGTTTTCGTCGTTGTGGTCTTCGTGGCAGTGGTTGTGGTCTTTGTCGTAGTGGTTTTTGTCGTAGTCTTCGCGGTCGTTGCACCGGAACTAGCTAAACATTGGCTGTAATAGTCGTTACTGTAGACACATGAAGCACCAGAGACGCAGGTTGTAGCGCCTGTCCAGCCGATGCCGCCGCATTGGCCGTAAAGAGGGGCCTGAGCGGCCGCGAGAGTGAGAAGTGAGAGGGTGAGGAGGGATTTGGTGGTTAGACTGGATTGGGTCGGCATTTTGGATCGAATAGTATGCTATCAGCAAAGCTACTAAACTATGAGAATTTCGACTATTCAAAACAGCCTCACCAGCTGATTAGATTTAAATGATGGCTTCAAGACGTTTGTTTACAAAAAAACCAGGAAAGAGACTCGGATCAGCTCTTTTATATAATCTTATCACCTCTGGAGACCCAATTTTTTACCGTTTCGCCTGCATTAGAAACGGATTAAACCGTGGTTCACAATATAAATTGATTTGCGCTCGCACATCAGGAAACTAATTTTTGGTAACCTCTAGCCAAGACTCCTCTTGGAAGGTCATGAAGCTCGGATCTCCTCTATATCCAACACAGTTCAACGAGTTGACAGGGGCCCGCTCGTCATTTCAACCGGCAAGCGACCCCGCCATTCCGGCTGGGGTGTGGTATGGTTGGCTACATGTAGTTTGTGCGAATCTAGATTTACCCATGCGAAAAGCAAGCGAAGAAATAGGTGGAAGGTGAATTTGGAAGAATTCGAAGTAATTTGTCCGTCGGTGTTCTGTTCCATTGGGCGGTATCCAATAAAACTTCAATCGGATCGGTGGATGCAGCGATATTATCCATCAAGTCGAATGCTTGGCTTTTCCATCTTGGCAAAGGTATTTTTCTGACACTGTCAACATGTTCTTGATGGTCAAAATTTGGTTAAGAATTCTACATTTATAGGGATACATCTTGTCCTGTTGGCATTTCATGAATTCATATACAGAGCTATTAATATTATATTAAGCCATAGCCGAATGGATCCCGCAGTATTTTGTATTTAATCGATCAATCACGATCAGAAGATACAAAGATATAGGCAATAGGAGCCGAGACTCCCTGAAACAAACGAATGCTAGGACGCTAACCTTTTCTATCATGCTGCGGATACAGGCTAGCAGAATGAAAACCCACACTCCCAATGATACCATTGATCCCGATCTTCTCATCTTACATAAGTTACACCATGCAGCGTTCTGAACAACTCCATCAAAATCGTTAACAGAATAGCAATATAATAACTTATGCCAGAGGTATTCAAAGCTCTTTTCTAAATTTACGACTGTGTTTCGATATTACTATCGAAGCTCTGAAAGTTATATAGAATCGCGGTTTTAAAATTAATCAATAAAAGCCAACTGATCAGAAGATCGTAAAAATTAAGTTACAATAAGGAGTGAAATCGGCTCGTCTGTTTCGAGCTATAGAATTTTGCGATTTAATGACCAGATCAAAAGCTAAAACTAATACTATCCCCTGCATTCTCCAGTGTTCGATAAGCAGATTACTCCACACATCCTGTCTAAGATCTCTTATTCTCCTTGGTCTTAACCTACTTCCCAGCGGAGGTATAGTTGAGCTCCACAGACGACAATCCTTGGAGATTGAGCTCAATAGGATCGGTTGGGTAGTCATCAATGAAGGTATTGGTTTCAGTATCCTTAGCGAATCAAATCTTGCAACTGGGCTTTGGGACCAATTTCTCTGTGCCTGGAAGGAGGGGTCCGCCAGCGCTAACATAAATGGGCATATGTGACCCTCCACCATTTTATGAACGACAGCAGAGGGCAGCGCCAGTTCTATTGTCGAAGAGAAATCCATCTTTTGGTGCTTTATCACTCGCAAAGGGGAGCTTGGCCACCCAGTTAGATTCAAGTAGGTATGCTTGGCAGAATTAGACCTTGGTCGGGTTGGTCTTAACCTTGAACTTGACTATTTAAGGCGAGTTGTAAGTAACTTTTCAAGGATTCGACAGCAAAAAAACTACTCAATCAAGCAAAGTGAATGAAGGAAAGAGGAAAAAAAAAACTTTAATAAACGAAGCAGATACTCAGCGTTTATATAGACTTTTAGAAACTAGTTTCTTAGGGTTGAGATCTGTAATCTAAATTAGAGCCATCCTCAGCTTTCCAAAATAATATTCAGCAGACTCTTGTTGTTACGATTTAGCCATCGTCGCAACTTTAGCTTGTCGAACCTTAGGAAAAGACAACTCTAACACACCAGAACCTGTGAGTAAAGCTGGGTACTATACAATGACTTTTTGTACTAACATAGACTAACTTGAAGCCCTTAAGTTCCTACCTTCGAGATGGACTGATAAAGAATAGTTTGGTTATATACCCGACGGTCCACTCTTCGGCTGGCCAATTCAGAACAATTGTAATTTGCCATTTTGGAATAGCAATCCGACCGTACCCACCGATCAATGGAATTTCAGTCCCGCGGCCAAAGATATTAGCCCTGACAGAGAACTTTTCTAGCGCCACTGTTGGTGCGAGTGGAGATATGATCCAACTGAGGCAAGGGTGCTTGACGTCTGTCATGCAGTATTAAATACTCGCGGCGCTATAAAGATATCTGATGGAGACCAGGACCAGATAACCTTTCTTGCTGCTGCTGCGAGATACTGGCTTTCATGTTCAAAATTCGCCACCCTATGGTAAGTTTCGATTATCAACACGAACTGAATCATTTATTGACATAGTGATTAGCGAAGGGGGCTATTATCCAGGGAATTAAACTTTAATTCGACCACAGGTCGAACTCGTTATAGGAAGTTTTAAATTTTCTAAATTTTTTGTAGTAGTCTATAAGTTTGCTTTCCCAGCAGTTTTGTCAAGTTGTAACAGAAACTTCTTAAATTACGCGGACAAAAAAATAAAAATAAAAAAGTCCTCAGTGACCATGCCTTTCCTTCTTAAGAGTTACCTAATGTAATTCGTCATAGCATTATATAAAATCTTTGTATTGAGACTTTCTGACAACAGAGTCTTTAAGAATCATTCCCTGTCTTAATTTTCTTAGAAAGTAATATATACTGAGTTGCCTGGGCTTTTACAATATCTACGTTATATGAAGCTGATCTCGGGACCAAGACCAACAAAGTCCACTATTAAGCCAACGTGTATGAATACGAGATCGTATGAAGCCATGAAGTCACACAAACGAAACGACTAAGGGCTGCTTGGGGATTAATATACCGACTGGCCCGGTTTCATCCAGGATGCAACGTGAACGGATAAATCTGTACGACGTCCCTTTGCGTTGTGGTCGTATTGCCGAATCGGGCCCCGCCAAACGAGTCGCACAGCACGAATGACTCCCCGCCTCCAAAGAACCCAATTGAAGATTGAAGCCTACCTAAATTCCTCCCACTTACCCGCTTCTCACCCACATTCACCGCAACAATGTCGAACCCCATAGAACCGCCATCGATCCAGCACCTCACCCTCTCAGCGGACCCCCTCCCCTCCGCTCTTCCAGGTACCGCTGCCCCACCGGTAACAGAAAACGCTGGTGTAACTAGCAATGCCGAACAAAACATCGACCCGTGGAATGTCCAAGGCGCCGTGGTGGACGGCAAGGTACAAGCCATAGATTACGACAAGCTGATTCAGCAATTCGGTACCCGCAAGATTTCTCCGGAACTGCTAGCGAAATTCGAGAGGGTGACAGGCCACAAACCGCATCGGTTTTTGAGGAGAGGCTATTTCTTCAGTCACAGGGATTTGGAGAGTATTCTGGATCGATACGAGCAGGGCAAGCCGTTCTTTTTGTATACCGGACGAGGACCGAGTTCTGATAGTATGCATATGGGGCATATGGTACCCTTCTTATTTACCAAGTTTGTTTTTCCGTCATATAAATTATCTTCAACAACAAGTTGGATGCTAATCGGTGGGTGATATCGTTCTAGATGGTTACAAGAAGTTTTCGATGTTCCACTAGTAATCATGCTCACGGACGATGAAAAGTTTCTATTCAAACAAGAATTAAAAATCCCGGACGTCAAGAAATTCACACGCCAGAATGCGAAAGACATCATCGCAGTCGGCTTCGACCCTAAAAAGACATTCATCTTTAGCGATTTCGATTTCATGGGCGGCGCCTTCTATGAGAATGTCATGGCCGTGGCAAAATGTATCACGACAAACCAGAGCAAGAGTGTATTCGGCTTTGACGATTCGTACGTCCACTTATATCCCTCACTTTATCATCCCCAAGTAAATCGCGAATTCTAATAAAAATCAACTTTTAGTGCAAACATCGGCAAAGTCTTCTTCGCAGCTGTACAAATCGCTACCGCTTTCGCGACGACATTCCCTCACATCTTCGGCACCGACACCAAAAAAGTAGCCTCGATACCCTGTTTGATACCCTGTGCCATCGACCAAGACCCTTACTTCCGTCTATCGCGTGATACCGCTCCCCGTCTGAAATTCCAAAAGCCGGCATTGATTCATTCCATGTTTTTCCCAGCATTGGGTGGATCGGGCAGTAAGATGAGTGCTAGCGATCCGACCAGCAGTATTTATATGACGGATACAGCAAAGGAGATGTATGCACCCCACCCTCTCTCATAACGCAAAAATTATAGCGGACTGTTGCATTATAAGAACTAACCAAATTTATCAATAATTTGTAATAGTCAACGGAAAATAAACAAATACGCCTTCTCAGGCGGACAAACTACAACCGAAGAACAACGTAAATACGGCGGCAACCCCGATGTTGACGTATCATATCAATACCTCTCATTCCTGCTCGACGATGACGAGGAGCTGGAAAAGATCAAACAGTCGTATAGAAAGGGGGAGTTGTTAACCGGAGAGTTGAAGAAGATTTGCATTGAGACCTTACAAACTTTCGTGAAGGAGTTCCAGGATAGAAGGAAAGCGGTGGGCGAGGAGGAGTTGAATGAGTTTATGAGAGTTAGGCCTTTAGTCTGGGGCACAGAGCAGCAGGAGGAACGAGCGAGAATCGCTAAGGAGAAAAAGGATGCCGAAAAGGCTGCTGCGAAGGAGAAAGAAGGGGCGTGATTTGACTATTACGAGAAATTTAAACGTCACATGATACCATAAGTTTAGAAATCTCGACTGGCTGATTAGAAGCGAATTAGGAGTATCTGCGTGTCTGCACGATCTTCATCTTCACGCTTGTGCTTACGATTTACCAAAGAACTAAGTGGTATTCGTCTAAAAGATGAGTAGCTATAAGTTATACTTTTTGAAGGGTAGTAGTAGTAATAGGATTAAAAGCTAAGCCTTAATACGCGCAATATATATGCAAAATGAACAACGGGCAGAGATTATGCATGGTATAACAGCTTGGTACCTTTTATTTCTCGCAGCCTCAAATTTAGATAAGATGCTTGCTCCTACAACGAAAGCTACAGTTAGCAAATATCCGTCGACCGAAAGTGCCATCAGCATGGCAGATTAAAAGGAGAGCATACCTGAAATAACTCCGCAGGTAAATAACCTGCCACGCTCCCAACCCGATCAAAGTCCCAATCGTCGTAAACGCAAACCACTTGACTCTCTCGTTCGTGCTTTCGTTTGTATCCCTCAACTTCTGCTCTCTGGTCCTCAAATACTCCATCTCGCTGACAATCTCCCCAACCAACTCCTCGATCCGCCTCAACTCGATCTCGACAGGCTTGAGCTTCTCGGCGGCCTGGATGGCGCTCCAGTCACGTGCGTCGGCGCCGATATCCACGTCGAGTTCTACGGAGCGGCTGAGTTGCTGGCTACCACGATGGTTCGAGATGATGTTTTCGAAGCAGACGTCGAATGCGGCATCGGCGTGAGCTGTGAATGCCATGCGGGTTTCGCCGGCGACGTCTTTGGGTTTACCGTATTCGTTACCCACGGCATCTTTGATCTAAATTCGATAACAAGAAATGATGTTAGTTTACCATCAAGGAAGTGGCTTTGAGTGAATGATATGGTGATGTTGAGTAGATGTGAGAATTGATACGCACGTGAATGTTGACTTTTTGACCATCACCTTTGCTGCCGCCCACTATGGCTGTGACGACGACGAGGGTATCCTTTGCGGCAAAGTTGCGAATGCATCGTTGCGGATGGCCGGCTGGGTAGGCGTGTAGGTCAAATTTGAGCGCCGATGCTAGCGATGCCGCTGATGATAAGAGTGTGAGGGTAGATAGGAGCTTCATTGTGACGAGAATAGGGAGGAAGAAATTCAAGCTCGGAGAGCTTTAAGGGAGACTGAAGGGGCCAGGTCCTTCAATTGAATTGATTCCCTCGTATCCGACAGCGAGATAATCCAATGAAAGAGAATTAGATGAAGTCGGAGAGGGGTTCGTGAATGGTCGTGCGCTTGCTTCCTCGTCGTCGTCGTCGTCGTCGTGTTTGATGCCTTCACGTCAAAGAACAGCTTCTCGCAGCAGCGAGTCCCAGGCGTTCTGTTAAGCTGGCCTTTTTGTCAATCACAACGCAGCGAGGGACGGTGATGCGCAACACGGCAACACATCGTTTACCGCCGAGATGAGGTCGGAGTTAACTTACGCCACAGCTTCACGTGACCAGATCTCCAGTTTTCCTGTGGCGGGAACCCGGTCGTCTGTCGACAATCACCTCATCCGCCTGTCGCCTCTTTGCCTCCATTCAATATACCCTCTCCATCTCCATCTCCCTCTTCTCTCACACCAATGAACTCCCTTTCCATCTGAAAAGAAGAGTAAAGGATACACTCTACCAGCTCTTTAGCTGTCGCTAGCTAAAGCAGTCTGTTCTTTTCATATGTCCACAAATAAACGCCACATACCGAAAAACTTCCCCTCATATCATTATATATCCCGTCAAGATGGTCAAGTTTTATGAGAACGGTTTCGCATACAAGTAACCCACCCCTACCAATTCCGCTTGTTCCAGTCAATCATACTGATTATTTAATTGATAGCTACACCTGGCAAGCCGTCACCCTTGCCTACTTTCTCCGATATCCAAAGTACGTCCCTTCCTCCCTCCATCTTGACCACTAAATGTCAGCATACTAAATACAAACTTACACAAACAGCCCATATTCTACACATGTAATCTCAACCGATGTAATCTCCCGCCACATCGACGATGCAGGCTGCCTACACACCGTCCGAATCCACCATAAACGCGGCAAACTCCCCGCTGCGCTAACCCGGCTCCTCCCCTCCATATCCGACTCTTACATCCTCGAAACATCAAAAGTTAACCCGCACACGATGGTGATGGAAACTGAAACGAGGAATCTGGACCATACCTCCATTCTCAGCGTCGTCGAACAGCAGACCTACACGCCCTCGGAAGCGGGTGATACCACAAGCGTGAGGACGACAGTGAGGTTCGATAGTAGGTTTGGGAATCGGAGGAACCAGAATCAGATACAAGATGTCACGGATATTCACGACTTAGCAGTTGCACCACCACAACAGCAACCCGAGAGGAGGGGGTTTTTTAGTTTTGGATTCGGATGGGGGAAGGAAGGGGTGCAGCGGACGATTGAGCAATTAGGCGCGAGGCGGACGGAGGAGCATGTGGGGAGTAGCACGAAGGGAATGCAGTTGGTGCTTGACCGGTTGCGGAATATCGGACTGATAGGGGCGAGAGGTGTAGAAAAGGTGGGTAGCGAGAGTAGTTGGAAGGCGGTGTGGAGGAGGGTTAGGGAAGAGATACCAAAAGCGGATGGATCAGATGTTGGTGTTGGCGTTTGAACACAATCGCTTTCTGTGATATCTAATGTCCAACATATGGTTATTCAGCTCGTATGGTAATGAACGGCTGAAAGAAGTTCCTCTCGTTTTGTGTTTGGATAAGGAGGATTGTACATATATTACAAACCCCGACGGCGCAGCAGAGACACGTTCGCTATACTAGCATCCTCGGTTGCAATTGCACATACAACAACCAAAAAGTCTGCATCCTTTGTTTATAATGTTTCATGGATGCTGGGAGAAATTGGACACGGCGAATTGATTTCTTTGTTCAAGTTCACTGTTCTGTTCTTTGATGTATATATAACATGGACTGGGGAACAGCAGTCCGCTCTCCTTTCACTTTTTCTTCATTGGTCATGTTTTTTGGCCACGGTTTTTATGGTTTAAAAGAACAATCTCTATTTTGGAAGATAACGCTACTTTGTTCCGAATATATATAGAAATTTCTAGCTAGGGGTGGGGGAAGTCTTCCACTGCCGTCGTAGCATTTCGTGCTGCGCGGCTGGTTTACGAGACAAATACTTTTACCTTATGGAAACTTCCATCTACCTCTAGGAATGATATAGAAGACTTACTAGAGAACTATAAATACTCCATGGATCCCGTCAGTTCTGTCAGAATTCTTTCTTTCCTCTGACACATACCTCACTAGCTACAAATCCGGTGATATTGCCGCTATTCCAGTCCGCAGCGATCGATACGAGACCGTTGCATCAATTGCTATTGGATGATATATATCCCTTACCAAATCAGGAAGACATTATAAGCCAAATATCTAGAAAACATGGATATCAGTACTCGATTTGGTTGCCTCCTATTACCAGAGACTAATTCGCAAGGATCACCGATTTCGTACCGCGGTTACTTGCCAAACTAAAACTTTCACTGATATCCTGTTTGCTTAGTCGTACACAGCTTGGCCTACTACATCTATATCATCCTGCTCAAATCTTATAAATATACTATATGTCCTATCTTATTCTATATGTTTATGCTATACGTGTTTAACCGGCGACGACACGAAAGAGCTATGTTAAAAATACAACGACTTAAAGAATCTCAACGCTCTAACTAAAGTGTACCATCGGATTGAGTATGACAATTACTTTATATAAACGAATATTACAGGAGGCATATGATGCTGTAACTACAAACCAGAGAGTTGGCTATCTGTCATGGTTTGGTACATAGGGAACCCTTGGGGTGGTAAGGTATGTGTCCTTGTATATAATCATTTTTACGACCTCAAAGTGTGGCAAGCATCCAAACGCATGCAACTAATTCAAGGAGCCAATTTATCTAACTTCTTATGTACGCGCCAAAGAAAGCAAAAATCAATAATTATCGAAATTATCTAGATTATCATCTAAAAATGGTCAAGCCCTCCTGATGCTAATAAATATTATATATTGTACAAGTTCGATCAATGCTCCTGGTTTCGATTAAAAACACATTGGGTGGCTTCGGGGAAACGGCTGCTATATATACTCCTCTATATGTTAGCTGCTGTAAGTGGAAAGAACAAAAAAGTCGCCACGACATGACTTAACTATTTAAATAAGAATCTAATCACAGTCTAACCTCTCGGTTGGTATTATCTAACACTATCCTTACTAATTACCTCAATACAGGAATCCTTTTTCAGCAGACAAGGATTCAATCAGCTATCCTCAGGTTCGAGAGATATTGGATATCTCCTTATAACGTTATCCTTTTGAAAAAGTCCAAAATGCGCACTGAATACTCCACCTACCCGTCAGTGTGCTCCAAAGACGTACGAGAAGTTTTGATGAGTTGGCCGGTACTTCAGTTTGTCTATGGGCTGCTAGAGCTTGTATATAGTGCACTGTGATATTAGTTAATCGTTTTGTAGGCTCAATCCACCAAATTATTCTGTAGCATCTCGTTTTGGTGTATATTGTAGTTAAATTTCAATAATCTCTTGCTTGTTCCAATAGGTACGCCGATTCTAGAATTCTGGGGTAATTAGAAAGGCAGAAGGCCTCGAGACCTATCGTGCGCTATGGTACCTACGCATCGGTTAGTTAATGTTGAAGGATAGCTAATTCATCTACATCTACATGTTTGTAGCTAATAATTTCACTTCACACTGCGCGAATCTATAGTAACATTTTTTTCCAATCAAGCACGGTGATTGGCAGTCATTAAAGCGAGGCATACCAATCTGGAGAGCTTGTAGCACAACTCAACACGTCGCAAAATACAACAACATTGTAACGGTCTTCCACGAAATGCATCGTATCATTATTTATCCCATCGTATTATATTTAGATTGTCGCATTACTGTATCATTATTCGTACATTTCAATATAACAAAGCATTAAGACCATAATTACGTCTTCGAACCATTCTCAAGGCTATTCAAATGGCACCGTCCCCGGTAAATACCCCACACGCACATGGTCAACATCATCAATGGAATTCTAGAAACTTTTCGATTAAAGTCTCTCCAGAAATTCCGAAACCCTAAGCGTTCCTTTTTCCATAACCTCTGGGTCCTCGTCTCTTAATTCCACCACCGCAATCGACCGTCACGGTAGTTAAAACACTAAGGGTTTCAGTGCTAGCAACGTTCAAGGTACTCGTCACAACAGTATAATCGTCCCCATCAGAATATGTATAAACAGGCCCGATGTATGGAAGGGTTGGCGAAGGTGTAATGAAGCAACTGCAGGCGCTGGATAAATCTGAAGTCGAGGTCGAGTACTGGCTGATAAAGCCAGGATAGGGTTGACCTGGAGTGGCACTAGATAGAGTGTACGTGCTGCAGAAAGACGATGCCATATTTGTGTATTTGGTATTTCTGAGAGCTCTGAGAACATTATTGGCGTTGCAGACCATTTTTGTGGTTGTCGGATGGGGAGTAGTTGTGGTAGTAGTTGTAGTAGTCGTTGTAGTGGTAGGAACAGTTGTAGTGGTAGTGGTAGTCGCGCCGGGGCCAGCAGTGTAGGCGCAAGAACAAGCGCTGGAAATGCGAGACGGAGAAGTAGTGTATGCAGACAGGGCTGTAGGATAAGCCTGTCCTGGAGTAGCGGACGACAGTGTATAAGTTGAGCAAAATGATGACAAGCTCGAAGTCTTGATCATCAGACGGCCCAAGTTGTCTCCACAATCGCGCTTCCTCAACTTTTTGACAGGTGCTGAGGAGCAGTCTGTCTCGGTTCCGATCACAGTTGAGATAGTCGTTGTTGTTGTGAATATAGTAATGGTCGATGTCGCAGTGATCGTCGAAGTTGGCGATGGAGTGATCGCTGGGATAAAGTAAAGAAAAGTGGGATCTGGGGATTCCGCAACAGTAGTGGCGGTAGTTGTAGTGGAATCACCGGTTGGTAGGACGGCGGAAAACCCGATTGTGACCGTCCCGAGGAGGCTGGTGACGGGGACGGGACAGAGCAGCGATTGATCGTCTGAGTAGTATTGTATCGTCGAACATACTACAGTTGACCCCCCTCCATATGTCAAAGTTGGAGTGACACTACTGACGCCCAAACCGAGGAAGTTACAAAGAAGACCATCAATAGTGGCAGGTACTCCGAAATAGGCATTTGTCGCTGGGAAGGCATACGACAGAGCGTCGGCGTTAGGGTTGGTGAATTCTGGAGACGAGAATGTGCAACCCATTGTTGATATTTACTTATGCAAGTATTCAACCAAATGTATAAAAGATACTTTGTATTACTCTAGAACTATGGGGTTTAAATACTGGATGATAGACTGCAGTATGCCCTGAATGAAACGCCAACAAGAAACCAAGAATCTTTGATAAGAGGACGCGAACCCTCCTTATATAAAATCCCCTTCCTGTTATTTCCTTCTTTCGAACTTCATTTTCCCGCTATGAATATGCAAGTTTAAATTGGAACGCCACTCTCACTGTCTTTTCCCAAGATGGTTTTTCCGGCTAACGGTTGCGCGGTATCAGGTAGGCGTCAACGTCGAATTGTTGTATTTCCCATGCGTGCGGCTGAACACAAGAACGCCGCTGTCGCATTTTCAGGGGTCACTGCATCCCAATGGCGCTCTGCCAACGGTGCTTGTGGAAAAAAGGAGACCCAACTCCGACTCCGACCGTCTGATCGCAAATGCCGTACAACGTTGTGGAAGGAAAGTCGAGGTTTCACCACTCCTTCTCGCAGGAAACAAAGCTACAAGAGCTTGCAAATATTGCAAACTTCGTTGTTGTTGTTATATTAGACTCTATTAAGGTCTTCAGCCGTTCGCTCAGTTCTGCAGGTCAGCCCTCAATATCACCACCTCGCCAAGCGCACCCACCAGTATAGGTGGCACATTCAATCATTCTGACATTCTAAATGACAAAGCAGATAAAAATGCCGCTGGTGGGACGCATCCAAAAAATTGCGGACGTAGCACCACCTCCACCTAGTTGATCAATTGATGTTGACGGTGTCATGTTTCAATCTGAGAGGCTCGTGGTTTCAGTCTAAAGTGTGAATCTTCCAAATTTCGTGAATGCGAGAGGATACTCGAACGTGCGAACGCGAAATTTAACCTTCAACTAAATCTCGTAATTTTAGGCTAATTTTTAAAGCATCTTGTTTTCTTATACCTATTGACATCAATTAAATCCTATACTTCATGCAAAGCTTTAAATATATCGCTTTGTCTCCGAGAGTGCAAATGTAAATCTTCGACGATGGCATCAAGATTTAATTAACGCGGGGAATGGCCCGCTCGTTGAGAAAGGATATGTCGACAACTACCTGTCAGATCTGTATTTTACAAAATTCCTTCCATTGCAATACCCTAGCTTATCAAACGCTTACATCAGCGCTGTGGAATGGGAATCATATATATTGAAACTAGAATACATACTCTCGATTACGTCTCTTGGATCCAGCGACAGAAAACTAAAATCTAGACATCGATATGTCTGCCACGCTAAATGTCTTTCATCAGGACGATAAGATCCTCGCAAAACAATAGTTAGGTCTCTTCTCTAAAATAAAGAGACATTTAGCGTTAACAAACTATAATTAACCCAAAATAGTGTGCGTTCGGTTGTGCAGGTTCCATCGCGCAGCTTCGTGCTTCGACATAAATTCGCGCAATAACAATCGCAACTACAACAAGACGGACCGGTTTCAGAAAACTATTGAGAGATATACGATTTTTGATATCAAATATTCTAATAAGGGTTAGTAATTGTTTAGTAGCTGAGCTGAGGATGTATATATCAATTTTCTAAACCGCCATTTCATACCACAACTTTCAATGCGGATTAATTAGCATCTCTAAAGCTCTTCTCTGCACGTATCCAAAATGAATCAAGCTGCTTTTCTCTCACAAATTTTTTTTTCTCCTCCTACTTTTCGTAGGTGTTCAAAGTCAAGGGGAAGTTCACAGTTCGGAAGCGTTCAAAGGAGTTCAGCCATGTTCAAAACTAAAATCCACCAAACGAACAACCTCAGCCACAACCACCAATTCTAGAGTCCGATGAAGTTCCTGTTCCAGAAACCACGACGACTGAGAATATCATTAACACTGACTTTAGCCCAGAGCAATTAGCTCGGAATCAAGAATATATCCGAGAAATGGGCGAAACGAGCACAAGCAGACCTAAAACAGCGCCAGTTGCAAAAGCCGCACAAAGTCGAGGACTTCAAGGAACAAGAAGATTTCTACCGCAACACCGTGGCCCCGTCGAAAGAGCAATGGGCTATCTTCGAAGAAGAGATTGGGCTTCCAATCGCGGGGGAAGTCCCGTCGAAGCACTTGTCATAGCGGCCAAATATCTCGTCGCCATCACCAATCAAATGCGCCTTCTTGTCGAGATTATGAAGAAGAAGCAGCCACGGGGATTGCAAAAGTTGGATGAGAATTTTGTGAATCTTTCGGAAAATGTTCTGGACAAACTGGACTTGGTATATGATTCCAGAAAGCTCAGGGGCGAGATTCGTGGAAAGAGGTCCTTCAGCTGGATTGGCAAGGATAAACCGATTGACCCGGCTATACCTATCAACACAGTGAATCTTGATTTGATGCTAGCACGTATGGTTCGCGGCGTGATGTGGAATGATACGATAATGGTTTCCGGAACATATATCAGGGCAATGTGGGACTGCACTGTATCAGCCCAAAAGGATATATGGCCCGTCTTTACGAAGATACAAGAGCTTTTGCAGACACAGCTCGACAATTTCCTAGGAACCAAAAAGGAATACCTTAAAGCAAAGAGCCCGCGAGGTTCGCCTCCCGGACAAAGTCGACAATATGTCGGATATGCTCAGTACCTCAAAAACAGATACCTTGAGCCAAATTTCTTCAATATTCAGCCTTTCATGGGATTATCCAAGGATGGCAAGATTGAGGGACCGTCTTGGAAAAACTGGGTGGGTAACATCCACATGACTGGTGACCTTTATCTTGCGTATTTCAGCCTGCTTGACAAACTATTCTTTGGAGTGTTGCCTCTGATACATGAGATGATCATGGATACCATGATCGCTGCTGATGTGTTTATTGGGCGGGTCTCGATTACCCCCGACCTGTATTTCCCCTACTCGATGAGGTCAGGCTGGAATAAGTTGAATTGGTTAGCTTGGCTAGAGCAATACCCAGAGTTCAATATTGAGAAATAGTATAAAACAAAGGCCGATGAGCCGTTTGTGCCACCGCCAAGCGCGTTTCTCAAACCGCCACGATCCGGAGGTCGCTCATGGGCGGACTGGAGTTACTAGACAGAGTGGAGGGATGACAACCCTTTCATGGAGAGATAGCATTCGATACTATCAAGTGTTTCCTTATACAAATCAAGCACATCAATAAAGGTAGAAGTTACTTAAATACTTAAGTTATTACCGGCTAATATTCTGCCATCGTTTCAATACTATACAATTTGTTTTGGCTTCGCTGTCTATCCGAATAAAAAACCACAGCTCAATCAAGCCTGCAAATCGGGCATTCTACCCATTCCTTTCGCCTTCATCGTAGTACTTTCTTTACTACTACTTGGCCTAGCTCTTCTGCTCTCAACATGATCTCGGATAGCTTGCAACACCCAACTGTTCTTCCATTTCTCAGGCACTGGTTTATACGCCACTTTCACGCTCCCCACCGTTTGTGCCCATTCAATAGCACGGCTGCCCTTGATATCCTCCGGCGCTCGGTTTACTTTCATCATAGGTTGCTCAATGCTCCCCAAATGTTGCACACCTGGTGGCGGTTGAATCTTCCCATCTGGATGAAGAGGGCTCGCCGTCTTATTGGAGCTAGAAGTATTGTAGGCTGTAGGTTCTGTTACAGCCGATCCGTCTTCTGCTGGTATCTCCGCACTCGAGCTTACATCTTCGTTGACATTGACCGGCGGGTCTTGCGTACACCAGTAGTATATATCCCAATCGTTTTCGTCCAAAAAGGTATCGTACTCTTGCATCTGAGCTACTGTCATCCTCGACAAATTTTCGTCCGCGAAGGTCGATAGTAGCAGGTCTGTCTCTAATATTCCTCGTTTGCGAGATTGGTCTATCCGATAATTTAGATTAGCGAGGAACATGTGAAACAGAGTATATGATTATACGTACAAACCAATCGTGCTCTCATTGTCTTTTCATCTTCTCCAACCCGTTTGATCGGTTCCGCCATAAATTTCGCCCATTCGCTCTCTGAAGGATTTTGAGAAACATGTCCTGGCCTTATAGAGCCGCTAACCTCGCCTTCCTTGCCTGTCGTACCGCTTTGATACTGGGAGTTTCCGGCGAACTTTGGATCCACACTACCAATGAATTCTGGCGGTGGAGGCGCCTTTCCGACGGATGGAAAGTCGGTTCCAAGGGTAGAGCTGGCATTGGGAATATATGGTTGATTTGGGTTCTTTGGGTCATTGTTCGAGGGTATATCGGTCCTATTGGGTCGTGTAACATATGAGGTTGTGGAGAATTGTGAACCGAGGGCCGGAATAAGGCGCCGGGAAGATAGCCCGCGGGTCACAGTCCGAATTGGTAACATTTTGGTATCTATGTTGTGAATGCAGACTTTGAAGTAGCTATGTGTACCTAAAGATTGAGCTGAATTGGTTGAGATGAAGTTTTGATAGATATGCTGGCAGTTAGAAGACGTCGGCGCGAAGGCGAGGAATGAGCGTCACACACACAAAATGTGATCGGAGTCCGATGAGCGAAGGATGAAGTCACTTTTGCTGCTTGCCGCAAGCAGCAGGGACCAGGGTTTCCCAAAGCGTGCATCTCAAAATAACACAACAACACAACGCGGGGTTCGGAATGTTTTTAGGCTACATTTGATTCCTGCGAGGAACAGGCTGAGGCAATAAGGGTTGGAAGGGCTATTTGGTGCCTTTTCGGTGCCAATCTTATATTTATAGCACTTTTTGAAGTTCCGTGCTAATAATCTGCACTTCATGGTCCTGAGATTGATGGTTCATACGTAAAACTTCACAAAACAAGAAACATGGCTGATGTAATGTACGCTTTTATTGATGCTGTCTATTAATTACATTGCTTGAAGGGAAACAATCTGACTATTAATTTTAGTGGATGATTCTCATGCGGCCATATGAGATATTCTTTATCTCCATCCTCCTTGTAGAATAGAACTAACTAGAATGAATCTTGGCATCTATTATAAACGTGATTTGCCACGAAGGATAAAATTGTTTCTCAGATCGGGATCGCAATCAAATACTCAGTCGAGTCACCAGAGAAGTCAGATCAGTAAGTATAACTTGATAGGGCCATGTAAAGTCCACCGTAACTTGGTAAATATGCAAAGCTCGTTGCATCAGGATAGTTAGGGCCACCGTTACAATTTATACTGAACCCCGTCAAGGTACAGTTGAGAAAAGGATCCGGATACGACGCGTAAGCTTGTTGTAGTGCAAGTGTAACCAACCAAACAGGAGCAAGAGTATAGCCGTTAGTTGGTGGAGAAACCACAACAACGTATCTTTCATTGGTATCCTTCAGTATGCCAGTCGCTTGATTGAGGCGGTAAACAGTTGCGCTTGATTGGACGGCTGTGAAGGGTTCTTGATTACTGTTGCCATTTTCGGACATCAAGTGGCCCGCGCGACCACCACTACTTCCTATGTAAAAAGGCAGTCCAAGTATTGACGGTATTCTGAGTGGCTGTCGTCGTTGAGGTGACGGTTGCGGTCCTTAGGATATGGGTGGTGGTAATTGTAGTGCTGATAGTAGTAGGCGCTGCTAGTATTGTCGTGGTGATTCGAATGGTCGATGTGGTGAAAACAGTGGGAAAAACGAAAGAGGCAGTTTGTTTGCTTTGGCAAAGACAAGCGCTTGTATATTTCTCAGCTGAAGTACATGGCGATGCATACGGTGGGGTAGTGGGTGCGACAGTTCGCTTTGCTGCCTATTCAGAGGGAAGATTAGTCGTAATATCAGAGGTCGTCACTGTTACCACAGTCGAAGTCACGGTGGTTGTTGGTGATTCGGTTGAGGTGGCAGTAAACGTCTGAGTAACGTCGGAGTCGATATGGTCGAATCGATGACAGTGGTTGAGATGGTACTAATAAGCACACATAGTCAATTTATCTAATTGATTAGGACTTTACAATTACTTGCCTCCATTTTCGAGTGTGATAATCATTTACGATTTATGTGCAGCGCCGATAACTATAAAATAGGACGATTCTACCATTCTATCAGAACCCATCAAGCTCAGTATTTAATTAATAATATTTACTATCCGTGTTGATATAATATCAGCAAATAAATATTATATTAACAACGCTGTATATCTTTCCCACCATATCCATTCTGCAAATTCTTCAAAGCTCAAATAACAAGAACGCATTGAAACGAAACTAAGAAATCGAATTCATAAGTTCATACAGGAGTCCGAGTCAATAACGAGCTATCTAATCTATGACGTTTTCTAACTTCCATCTTTGCGCTGGATCACCTTCTCGCAATGGAGAAACATACACCTATACATTCATATCTCATCCGTTAATCACCACTATCCCTGAATCCATGAAACAAATATTTAGGGAGATTGAAATAGCACTTACGTGGCCGCTGATTTCCGGACAAGTCAATACAAGTGCGGGACTCGCCAGGGAGTGTATGCTAGAAGGTCCGATGGTTCAGTAAATTCTTCTGGCACTTTGTGACCAATTAACCAATTAACATGCAGCTATTCATTCAAGTTTCTACTTACATGTAATCACCAGAAGGTTGCGGCATAAAGAGCCACTTTTGGTTTAGATGTAGCGAATTGTTTGGTACCAAAACTATCATCGCACCCGGTCGCGGCGCTGGTACTGCAAGAGCGACTGGGGGTGCCGATGAAGATGGTTCCGGGTGAATCGTACAGAAATCAACGAGAGAGTTGATATGAAATGTTGTAGTGGGGGCACCGGGTGTTTGGCGTATCGCCGGTGCCCCAGGTGACAAATTTGGCGTTCCAAGGGCTCCAACGGGCGTAGGCAATGCGGATATGATCTTGTATTTACCGGGCGAAACGATTAAAGCGCGTTCAATGATCATTTTGTTGATTTCAATTGAGTTCTGGTCTTGGTTAATCTTATAAGTGAGCGAAATTCGAAAGAGAGCTGCTAGTTTCAATTCCAACTCTGGGTGACCAAGAAATTATTCGTGACGCCAAAAGCTTTGAAAGTCGCGAAACCTCGTTTTTATATCAAGACAGCACCCCTGTTCTTTTGAAGGGTGAAATTGAATAAATACTTTTATTTCCAGGGTGTAAAAAGTAGCCTCTATGCGAAAGGAAATTTTCATGCTTACATGACGTAGATCTCTCAAAATTTTCATGTTTGTCTATTCACATTTTTTCACTCAACTTCTCTGGGCAATATACGCGAGTATCCTACCCGAGAACGGACTTTTTCCTTGTTGGCCAATTTTACTCGATACTTGCAAGGCCATACTAGCAAGGAGTACGTTCCAGACCACTAGCAAGGAATTGATTTTCTTGGTGAATGTGGTTAGACTCCGGGATGTGATGGCTCGTTACCATGCCTCAGCCGTAGCGGACCAGCAAATTGAAATACACTCACCACCAACCGGAGAAATAACCCAGGTTGGTTGGGATCTAAATCAGAGCAGGGAAAGATGCCAGCGCTTGGAATATCACAGGAGATTATCAATCGATTTAGTTTTGCAGATCTTACCAGTCTGGATAATTTTTTTCCTGGGAGCCTAACGAAGATCTCATTAAGCGAGTCCTTACGAAGGCTTGTCTCAATATTAACGCATCATTCTTGGCATTTGAGAGATTGATCCTGGGGATGAAGCCCGGTAGTCTTGGCATACCGGGGACTATACCAAGACCTACAAATACCACAACAAAATCTTTACGCCCTAATAACAGCCCCCAAAGAATTATTTTGAAAAGTTTAAAAAAACTAGTTAATTTTATTATACACAGACTTTATTTTCTTATATTCTTTTTATATTTTTATTACTGTTGTTGTGACAAGAAGTTTGGTGGTTATAGTCCCCGGTAGACCAGGACCATGACCACTGGCAATCTCTCAAATGCCAAGAATGATGCGTTAATATTGAGACAAGCCTTCGTAAATCGACAAGAATTCTCCATAGAATCGATTTAAACTAAATGCGGGGGTTAGCTTCAATCCGCTTCCCTGTCCGGCATTATCCGAAGTGAAAGTGGATTACTACGCACCACAGGGTCTAGCATTTGATATTCCCATAGCACTTTCGTGCATTCAAATGCGTTTACGAAGGCATGTAAGAAAAGTTACTGTACGTCTCTTGGCATTCTTGGCAAATAGACGTCTCTCTTGGGGAACCACTGGCAACTCACTAGAACACCACACCAAAAACCTCCAAACGTTATTTCACCACTAAATAATTTTTAAACCCAAAACAAAAACAATACAACTATTATGTTATGTATTGGGGATAATTTACCAATTTTCTTCAGTGAAAATTGTTGATCTTTCGGTAAGTTAATTTTGGCTGTGCTTCGGGGAGCCTCTGGGAAAAGTTTCTCAACTGATGCCAAGAGATGTATAGTAATTTTTCTTATAAGCTTTTGTATGAAGGTTTGTCTTAAAATTAAAGTATTATTTTTGGTATTGAGAGATTGGTTTTGGTGATGTGGCTCTAGGGTTGTGTTTGTGCGCCTGGTGCAGCTTCAAGTAATAAATTTGAGTAGTATTATTATTGTATTACAACCATCTATTATAAATAGTATATTATTACTATTAAAAGTTATCCCCAAACTGACTGATTACTAATATATTCAAATCTTGATATTAATAGCTACTAGTATGAAGCAGATTGAGCTTATTTAATAATTTTAAGTTAATTATAATTTAATATTTAAACTAAAATTTAAAACTTAAAAGCGGGGTTTTAATTTAGAAGACTATACTACCTTTTAATTGGAGTATATAGTTGATAAAGAAGGTTATAGCTGGCCTAAAGTTTTGATAATTGCCACTACTAAGCAATTGATTAAGACTGTTATTATTAATTAAAATATTTAATTAATAAATATATGTATACTAGCTGGAACCTTTGGTATTAATAAAAACATAATTACTAAAGTACTAAAAGACAATAACTTCAAAAAACTCAAATTAACAAGAAAACTAAAACTAATAATTATGATATAATAAACCAGACTAATATTTATTTTTGATTACTAAAACTAAATCTTGGACAACTAGAAAAAGATTATATGGATTGATGAAATAAATATAATTTTAGAATAATAATATAAAACCTATTAATTCTAATATAGGTAACATCAGCAAAAAAATTTGTTGACATCTGAGCCATCTGATGGCTTGGATGGCTTAGCGATCTTTTGTGTCCTGGAGCTATCCTGCCAGCTACGGGAGGTTACGGGAGGTCAATGACATCTGGTCTTGTGTATGACCTCTGGCATTTGATTATATCTTTTTATAGTTTTGCAGTTGCTTTCTGGTATCTGATCAAATTTTAAGAAAAAAAAATTTATTATAACTATCTATATATTTAAAGTTATATGTTAGAATAAAAAAAAATAAATAAAAACTTTTACTGGATGTTTTTAGTTTTTTCTTATCTTTTCAGTAACAAATCTAATTCCTCCTTTTTGCTATTATCTACTAGCATAAAATTCTAAGAAACTCAAATTCTGAGTAGTTTATTTAATAATGTATTAATATGAGATTATATAAAACTTTGGTAATATGATACTAGTTTTTTTTAAGCCTGACTAATTATGTTAATGTATAAATTATCGAAAATTGCTAAATTCTAGTTAGTTGCAAAAATGTTGTAATAGATGTTGAAAATCTTATTATAATTATTTATGGTCTTAAAACTGATCTCCTGATTATAGACATCTTCTTCCTATGATTTTAATGTGATTTAAATATATGTAGTAGTTTATATTAAAATCTTAGGATTTAATTTTTTTATAAAATTTAATTCTTTAATCTTTTTTTTTTTTTTTACAAATTCCAATACTGATAGATTAGAATTTTTGAAATTGCTAAATATATAAAAAAAGCTTGTAAATATCTATTAGTAGATTATAAATATTTATTAATAAAAAAATTAATTATGGTTTTTTTTTTTGTAAGATATCTTAATAACTTAGTATCTAATAAAATTTTAATTTTGTTTGATTGAATGCTAATATCAAAATAGTTTAGATTATATGTGTTCAGTATAGTATCCCTAGTAGCACTTACTAAATATAAATAAAAGTTTTTGATATAACAGTGCATTTAACTAGTATTAATTTATAATTATAATATTTAGGCTACAAAAAAAAAAAATTTATAAATTATTACACCTGTGGCCCTGGGAGGTCACAGCAAGCTCACTCTAGCTTCTGTTTCTTAGTCCTATTATTCAGGTTTTGATTTAGGGAAGTATACATGTCACTAAGAACAATAAAACTATTAAATAGAAAATATAATAATAATAAAATAATAATAAACTATAAATTTGTATTATATTTAAATTAACCAATAAAAAATAAGAACTATTTATTAGTCCTAATAATAATCTTATATACATAATAATATTTTTATATAAATGTTAATGATTACTTATATATATATATATGCATGCGTGCTTAATTACTTATATATATATATATTTATGTGTGCTTGATTACTTATATGTGTATGCATATATGTGTGCAAGTTATATAATACATAAAAATTATATAACAAGATACTATAATAGAATAAGTAAGTATAAATATAAATAATAAATATTATATAATAAGCAGAACTAGGAATAATATAACATAAAATAGGGTATAGGTATTTTTATATTATCAAGATTATAAATTTGTAATATTATTTTTTTTTTTTAAAGAATATGTTCCATGTAGAATTGACTTCTATAAAAACTTTGTTTCTATAAAAAGTAAAAATCTATATAAAAATTAAATTCTATATAATTAAGACTACTTTATAGAATTAGTATTTAGAATAGGTGTATTTTTTAATACAAATTATTATTTTATATAAAACTTCTGTTTTATAGAGTTATATAAGATAAAGATAATGTAAGCGAACTATATATAAAAAGGATAATAATTAAATTAAGATAATAGTTTAAAATTTAAACTTCAAAACATTCTTATAAAAAAATAATTAATATTTTTTTTAAAAATAAGTACAAATACTGGTAAAATATTATTAAAAATAGAATTTTATTTATCAACATTATAATACCTTAATTAATTATATTAAAAAATCTAAAATTCCTATTTTTTTTTTTTATAAATACTACACTAGAAATAATCATCTTTGTATAATTATATCAAATTATCAGAATTATTTTGTTTATATTTAAAATAAGCAAAAGAATTGTATAATTAATTCTTATAGATACTTATTCAAGCTTCTAGATAAATATAATTAATATTTTTATAATAAATCGGCTAGGCTATTAATTAAATAAAAAAAAAAAGGAGATAGAGAGGTTAAAAAAGGAACAAACCAAATTATTTACTCAATTAATATAAAAATAAAAAGAATTAAAATAATTAGAATTGAAACATCTCAAAACAGTTATCCATAAAAAAAATCTATTAGATAAGAAAGATACAGTAAGTAAAAAGATCAAATCACAAAATAATATAAATGTAATAATTACCAAGGAAGAAATAAAGAAAATTTGTTAAAAGTTATTTAATAATATTATTTTTGTTTAGTTAGCAATCTATTTTTATTTCTTTGATCTTCCACATCCTTATTTCATTAATAATAACGTAGTTTTCTAATCAAAATAAATTTAAATAAATTCCGGAAGTATATTGTCTTCTAGAATCCAAAAATTATCTTAAAGTCTATAAAGTAGTAACTATTACATAAAATATTCATTCTTTTCATTAAGTCCATCAAAGATCTTTTTGAATTCATATTTAGTGTGGTCTTCAAATTCCAGTTTTTTATTATTCGAATCTTCTTTTAAATTTTTTAAGGCTAATTCTAAGAGTAAAACATAAAATAATTAATAAATACGTGTAGATCCTAGAATTTCTAATTCAAAAATATTATCACTAAATTTTCTTATAATCATAAAGAGTCTATGCTTTTGATAATCAAGTTTTTTACTTTATCATTTTTTTTGTTTAATATATTTTGTAAGTAAATATACTTTATCTCCTTCTTTCAAAAGTAATACTTTTGTTCTTTTCTAATTATAATAATACAACATTTGTTTTGTTATAAACTAAAAATCCTTTTAAAGATTTTCATAAAAATTTTTTATTTTTTTGACATATTCATCTACCTAAGGAACTGTTTCTTTTGGTATTAAAAACAATAATATTATTATTAAATTCCATCCTCTAAATATTTTGTATAAAATATATTTCATAATCAAGTACTTGGACATATTATATATAAATTCAAAATTAGAAAATAGTTTAACCCAATTATTTTATACAATATTCAAGAAATTACACAACCACATTTCTATTATCTAAATAATTCATTTGGTTATTCCATCTGTTTAAATATATCCTTTACTAGCAATATTAATTTTAATTCCAATCTAGTTTCTAATTGAATTCCAGAATTTACTAAAGAACAAAGTATTTTTATCACAAATATATTTAACTTATAATCCATATTAACTAAATACTCATTTATTATAAACTTATTCAAGTTCTTCCATAAACCATTTAACATTCCATAATTCTAAAATTACTACTTTACTAAACTTGCACACAATAACTAGTACTTCGTCATATATAATATTAATAAAAAAATCTCAAGATTTTAGCATTCCTTAAATAAAGTCATAAAAAATAACTTAGAATAATACTAATAATATATCATAAAATTGAAGTTTACCGTAAGATAAATATCAACTAAATTTATTTCTACAACACATATCACAAATCTTAATATATTATTCAATATATTATCATATTTATAGCCAAAAATATTCCTTAGTTAGAAATTCCTAAGTTCATTCAACTCCTAAATATTCATAAACTAATATATCATAATATTATTTAATAAGTTTTTGCTAGAAATTTTTAGTAAAAATATAATAAAAATTTTTAAAAAGAATAATTCTATATTTAATAATAAAATATTCTAAAATATTTAAATCATTTAAAAAGATTTAAATAGTTATTAAATATTATTAATAACTATTCTTCAGTTCTTAAATGAACTAATTATTCAATATATAAAAAATAATATTAAAAATTCTATTAATAGTAATATTTTCAAATAATTTTCTTTTTAAGATTGCTTTTTTATTTAATTATATTTTTAATATTAAATTAAATCTTTTATTAATTATATTTATTCCTAAATTTTCTTTATTTTTATAATATATAATTTTTATATTATATTTGCTAAGTATTTTTTATTAGTGGATTTATTATCTACTAAGTTCTTTAATAGTAAAAAAAAAAAAAAAATTCTTATAATTAGAATATACTATAAAAAGTTTTTTGATTTATAAATATATTTTTTATATTTTATAGGCTTGTATAATTACCATAAGTTCTTTATTATAAATTAAATATCTAAATTCTATGGTGTTAAATTTGTAAAATAAATAAACAATAAAATATTATTTATTATTGGGATATAATTAATATAAATATACACTTAATATAATATTCAAAACATTAGTTTTAATTTTAATAAGTAATTTTAGATTATAGAATTAAAATATAAGTACTAAAAGAAATAATTATTTTAATATATTAAAAGTATTAATTTGGCTAAAAGTTATATCAAATTTAGTTTCTATTTTAATAAATTTAATTAAAATAGTTAATATATAACTATACTATTTAATAAAACATTAATAATAGTTATATAATTCTAAAAAAAATTAAATATTTTTAACAATTTCTAGTTATAATTAATCTTAAATAACTTATATTTTTTTAAAATCCATTTTAATTCCATTAATCATTATAATAACTCTTAGAAATTTATATTTAATAATTTTAAATTCCATTTTTTCAAGTTAAATCTTAAGGTTGTATTTATTAAATATTTTAAGAATAAGAATAATATATTTTCTATATTCTTCCAGATTATAACTATAAATCAATATATCGTCGAGGTAAATAACACATATTTTATTAATATAATCTCTAAGAATATAATTTATAAAAATTTAAAAAAATACTAATATATTAATCAATCCCATAAACATAATTATATATTTAAATAGTTTATATCAACATCTAAAAGCTATTTTCCAAATATTTTTAAATACAATTTTAAAGTTATAATATTTAACTACTATATCTATTTTAATAAATCTTTTAACTTCTTATAATCAATTAAATAATTTGTTTATTTATAGTAATTTAGTTTGATTTTTGATAATAATAACATTAAGGCTTCAATAGTCTATATATATTCACAATTTTCCATTTTTCTTTAGCATAAATAGTATAAAATATTTAGCTAAAAATTAAGATAGTCAAATATATCCTTTACATAAATTTTCTTTAAAATATTCGCAAAATACCTCAAGCTCTTTTTATATACAAACATAAATAAATATAAATTTAAAAATAACATTTTTTTAAATTAATATTTTATAAATAAATTTATTGAGTTCTGGCAGAGCTTTTTTATTAAATAATTTTTCAAAAATTTTAATTTATTTGGGAATTTATTTAAAAATCTTAATAATATCTTTAATAATTTTTTTAATAATTTCACAAATATTTTTGGCTTTAAACCATATGCATTTAAAAGTATTAGGTTTATTTCAAAATTAATAATAAATTTCTTTATTAGAGAGATATTTTATAAATTGTAAATATACTTCTTTTCTTTTTGTTCTATAATCATTATTTGGACAAAATTGTTAATAGTTACAACAAATAAAATTAAAAGTCTTATTTTTTTAACTAATATTAGAGTTGTATTCCTATAACCAGTTAAAACCTAGAATTAAATTATATTTTTAGAGGTTAAAAATATTAATTATTTATTTTTTATAATATCCATTAATAAGAATGGTTATGGTAGTTTTGTAGTAAACAATTTTTAAAATATTTTTTTTAAAAGTAATAATATTATAGTAAGTACCTTTAAATCATATAAAAAAATATTTTTAAGTAATATAATTAATTAAAATATAAGAAGTTTTTGCACCACTATCTATAAATACATTAACAAGAATTTTATTAATAATAATTTTAATATTAAAATATTTATCATTAATTAGATTTAATTATTTGTCTAGTTTTTTTTTAGTAAAGTTAAAACTAGACCTCTTAAATTACTTTAAATTCTAAAACTAAACTAATTTAAAATTTCAGTAAATAGTAGAGTTATTATATATATTTATAAATATAAATTTATTAAAATCTTTTTATTATAAATTATTATAGGCATTAAAGGTAAATTTCTTTTTTAAATATAATTTTAACCTAATATAATTTTCCAATAATATTAATCTATTCTTATGTACAATTAGTACAAATAAAAAATTGTTTTTTATAAATAACATAATAGCTTCTACTTTACAAACAAATTATATAATATATTTTAAATATTAAAAAATATAATTTAATAAAAACCATATTTTATAAAATTCCAAAATAAATTACTTTTTTTTTAAAATAAAAAGTTACAAAATCTTATACTAATTTTATTTTATATAAATTTATTATAACAAAATAAATAACTTATTAATAAAGTTTGTAATAATTTTTTTATAATTTTTTTATAAAATAATATCTTTTTATAAAAATTTTATTTAAACATATGTTATACAAGTTTTGTAATTTATAAATATTATTAATTTTATAGAGTTAATATTAATGGATTCCATAATTTTAAACATAGTTATCAATAAAAATTAGCTATAATAAATTAAATAAATTTTTATATTTAATTTTTTCTAAATTATTTAGAATAGTTAACTAATTTTAACAATTCTTTCTTTTACATAGGTACTTATTTCCAAGTTTAGTATTAATTTTATTATATGTTATTTTTAGTTTTTGATAGGATCTTCATAAGTGAACTTATAATTTAAAAAGAGTAATTTTAAAAATAATTCTAGAATATATTTTTTTAACTAATCATCCTAGAACAAATATAGTATAAAATTACTATAATTCTCTATTTAAATTTTATTAATATTTAAGGTGTTTTTTAAAAATAAAATAGTTCCAAATCCAATAATATTTATATATTATAAAATTATAAAATAAAAATATAGGTTTGTAGATAGCTAAATCTAAATCTTTACTTAAAATATATATTAAAATATTAGATATAATATTATTAATATTTTTATCATTTTCTTATAGTATAGTTTTTTGTAATATCTGAAACTCTTCTTCCAATATTAAGTACATTACAGGTTTATTTTTTTAAAAAAAAATAATTATTTCATATAATAGAGTTGGTAGTTCTGATATTAAAGTATTTTAAATAATACAAATCTATCATATTAGTTCCTTACATTATTCTTATTATTTTTCTAAGATTTTTAATTAAGTAAATTAGATATACTTGGGCTAATCCTTTTTTAACTGTTAGCAGTTTTTAGCAAAATATCCTAATCTATCACAATTATAATAAACAATTATATTAGATTTTAGTAAACTTTTATATTATTAATAATTAATAGTATTAAAATTTATTAAAATAAATTTATATTTTTAATAAATACCATTTCTAAAATAATAATTCTAATAATTATTATAAAAATAATATTATCCAGTTTTTCCTTATTTTAATATATTATTAAAATAATTTCCTTAATAGTTCTTTCAAAATTGATTTAGTTTTTATTAATTTTATCAAAAAATAAAATCATCTATTTGTATAGTAAGGTTTTATATTTCTATGTAAATTATTTCTGAAATTCTAAATTTTTCTTTAATAATCTTAATATAAATTATTAGCTTGAATCCTTCTTTAACAAAATCAAAAAATTATATATTATTATATTTTATAAATAAGATGTAACAATTAAGCTTTTAAAAATAGTTTTATACTAAATAAATTTAATATAAAATAATAATTTTATATTATATTTTTTTTTCTTTATTTTTATATTTATATTTTTATTAAAGAAAAGTAATAAAGCAACTAATATTAATAAATATTTTATAAATATCTAAATATACTTATTCAAATTTTTTGCTTTTATATTTTTCTTCATCATAACTACTTTGTTTTTCTAAGTAGGCTACAAAAATATAAAAAAATGATTCTTCCAGGTACATTCCCACAAAACAAATCTTATATTCATCCATAAAAAATCGATCTACATTAAAGAAGTAGTAAGTCAAGAGTTAGTTAAAAAATTAATCAAATTTCTTAGGTTGTCCTCCAAACTTAATTAAATCTTTTAATTTAAGTATTTTGTTAGAGTTCTTAGTAAAATTAATCATTTTAATAATTTTGTTTTCTGGGATTTTTATGGGGTTTTTAATGTGTTGACTGGGGGAATCTATTGGTAATATTAGCAGCTATTCCGTAATTACCATTTCAAGTTATTATTTTATTTGTCCTAAAATTTTTATTATTATACTTAAATTTTTAATATATCTTTTTATATATACTAGTATTTTGTATATCAATATTTCTTCTTCTATATATTTTTTTAAGTTTTCTTCAGGTATTTCTTCTATAATTTACATTCCTACATTAAAAGTGTAAATGTAATTTTAGTCATTAATATATACTTTTTTTATAATAATTTTAAATATTAGTTTAGAAAATATAATTATTAACTTTTGTTCTTTATTAAATCTTTAATATTTTAATATTTATATAATAGAATATACTCTTCTATTCAATTACTATTTCTGTATTTTACAAAAATAATTATATTCTTTATTTTTGTTTTTGATAGATTCTAGATTTGAGGCGTTTTTTAATTCTATATTTTCAAAAAAATGTTCTTAAATGTTTTTAAGTATAAGATAATTTAATATGTATATAAATCTTTCATCTAAACCAAATTAAATTAGTCAAAGTGTTATATTTGTAATTTTAGGAGGTTATAATAAGTTTACTCTAGCTTTTATTTCTTAGTTCTATTATTTAAATCTTGATTTAGAGAAGTATGTATATTACTAGAAATAGTAGAACTATTAGATAAAAAATATAATAATAATAAAGTAATAGTAAATTATAAGTCTATATTATATTTAAATTAACTGATGAAGAATAAGAACTATTTATTAGTTTTAATAATAGTCTTATATATATAATAATATTTTTATATAAATATCAATAATTACTTGTATGCATATATATATATATGTGCTTAATCACTTGTATGTATGTGTGTTTATACATACTTAATTACTTATATGCGTGTGTGTATATACATACAAATTATGTGATATATAAAAGTTATGTGATAGAATACTATAACAAAATAAATAAGTATAGATATGAATAACAGATATTATATAGTAAGTAGAACTGGGAACAATATAGTGTAAAATAGGGTACAGGTATTCTTGTACTGTCAAGACCATAGGTCTGTGACATAAATAGTTTTGATAAATATTAAATTTAATTTAATATCCTTTATTAGACTCTGAGTGTATGCCTTCATTTAGGGAATATTTGGTTAAATTTTATTACAGAACTATTAAAGAAAAAAGCCAAATTTTTATTTTTCAAAAATTAGATTTTTATATTTAAATAATAAGTTTTTATTAGATTTTTTTTTAAGTAGAGAAATTTTTATAAAACTAGCTAAAGATACTAAAAGGCTTATAGGCTTTAGTTAAAGTTTTATTAACCTTTTTTTTATAACTTTTTTGCAGTTAAGATCAGTAGCTGATTTAATATATTAATATTTTTTTAAATTGTTAGCTAATGTTAGTAGTCTAATAAAAATTACTATTTATACTATAAATTCTAAATATAATAATTTGAAATTAGATATATTATTTTAGTATTAATTATTATTTTTATATTTATTATTCTTTAATTTTATTATATTAGATAAAGTATATCTGTAGAAGGACTAAAATATTCTAAAAAAATATAATATAAGAAAAGAAGTGAAGAACAATGGAAAGTTAAAAAGGGGCTTATATTAATTTAATATTATAAAAAAACTGCATTAGATTTTGAGAGGTGGATGTCTATAGCTAATTACTTTGAAGTTTTAATAGGGTATACCAAGATTAGTATCGGCCTCCTATTATCATATAATAATCTCCCTACATTCCTGTTAGCCTCCCGTGCTCCACACAATGACCTCTGGGGGGTTCAGATTTTTTGCTGATGAATATAAATGTTATTATTTAGATACTATTAGCCTTTGCTGGAATAAAAGTAGTGAATTTATGTTCTGAGGTGTTTTTAGTTATTACTATAAAAAACCATATTATATATAGAAAAAAGAAATAAAGGAACAGAAGGATTAATTAGTAATTATTATTAAGGCTATAAATGCAGCAGCTGAACTGGCTGTATATAGAGAATAAAAATTATTAACAGGTGTATGTCATATTTTTTTTAAGAGTTTATTTGGGCTGAAGCTAATTTGGAAGTTTATAATAGTAAATAGTGTTTTGGAATGTGATCCTAAAAATAAAAATAATATTAACTAATACTATTATTAAACTAAAATCATAATCTCTAAGTTAATTCTATTTATTAAAGCTTATAGTAGTGATTACTTTGTACAGGAGGATAAAGTACCTTTTTATAATTATTATACTTAGGAAATTATATATAAATTATATAAGGTTTAATAACTAATTTAATTTGGTAATTTTTTAGATTTGAATATGATCAAATTATGCTGGTATTATTTTAAATATAGGATTTTATATTATGGAGTGCTTATTAAATAATTTGATATAAAAATAACTTAATTAAAAAAATGGGAGGCATTTAATTAGACCTATATTTAATATTAGATTAAAAAAATTATTTATTATATATAAATAATTATTAAATTGTATGGTGGTAATGAATATAAGAAAGGTATTACTAATAGTATAACTAGTAAATTAGAAGATATTTTGGTTAAAGAATTAACTTTATAAGCTTTACTACTACTAAGCTCAATTGATATGACTGTTCCAAAGCCAAGACTAGAGCCAAAACCAGAACCAGAATTAGAGCCAGAGCGTGTAATTACTCTATTTACGTGATCATATAATCAATGCTATAGTCGGCAGTTTAAACAATGATAGTCCCTGGTATACCAAAACAACCGGGCCACATCCCCAAGGCCAATTTCTTAAATGCCAAGAATGATGCTTTAATTTTGAGATAAGCATTCGTAGTCGATCTCGTATTACTGAACCAGCATTGATGATATAAAAGCTGCACAGGTACCTCTGCCAAGACTCTCGCAGAGCGATACCTAAACAAGAAATTTTGTTATTTGACCAAATTTCTGATTTGAGTAAAATATAAATTTTAATTAAAAACTCCTGGAATCAGGAATGCTATTTCTCTTGGCGAGAAAGTGACCTGTGCGGTGGCAGCTATGATGGCAGACGAAGGGATAGAATAACCAACCAATCGAGGATCGATATCTCGGTCGCTGACCGTTGACATGCTATACTTGATCCGATCGAAATAGCAATGGCCTCACAACCGAAGCCTAAAACTTTGAGTTACTTTGTTCGAATTGCTGTGCTAGTCTAGAATTCCCGCCGTATATAAACGAAGCCCTGGCGCGGCGCCCCTAGCATTAGGAAATATGACATCAATTTTGTGGTGGCGGTGGCTGATATTCTCTCTGCGATGATAACGAGTACCGAACCTGATAAAGCCTTTATATAAGCCTTTTAGGCCTCAGTGCATATATATATTTACTTGGGTACTTGCGGTATACCTACGAAACCACAGCCCTGCGCGGTTCGGTTTGCCGAGACTTCTCACCTGTATGTAAAAGCAGTCTGTGCTGAGGAACTTTTTCATGCATATATGACGTAGATGTCTAAGAATGTATGTACATATCATCTCTTGATCAAAGATATGTAAGTATTCTACTTTCGAACAAACTTTTTCATGTCGGCCAATATTCCGATAGTTGCGAGGAATCAATTTTCTGGAACCACTATCCGCCAATTGCTACTCTAAACCAATTGATCAACACAGGACAAGCTGACTAGCCAATGAAACAATACATCACCACATCGAAGAATGATCCTGCCCGGAAGGAAATTTAAAGGAAAGCAAGGAAACTTTGTTCTGATTCGTTTCGTCAGTTTTGCAAATTGCATTAGTCTGCGTTTATTTTCTTGGAAACTTCTCATGAAGCGAGGTCTTAAATCGGAAGATGCATGGGAAGCGAAAATTTCAACACGATTTAAAGTAAATGCGGGTAAGCGGGCTAGAATGGAATGGAGAAAATTAACTTCAATCCGCCCCTTGCATCATCCGAAGTTAGATTGGATTTCCAGTTTCAATATTAACGAACTCACGAAAGACTATAGTCTGGGGACGCTGCCGGATAAACATTGTCGTCACGAAAGCTATAGAATATATTCGAATAACCGACCGAGGCTAAGTAGCCAGCGTCTGGTATCAAGGCTAGACCGAGGCACGGATTTTAATGATTAACATGGATGCCTAATCTGTCAAAAGGGGTAATTCCATATACACTCCGGATCAGCTTTCTATCAAAAGTCGATACGATTATGGTACTGGTAAGGTATTGCAATTTATGAATTTTCGATACGCAGCTCGTCTATAAACACGAGATACACTGGAAAAAGAGTAAATTTTGGCCCAACAGCGTCCTAGAACCAGCCTATATCACCCCTAATTTTCTGGCGCAGTAAGAATATAATAGTAGCCACTCTTATGATCTAAACGAAGACCCGCACTTCACAATATCAAAATTCTAACAATAGAATCCTGTACTCAAATCCTCAAATGTCAGGCATCAAGGCAAAATCAATGAAATTAAACGTATAAACTACAAAGAACCCTATGGAACTACTACTGCTCCCCACCGATCCCACCGATCCCGCCGCTGCTACTCCCACCATCTCTTTTAAACTCCGCTATCAATTTATTCTGACTCCTCGCAATATTATACACCGCCAAATCCCTCTACACAGTATACCTAACCTCCAAATCGTCCGACTTGGCCTTAAACAGCCTCTCGAACCTCTTCAACGCCTCATCCCGCACTTTATCCTCCGCTTCTCCGCCAATATCTTCTCCAACTGCACATGGATCCCCCTCACCTCGCTCGTGAGCTCTGCCTGCTTATCCTCTAGGGCCTTTGTCTTCTTGGGCTGCTTTGACCTCTCAGCCGCGAGCCTCGCCTTCTCTATCCCCTCCACCGCTGCCGTTCGCTGCAAGGTCAGTTCGTCAAACTGGTCGTGTAGATTCCTGACTGTTTCCAGGCATGCCTCATCCACCGGCTTGAATCGTTCATAGTAATATTTTTTCCAATCCGCGATGGCTTTATTCACCATATCCCGTCCTGTTTCTTCGATGGCTGTCCAACGGGGGTCGTAGTAACTGTCGGGTAACTCCTGCAGGTTTCCGAGGATGGGGATATGCTTGTACCGCCAATTTTGGAACAGACGGTCAGCGGTGGTGAGACGACGGGAGGCGAGTCCGCTGAAATCTAGCATATCAATGCGGCCTTCCGGTGCATTCGAGTCAAACAATTCCTCTTCCATGTCACCCGCTACGACTGCCGGGTCGAAGAATTTAGGGGACTGTTTTTGCTCCTCTACGCCAATTTCAAGGACGGATCCTATTTTAACGAAAGAAAATGGTGGATTAGCATATATACGTACGTAGGTTCCGACACGGTAGGTATATTATAAATAGGAAAGGGGTTATTACATACCAGGTTCAGCGAGAGGAGCTTCGTATCTTCCTAACGTCGGCAGCTCAGGCGGAGGCATAAGACTGTTGGGCCACGCGATCGCAGGGTTATAAGGTACATACGGCCTCATCTCCTCTATCAACGTCGGCGGGTTTTCTAAAAACTCATCCAACCGGGTCTCCAAAGCGTTTAGCGCAGCGGGAGCGTCAAAGGCGTTTATGTTATTATACATATCCTGACTTCTCAACGTGGGAGATGTAGGAACCCCGCGCCATGCTCTGATTGGAAAATTGATGCTATCCCGTGCATCGCCGTATAACTCTTCTACCAACGGATCCCTTATTGTGTTGATTTCTAGAATCCGTCGGGGCCCCGGGTGTAGAAGCCGTTCCAGATCTTTGCCGAAGAGTTGGTTGTAGGTGCCGGAGGGTCCTTCTTCGGGTATCGTTCCTGATTCGAATTCGAATTCTACGGCATTTACGGGGGGTAACTCTTCTTCGATAGCTTGATTTTGAGGTTGCGGTGGTACAGTTTGCTGTTTGATGGCTTGCCTCTGAGGTTATAGCCCGGGGATGTCCTCCTCCCGCATTCGATTTCCATCGTTGGCCGGAGGTTGAGATATTGCGATTTGCTCTTCTTCTTTCATCGTAGTCTGAGCTGGTTCTTCGCTACCGCCGAAACGGGGTGCAGCGAGCAAATCGTTGAGGCGGGTGACCAGAGTCCGGCCTGGATTCGGAAGAATTGGATCTTGTAGCTGTTGTTGTTGCTGCTGTCGCTGTAGGTACAGTAGGTTTTGCTGCTCATACAGAGCTTGCTGCTGAGCTAACTTCAGTTGTGTATCATTCAAATTTCGCTCTCGCCGCTGCTTCTCTTTCATCAGCATCATAAGTCGAGCGTGGTTGGGATCCTTGGGATCCAACTGAACCCCTTGCAGTAGTTCAGCCCGATCCGGTTGCCTCGATTGCGGATTTTGCTGGGTTGTACTTCTACCTCCCTGTGTCATCGGCCTTTGATCGAGTGCGAGAGATTGCATACCCGGCATCGGTCGTCCCTGGTTATCCGAACTAGGACTGGGTCGCCGTTGAGGAATCTGGCCTGGTCTAGTATTCATACCCTGATTACCGGGAGATAAATTCCTTGTTGGTCAGATACCCTGTTCGAGCTGCGGCTGTCCTTGCCGTCCAGCATTTTGGTTGGCATTGCCATTATTGTAGACCGGTCCGTTGTTGACTATCCCCCCACCGCTCGCTAAATTCACAGCACCGGGATACCCAGTTCTCGGCTGGTCAAGTACCCTACTCTGCAGCGGCGGTTGCCTCCTCTTCGTAATTTCTTGCAACATAACTCTCAACTTACCGACAACCGTATCCAACCTGCCGACCAAAATATCATTGAACAACGGCCACGATTCCTGCCCGGTGGGAGTCCTCACGGACCGTTCCCATTTTCTAACCGGCGCCCCTTTGAGGGTAGGTTCGTACACTATCATCATGCCTTTGGTATCCGGTACCTCCGCATCCTTTATCCACTTCCGCTCCTGCGAACTCGGGCCGATTTCTTCGTAGCTATTGTATTCCTCCATTTTGACGCCGGGGTTGATGAGGTCCATATCGAAGACTTGAACGCCGCGGTAGAGTGTTTTGCTATCGTTGTTTGCGACGACGTCTCGTTTGGTACGGATCACGATCAATTGGTCGGTGCCGTCGGCCGCACATTCTTTAGATTTGTAGAAAACAAAGCCTTGAGCGTTGTGGTCCTCTTTTACGTCGTCTTTGTTGCGGCCTGCAAGGATGCCGGTTATGAGTCCGAATGAATGCAACTAAATTGTAGTATGAAATGATTAGTTTGTGTGATTTATAATTTGAAATTAGAGGGAAGATATATGGGGAGGGGTGTGAGTTTTACCTTTCCTGCATTCCCTTGTGTGCTCATACATTTACCTAGATATTCTGCTCCACGCCAGCTAGGTCTCCAACCTTCGTTGGATACCTCTGGTTTGGTATTCGTATCGACTTGTCCCCACACGTATGCCTGAACGGTAGAGAGGGAGAATAAAGTCCAGAGAAAGACCGAAGAACTAGGGCTGGAAAGGTTGGGCATCTTGGCGGATACTTGTCTGCCTGTAAGATGACCGGGAGAATATTCAGCCCAGCCAGTATGAGAATTCGGACCAGCTGGGAAGATATGATACTATATTGATGATTAGTATCGTCCCTTTACATATATGTGAAGAGCCATGTGGCGAGCTCGTGGGAAACGTACGTTGGCCATGCATGGTGAGACTCGATATGCCACGTTTTGAGCCAGTTTTATATCCCACGAGTATCGCATTCGTTTGCAATTTCATAGTCTAGACAAGTGAGTATGAGGTGGTTAGATGGCATTTTATAGCAATAATTCTTATATGGAGACGTCACACCGCATGTTATCGAATTAATCGAGTTGACGTTGTTGGAAAATTAAAACAGGCTAGGGTGATAGCTTCTCACGAACTTCGAACCTAGCATCGAAAGTCCAAATTCGGGAGAACTAGGGCTGCAAGCGACTTCTGTCGATCATGACAGAAGAGTATTCAGAAAGTCCATGCGACGAAAGACGCCGGGAAAATATCATCATGGGATCTCTCTCGTTCGAAGCTTGCATACCGCAACGCCACTTTTGAAATCCAATGTCGCTCTAGTTGTAGAATTGGAATAAAGACACGTTTTGAATCCTTGATCGCGTGAAAATGACTGCCTTGTCTTGCGATCAAACGATCCGTCGCAGGTCGGCTCAATATGATACTTGCAAGCACGCATACCTCGATTTGTTCAACGTCTGAGCTGAGTATCATGATAATATATCATGTTGAGAGATAAATCGGAAGCGGAGAGGGCACACTCGATCCAGACCGTGCCAAGCGGACCCGGAAGAGGCAAGCAGTCGAGTGTCATATTCTTCGTTCGGCGGTCGGAGTCCGTTTGATATATTAATATTCGAGCAGGCGATATGGGCCAGGGATATGTTTTTCGCTTCGAGAGAGGGACAAGGGCAGCCAATCGGTGGGCGTGGTTCTGACGTAACCCCCTGCTGACGCGCACACACACACCACCTCGCCTTTTCTTTCGCACTCGCTTTGCCATGGTTACGAGAAAGATATTTTCATGACGATTGTGTGTTCGTGTTTGGAATAGAATGCAATACGATACCCTCTATTTCATGCACCGGCGTTTGAAGCAGGGATATCAAAGTCGCTGGACGGGAGGGGAGTTTTTATTTAATAAAGACCTGGAGGGCGCCGCCAGGGAATCGATTGCTTGAAAGAAAGGAATGCCCATATTCTCATCTATTCTCCATCCATCCATTCACACACACAGGTCGAATAAAGAGCAGCTTCGAACCCTCGAAAGACCAGGCGACCCGCTTCCGTTCAACCCTACCGACCCTTAAATCAAAAGGTAAGCTTTTCATAATAAAAAGTATATAATAGTAATAAAATAAAAACCCCAGCCTCCCGTCGACCGCTAGGTGGCTGCCTTTTGTCTGTTATCACCGAAAGAGCGCCCTGGTTTTTGCATGATACATATCCATAAAACCGCGGAGGCCAGGGCCCAGGCAGAGGCAGCACTAAGAAGCCGGTGCGAGGAGGAGGGGATACAGTTGCCTGTTACAGTCCGAGCACAACGCCCAGACTTTGTACTTTCTCTGTCGCATATCTCCATATCGTCGTACTTCCAACCAGGAATGAACCCATCCCCCGCTTGATAATAATACATACATTCTTCCCTTTCCTTGTCATCATTCTATACATCCCTCCATCAAGGAGTCTAGAAGAGAAGGGAAGAGAGTTTATTACCATCTTATTTTTTTTGGTGGACGAGAGAGCTAAGCTTTTCTGCTGCCCCCGTTTAGAATAGAAGAAAGAAGAAAGGATTAATTACCGACTCAATTCGTCTCATCCGCATCCGCCGGCCACCTTTTTTTGTAACCTCGTTGCTCTGCCAGCCCAGCCGACAAGCCAGCCAAGCAGCCGACAAAGCCCTGCTCCCAACGGACTTTATTCTTATCAACATTACCAGTACCAATACCACTGCTACTGCTATTGCTACCACACTTGTCTCTCGTGTGTGCGTGCTGGGCGACCTTTAAGATCGCCGTATTATCCTCAACCTCACGAAAACATCAACAATCAATCATCAACCTCCATCCTATCCGACTCCTTCCGCGCCGGTCCACTCCCATAACAACCAAACTCATTTCCCAATAACCCAATCATGGTCGACGTTCCCAGCGCTGCCCTCCGAGGAGGTCAAGTACGTCCATTCTCACAAGCAACAGCTGTAACTAACGGATCGACTAATCTCGTAACCTTCATTCTAGTTATTTCTCACCGTCCTAACCCTCGCTCTCTCCGGAGCTCTAGTCGCCCAACAAGCTGTCGGCGGCTCTCCCTCGCAAGTCAATTTCGCCCTCTTTACCAGCATATTCTCCCTCCTGACGTGTTTCTATACGTTATTCGCCGTTTTCGCGTTCTCCGGAGTCGCAATCGTCTTGCTCGGATTGGATGCATTGAACACCCTCTTCACGTTTGCCGCCGGGACAGCCCTGGCTGCCAGATTGGGAGTTCACAGCTGTGGTAACATTGTAAGCTTATATAATCATCCCTTTCAAATAGCAACCACGATATGAATTATTGATACTAATGAATATCATTTTCTAGCCATACGTCATAACGAACCCAATCACAGACGGCAGTGCCGACCCCACCGGCCGATGTCACGAAGCTCAAGCTCTAACAGCCTTCATGTGGTTCCTATTCGTCACTTTCGTTGTAACATGCGTACTCAGCGTGATGGGATGGAGGAGAGGAACCGGTCCCGCGTCTACCAGCCACGTCTAGGCCGACGAAGGCAGGGTAGTGAACGGGATTCGCATAAGATATTTGCCTAAGTTTATGACGAAATAGTGATTTTATACACACGACTTGAGATTAGTGGTGGTGGTAATAATGATGTTTTTGATGGGATGCATGCATGTTTTATAACGACCTCCTCTCTCTTCTTTTTGAATATGGATACTTTTCTTTTTTTATATCTTTCGTAATAATTACAAGCGAGGGAATGTTTCGTTTTTTATTATGTTCTCTTGGAATTGAAAAAAGAAGAGCAGCTAGTGCGTACATGAAAAACAACGAGGTGGCGAAGAATTCTTGTTTTTAAAAAATTGGAATAAAAATACTATACCGTACCATACGATCAAGATATGAACCCACCACGATAACAAACCCCTCTTTCTATCTTTATCAATATGGAATTATATATATAACATCCCAGCTGGCGGACGTGTGATGTGATTGTGATTGTGACTGTGACTGTGATATCGTCGAATGCATCCCCAAAGAATTAATCAATCCTGGTAAAAACAAGACCAAAAGCGCTCGCGGTTCGGAATCGCGTATTTTTAATTTATCCTCGTTGACAACGACAAACTCGAAAGAAAAAAATATGCGTCTTTGAACTCCCACCCGTTCCCAACCACTTCGACGCCACAACCTCCAAAAACCCTCAGCTGAATTGAAACCTCCCCAGCGACATCCCTCCCATCCGACCAACCACACCCAACAAACGAGACGATAAAAAACCACTCCAACCCGGCTTTCTCCGTTTAGGTGACCGAACCACCAAAGCAGCTAGCTAGACATGTCGGTATCCCCACAAGTCTCATCCTACATCCTCCCGCACCTCTCCCCCTTCAAACGACTCTACTACCGCTGGAAATCAATCCGGCTACCATGGCGCAAACGGTACTTTATCGGCATGGATCTCGAGGGCAACACGTTCTGGGAGTTTCGGGATAGATTGGTCGCCAGCCGGGCGAGACGGATAATGGATTTTCGGGGCGGGGTGCACAGTTTGGCTAACTATAGCGAATTTCGGGTCGATCGTACGTTTCCCTACCCTCGTCCCAACCTCATCATATCATTCTATATTATATGCCGTTCTGTACCTATGATGTATGACGTAGGATATGATATATCATATGCAGAACTAGTCTGAGGAAGTAACGTTGACTTGTTTGTTATAATTTAGCACAATGGCATCAATGGCTCCGTTCGACCCGCTACGAACCCCCCACCGTAGCAGAGCTCCAAGCCGAAGTGACGAGACGAGAAATCATGGTCGAACGCGCGCGACTCGCAGATGAACGGTGGGCGAAGGGGGGAAGTTACCTCCGGAGACCGGGTGAGGAGGAGGTCAGACGGTTACAACAGAGTGCGGAACGGACTGAAGGGTCGGATGGGAGGTTTATCGCTTCTGCTTCTACGGGTGGTGCTACTCTTGGTGATGTTACTGGTGGTGAGGTTGTTGGTGAGGGCAGTGTGGATGCGGTGAATATGGAGAGAAAAGGGGAGACGACTGTGGAGGGGATGAGGGAGATGTTGAGGGTTGAGAGGGAGAAGAGGGGGAAGGGAAGGCCGGAAGGGCCGGAAGGGCCGGAAGGGCCGGGAGAGGGGTTTCAGCCTGGGGAGTGGAGTCCTAGAGCTAGTCCTGAGAGATGAGTCGAGATGTTAATTTTGTAGTCTCGATGGTATGTATATATGTTATCATAGGTTGGATTAGTTGTTTAGCGGATTGATTGTTTAATTGTATTTTATAATTTGCAGTTTAAATTGTTGGTAGGATAGGTATTAAAAATATCGAGACATCTGGTGGCAGGCAGTCATACATCAATACTACTACAAGCTGCATCTCCTCTACCGCTCTCTGCGACGTCTGGGTACGAGATCACATCTCCTACAATAAAAGTCTTTTAAAGCAAGCCCGTAAAGTTATATGTATAACAGTAGATCATGAATCGCCCCTATTCCCCCTCTTATCTGGATACCAGACACCAGCCTGGTAAAAGCATTGTCATGTCATCCTATCGGCACGCACGATTTAATGGCTTCGTCGTCTCCCGGTTTCCTTGTTTCCATTGGCCTGCAAGCTCATTGTGTCGAATGATCATATCATCTCCTTTGGCCCAATCTTTCCAAAGACTGGAAAGGCCATACTAACAAAACAAGGGTATCGAAACAATCCACGCTCTATTCCTGCTAGACTAAAGTATCTTCTCATACCGCGTCATGGCGATAAAAGAAACCGTCAAACCTCAAGAAGTGCAAATGGTAGAATGTAAAGCCGACGGCGTCTTTAAAGTACCCGACCACATTCTCAAATTCGATATATCGGACGGTCAACCCTGTAGAATGGATATGACTATGGGAAGTAGTTCCACCGCTGGTGTATCACGTCCAACCCATCCGATATCCTCAGATCCGAGGTTAAAATCCTGGAAAGGATAAAGCTGGCGATGATTGCAGTTGTAGAAAAATTACATCAAAAATATGATAACCCTTCATAATCGGGAGAACACCTGGCCGATTGATGAGGCTGTAGAGATGTGCGAGCCGTTGATAGATGAAGCGGAGGTCGGCATAATAGACCCTGGGAAGAGTGGGATCCTACTACGAAGGAGGAAGACGGTATGATACGTTGGCGATGTCGGTGTCGGAGTTTCACACTAGTATCGTACCATTAATGAATGAAGCTGTAACAATCGAGATATCCCTCGTGCAATTTTTGCGTAGCATGGTTTTTTCTAAAAGAAACCGTCGCTGAGTTTGGGTAACGTTATATATAAAACCATTAATAATCAATATAATTTTAATATACGATTGCATCCACCTGAAATATCCCAATTGTGGATCTATGGTTTCCATAGGCTTTATATTCAGCCGCGTGTGGTCTCGCCCGAGAGCAGCTGTTGTATCGTCCGAGACCAACTGTGTATATCGAAATGTATCGCCCGAGACGGGTCGTGTTGTATTTTTTATACGGGAGACCAAAATCTCGTGATTTTAATGCGGTGGACCACATCTCCAGCTGCCAAAAAGGTACCCATGCGCATACACCAGCAGAGACTAATGGACTGTGCAGCATGCAAGTTATCGGACCGGGGCATGGAAGCCTATTGGACCCCGCGATTGCATCGACTCCAACTGCCGCATTGACATAGATCGGATACGGAGGGTCCAAGTGCCGACGATTCGAGATAATCTCGTCTCATACTTCAATATAAATGCGATATATCATTGGGCAATGCATTGAAAAACCAGAGAAACAATTGCACGGTATCATCAATTTTACAAACCATCATGACTACACCAAAGATTCAGAAGGTGGTGCTCGTCGGCGTACGTTCTCCAAGATATTTTAATTAAGAGAAAAGGTGTATTATACTGATTTCAACGCTACTTGCAGGGATCTGGCCACCTAGGCCCATTCATTCTAACAGCTTTACAAGCTGCCAATTATGACCTCACAGTTGTTACCAGACGCGACTCCACTGCAGAGTTCCCACCAAACATCAAAGTCGTCAAAATCGATGACGGATACCCTGAAGAGCAGGTTCTGGATGCCTTCAACGGTGCCGATGCGGTTGTGTTGTCACTCGCTTTTGTCGCCTTGGAGTACCATGCGGCGCTGGTCGATGCCTCGATCAAAGCTGGCGTCAAGCGGTTGGTAGCGTCGACCTACGGCTGCAACGATGAAAATGCTGCCGTGCTGGATTTATTTCCAATTGCCTATCGGCATCATAACATTGTGGAGGATTTAAGATCAAGGAAGGCTCCCGGTTGGTCATGGACGAGTATCAGCTGCGGACCGTTTTTTGATATGTGAGTTGCCATCGTTGATTCTGCTGTATAATATGATTTTATTGCAATGTATGGCTGGGACTAATTGCTCTTGATATTAAAGGTGCGTCCAAACTGGAATCTTCGGCTTCAATGCACAAGACCACACTGCCATCCTCTGTGACGATGCCGGCGATTTCAAATTCTCTACTACAACCCGTGCTACGATCGGTACAGCTGTCGCCCGCGTGCTCGCAAAGCCAGAAGAAACTGCCAACCGCAATATCTTCATCTCCAGCTTTGAAGTCACGATGAATGAGGTATTCAACTCCATAAAAAAGGCGATGGGGGTGTCTGATTGGACTGTTACGAGCACTAGCATGGACGAGCTGGTCGTGAGCGGGCGAGAGATGTGGGCGCGAGGCGACATGTACGGCATGGCCAAGTTGGCGTTAGCGAGTCAATTGAGAGAAGAGTATGGTAGCAATTTTAGGAAGTTGGGGAAACTGGATAATGAGCTTCTCGGGATTGAGACCGAGGATGTCGATGTCGTTGTCGCGGAGGCGCTGAAAGATACGCCGAAATGAGCGGTAGAATAAGGCTGTTCAATGCATTTATGGCTCCGAAGAGATAAGAGCGACCACTGTTGTCTATATTCACATGTCCTATATGTCCTATGCATGTATATAGTCAAGATATGTTGATTATAAAGCGCCAGAAATGATACAATAGATATTATTAGAAGGTTGTGCATCTGGATCTTGGAACGTATAGTGCCAAAGTATTGGCAAAGCGATGGTTGTAGATTGGTTGCTCCATTGTAGTTCTGGTTTTGACAGCACACTCGACTCCGGCAAACACCCATTCGGTCTTGCGGTCGTCGCTCGTTTAGCGATTCAGATTAGTCTGCGACAGCGCTAGAGATTGGTGAACTCCTCCCAGAGCTTCGATTATATAGCTGGATCGGGGTTGGACGTGGAGAAAGCGAGGGAAGAGCACGAGGCCGGACTTCGCTGCCGCACCGACAATATAAAAACCTCATCAGTGAGGGCATATATGCAGCTCGACCCCGGACTCATGCGATAGTCGACCACACCCTTGCTCCTACATATGCAATGGACGAGAAATATGCTGGCTGCACGTTTGAATATTCTCAGCGGCTAGCGTCGTTTTTTCAATTTTAAATTTTTCTGTTGGACCGAATGGAATGCTTGTCGCTTGCTTGTTAGCTCACAGTTAATGTGCAGTGCAGCGCCCCCCACCGACCCGCCAAATGGACAACCTCACCGTTTCCTTCCTTCCTTCCCCCCCAAATTCGATAAAACTTTGTAGAAACATCTCCAAGACAGAGAAAGAAGAGGCCACTCGACTCTCGTTTTTTTAACTCTCATTCAAGCTACTGTGATAATAATAGCTAATATTTAGTTACTTCTTTACCAATCACGCTTGGCTGATTAACCTTTGGCTGCCTGCTGCGGCGAGGGTCGACCGAACAACACGACGTCACTGGAGCTTCCCCGCCTCGCTCCGCCGTCCGCCGCATCAACCTCCATCCCATCCCGTCGACAGTAACCGTTCGAGATACGATACTGCTACCTTCGTTCTATCGTTACTCCTCTCCTCCATCGCAAGAAGAAACTAGGAAAAAATATAGGATATCTCTCCCGCAATGTCCGCTATTCCGGACGAAGACCTCTCCATCCCCATTCCTGCATACCCTCCCCCGAATCCACAGCAACAGCAGCAGCAGCAGCAACATGCCGCGCGATCGGATCCCCCACCTCAGAGTCGCAACCAGCAGCGCCTGGGCCAGTACAATATTGTCAAAACCCTAGGCGAAGGTTCCTTTGGCAAAGTCAAGCTTGCCGTCCACCAGACTTCCGGCCAAAAAGTCGCTCTCAAAATCATAAATCGTCGCAAGCTCGCGAACCGGGATATGGCTGGTCGCGTTGAGCGGGAGATCCAGTACCTGCAGCTATTACGGCATCCCCATATCATCAAGCTGTATGTCTCACTTTCTTCAAATTTCGGCAGCAGTCGTCATTAAATCATTTGATATTTTTCTCGGCATGGTTTTTTTTATGTATTACTATGACTAACGGAAGTGCTCATGCATCAGATACTCCGTCATCACGACCCCCACAGAAATTATCATGGTGATCGAATACGCCGGCGGCGAACTCTTCGACTACATTGTCAAACACGGCCGTATGGACGAAACTCAATCCCGTCGCTTCTTCCAGCAAATAATATGCGCTGTCGAATACTGTCATATCCATAAAATCGTCCATCGCGATCTCAAACCCGAGAATTTACTGTTGGACGATAATCTCAATGTCAAGATTGCCGACTTTGGATTGTCAAACATTATGACGGATGGCAACTTTTTGAAGACCAGCTGTGGGAGTCCGAATTATGCCGCTCCAGAGGTCATTTCAGGAAAATTGTACGCTGGACCGGAGGTTGATGTTTGGAGCTGTGGAGTTATCCTTTACGTGATGCTCTGTGGGAGGCTGCCGTTTGATGATGACTATATTCCCACTCTTTTCAAGAAGATTGCTCGTAAGTTATATCCCATCGATATGATCCTCTTTCGATAAGGAATACGCTAAAATTCTCGTAGAGGGCACTTATCACATCCCTACATATCTATCTCGCGAGTCCGTTGCCCTTTTAAAAAAGATGCTAGTAGTAAACCCGGTCAACAGAATCACTGTCGCTGAGATCCGACAAGACCCCTGGTTCCTCAAAGATCTTCCCGAATACCTCTGGCCGCCTGCTCAAGAATTTCTAAATACAGGCGTAGATCCTTCCAAAACTCTCAGCGCCTTACCGAAACCACCTAAACAACTACACGAAAACCTCGTTGACAAGCTCAGCGATAAGCTCGGGTACGGAAAAGACGACTTGGTGGATGCTTTGGAACGCCCTGAACCGAGTGCCATCAAAGATGCCTACGACATTCTCAAACACAACTATGCCATGCGAAAAGACGGTAAGCCATTCATCCTCAGAATAAATCGATACAAGCTAACGTGTATATAGCTCGTGTATCGAAGGCGCCTCCATCCTTCCTGGCCCAGTCCCCTCCGGCCTGGCACGCCTTCCCCCACTCCCCACCGATCCAAGAGAACTTTACACCTCTCGGTCCCTCAGCTCACACTCGAGGTTCCCCATCACCCGGCCCACGATCTACGAGCAGCAGCAACACTGTACGCTCCGGCGTATCAAGCATAACATCCCCAATCATGCAACTAACTCTCGGCGGGACGGAGGGTGTCACCAAAGACGACGTCGGCGCCCCAGCAAACAGTTTAAACAACTCAAGCATCCCACTAAACTCTACCGTCTCCATCCTCCCTACCAGTCTCCCCGAATACCACCGTGCATTCATGAAGGGCGGTCCCGGAGCAGCAGCGGCCTATCAGCAACAACAAGCGGCACAATCCGCCGCATCATCAGCTTCCATCCCCATCAAAGAGTCACGACGAATCAGATCCATCACGGGCCGTACCTCCAGCCGTCCAGATCCTATGACACCACTCACACCCGCGCAACGGAAATCACGTCCCACGAAATGGCAGTTTGGTATACGATCTCGGAATCAGCCGCTAGATGCTATCGCGTGTATATACCGCGCTTTACGCAAATTGGGTGCCGAATGGCTCGTACCAGCAAAGAAGGACAACGAAAGAGATGCAGAAGGGGAAAATAATCGTAACGACGGGGGGAATTCAACGTCGAACGATGATATCTTAGCACCTGAAACGCCGCCAGGGAGTCGTAGCAGACGGAGTAGTAACTCGTCTTCATCTTCTTCATTCCGGCGGGATGGTGGTGGTGGGTCAGGGGAGACGGATGTGCCCGATGACCCGTGGGTGATTCATTGTCGGTGGAGGAAGGAAGGGTATACTTATAAAATGCCGGGGAGACCTAGCTCCGCACATTCGAATTATAGTTCGGTTTCCAAAGCTAAGGGTGAAGGGGAGGAGGAGGAGGATGCGGTATACGTGTACATGGAAATACAGTTGTATCAGTTGGAGAGTAATTTCTACCTAGTAGACTTCAAATGTGCAGGGTATGAGAAGGTGGATGTAGAGGGTAATGTGGTTGTACCGAAAGAGGTTGAGAAGGTGATGGATGAATTGAGGAAGGGGGGTAGCAGCGGGCAAGAGAATAGTGGACGGAAGGGGAGTCTGGGAGGTGATCCGAGGGCTGCGATGATGGAGAGGAGTAAGAGTACTAGGAGTACGAAGAGTGAGAGTGGGAGCGCATATAGCGGGTGGAAGAGTATTGAAGAGAAGGAGATTTCGTCTCCTTTTCCGTTCTTGGATTTGGCTGGCAAGTTGATTATTCAGTTGGCGGAGGCGGATTGATCGGGATAGCTAGGTGTTTTTTTGTAGGCTTTTTTTAGAAGGCAGGGCGAGGAATGCATGCATGAATTGGAGTTTTTATTCTGTTGATGATGATATGAGTTCGGTTGGTACCATACTTTTTAAGATATTCAAGTAGTCATTCATGATGGTGAGGGTGTGGTGAGCAATGTCTCTCCCGCAAGTGCTTAAGCTTCACGGAACCTGCTTTACTGAAACTTGGTTTCGTTATTACCAGCATATACCTTTCCATTCTTATAATTGTTTATGACTACTACTTTGGATTAGAAATGAGAACTTTTTATGACACTAAGACATAGAAACCCCTCTTTGCAAAATGTAATTTCAGAATAAAACGACTATTGTTCGGAAGAATCCGGTCGTTTGTAGCGCGCTAGTGGTGGCTTTCATTACGGGAATTAGCATTGATATGCGCGAAACCGCGCGATTTGCGCAAACTGAACCATACCAAAGATTGTAAGTTTCCAAGTCTACCGTACGAAGTGCGAGTTTCATTATAGGTGTGACGTTCATTATAATTGTACCGATAAATGCAATGCAGTTTTGGTCTCGTTTCCAACCTGCCTTCGTGCAGTATTACAATGTAATAGATAATTGGGCATCCGAGCTTTTTGTCACTGAGTGCGGTTGGTGGAATATTATTATAATAGTTTGATAGCCATGAACCGACAAGGCCAATAGAAAGCATCTACTAAACAGGAATCTTATGATGAATAGGCTTGTAAGCTTTATTCGTGGGTGAACACACGTATTACTCAATATGGCCTTTCTTCCGTGAGAATTTTGTAACGATGGTGCCATCCTCGTCCTCTACACTATATTCAACATTCGATGCCTCGGGGTCGGTATCCACCGGGAGTTTCGATCCCAGAAACCTTTCGATATCCGGTCTCCTTCCCCTCATTTGGAGAAACATGGGCCCCCCGGACCAGTACGCATGTAATGTATTGCTCTGCCACAATACTCGATCGGATAAACTGCTAGGTAATATGCGCCGTATCTCGCTCTGAATAACACATCGGTGGTAGGGTGCTCATCGACTAGGCAGACGAACCACCCGTCGCAGAGTCTGGGAACGTGTACGATTACTAGAGGTATTTGGTTACTACTTATTCTACGGGCTTCTTGAACGGTGATATGGATGCGTTATATGGATTCAAGGACTTACTCCCTGCCATGTTGAATCGTCGAAGCTCTCTTTCGAGGCTTTCCGGATCATCGAAATCGACGCAGAAAGGTGGGGAAAGGGGTCCGTGGTTCCCGACGGTCCATTGAAGGTAGATTCGGTCTTTTGGGACGTTGCGGATCCTGTCGTGGAATATAGCGCTCTTTGGGTTCGGAAGTGAGGAGATTGCCCATGTTCACGAATTATCGGTGTAGAAATTGGTCTCGGGGTGTAGATGTGTTCTAATGGAAGGAACAGAATCTTATTGACCTATATATTTCTGCAGGTCATTGCCCCTTTGTGGAATAAGCTACGCGTTCGTTCGATCGAGTAAGTGCATAGTTCAGAGCTTGAGCTAGTTATTACTAGACGTCTAAGGAAGTCCTTGTGATACGTATAAAAATATAAAATGGATGATTTCTCGCCGGGAGCCCCGACATGAATCGTCTTCCTAATTATGTAAGTTACGGCAGGGGAACGCAATTTTAGGATTTTAAATCAATCGTCACTCTGAATTGTTACCTAGACCTTCAACATACGTTAAGTACGTACATTGTTATCACTATATCTCATGACGGTCATTGATTCTATATGCAGTTAGGGCGTTTTATGTACAGATTGTATGAAAATATTTTGTGGACTAGATCACACGAGGTTTTATGACACAAAGAGTCGTGTAATGACACAGCTCGAACTATCAAGTCCTTGATTTATGATTTTTCGCGAATGAAACCCACTCAAAGGCACCCTATGATCTAATATAGATATAAATTTGCAAGTACCTGCACGGTTATACCTATATATGTATTCTATTATTGTTTAACCTATGCCTAGCGAGAAACACCATAATATGATCATCTGTCATCGAATACCATCAGTAAAACAGGGTCGACTTGGAAGCTCATATTCAGACCATTCATCCCTCATTAGCACTATAGGCGTGAGAATGCGTTTGCTTGTATTCGTTAGGACTGCTATTGATCAACGATGTCGACAAGAGGATCTTCAATACCAGGGAAGATATCGAGAGACGGTGTTGAACAACTTGAAACAGGCCTTTCGACTCTTCTTCTTCTCTTTCCCTTATTTACTTGGGCTGAATCCGTCTCATTACTTAAAACCAATCCCCTTTTTAAACTTTGCTTGAATCAGGTACTCCAGTTCCACTACGAAATAACATACTTCAAGATGTTCGCTGCAGACAGTTCGGGTACAATACGGCGAAGGCATGGAGCTGGGTCGCCATTAAGCGCTTTGCCGGTCTCATTACCTAGACCCATTGACTCCGGGGCGACGCCATTGATGGCAAAGATTCCAGCCGACACCGACAAATTTTACGAGTCGAAAGACGACCCGTACGGTACAAAGTCGCAACTCTGGCATTCTTGGTTGGGGGTGCTGGCCTGCTGTAAGGTCAGAGCTAAATAGGGGAGACCATTCCGTGCTCCGTATGCTACTACCATATCTCTTTTATTGTCAACTTATCTTTATTTTTTGTTTTGTGAATTTGGTCGTGCATTTATTTTTCCCTCAGTTTCGTAAGGCGGCTATAAATATTGTGCACACACCACACTTTCTATTCTCTCTTCTCCTACTTTCTTCTCCCTTCCAACAAAAAACGCAACAACAGAATTATCATCAGATAATCATCAAAATCATCATCATCTCTCTCTCTCCATTCCTTCTTTCTCTCTCCCCTTTACGCATGTGTTAGAACGAGAACGATAAACGGCTATTCGACGCAACTGGTTTCTTTAATCTCATTATACATCTATCGTATCCCTTTTGGGTTCTTCATCCTCTACAACCTCTTAGAGTCTCTGTCTGCTTGACGGTCAGAGTCTTGAGTTTCGATTTTGGTTTCATACTTTACGTCAGAAAGTTTACTTGATTTGCCAAGATGAGCGGCTGGGATGTCGAGCCTCCCAAGGGTATGTACTAAATCTTTCTCTTGCTCTGCATTCTATGAACTAGAGGCTTTTGGAGATAATGAATACGGATGAAATTATTTGTTTCCGGAGTTTGTGTAATCACCACAATGCTCTATCCTATTGGTCTCCAATTTTTGCTTTGGTCCCTTCCTCTTGTCTCTTCGTCATCATCCATCACCCGTCCTTTCAGTGTGGTAGTTTTCGCGTTGCCAAAACCAAAGATATTATCTCGATTATCAAAGCTAATAAGTATCTATCTCTTCACTTGAACAGCTGAGGAAGAAGAATGGGTTCAACAAGAAATAACATCGGCAACTCCTGCAGCCGGCGATGGCACTATAACTAAGGTCAACGCTGGTGACAATTTCTTCTCGGGCGAGGAAGCCGACACAGGTGATCGGTATAATATCCCCTTCCTTCATATTCTTTTCATCTCTCCTGATATTGATTCCACGAATGTTATTTTGACGCATCCCCTGCTAACTATTTGGGGAAAGTGAGTTCCGTGGACCTATGACTTGCCGCAAGTGTGGTGAGGAAGGGCACAAAGGGGCTGAATGGTACGTTTAATCATCCATTTCTTTTGTCATGGTAATTTCCATTCTAATTTGTATCGATGGTGATGGATAGTCCAACTGCCAAGTGCAACTGTTGTGGAAAAACCGGTCATATTGCAAAAGACTGCGAGAATCCCAAGTGCAAGATTTGCCGCACAGACGGGCATTTGGCTATTGATTGGTAAGAAATATCCAATTCTCTCAACTGTTTTGTCTTCCATCTTTGTCTTACAGTTAGAATACATGCTAATTTAAATATCCCGTGATGGACATTTTGTACCTAACAGTAAAACTCAGACATGCGACTCATGTGGGGAAGTTGGGCACAACCCTCGCAAATGTCCTACACCAAAGTGTTCCATCTGCCAATCTGAAGAACACATTTCTTATGATTGTGAGCACAAAAAATGTAAATATTGCGGAGAGGAGGGGCATATGATTCGAGGTATATATTTATTCACCCATTCTTTCCCTCTGACTACGGCACCAAAATTATTCTAAACTGAACAATGACGTGATTAGAATGTCCAAAAAAGGCAGATGAACCATGTCGCAACTGTCAAGAGGTTGGACATCGTGCAGCACAATGTAATAGCAACCGCAAGATGCAATTCGGAGAGGTCAAAGTCTCTGCGGCTGATGCGGAGACGATTGAAACTGTTTGGAATGACATGAAGAAGGCCGATGAAGGGCGCGATCTGGACAGCTTCAAAGACGTATGTTGTTCCCTCATAAGCTTCTTGAAACACTCCTTATATCGGAATGGCTCACGGATGATATACTATAGGCATTCTTCAAGTATGTCAACTTGTGTCCTGACAGCACCTTCCCCCAACTCCAGTCTGCATTTAGGGAGGGTGGATTCGTTTATACACTCGTTGCAGTTGTAAGTACTTCTTCAAGCTTTCTGCCTATAGTGCGCATTATAGGTCTCTTGCTAATAAGACCTGTTTGTTGAAATATAGAAAAAAGAAATCTCGCCAACTCAAGTCATTGTCGACTTGCAAGGAAACATGGAGAAAAAGGAATACGTTGTCACGTTCCAGACATCTCTTAAGGGTCGTCGCACCAGAATCGCGAATCGAGAAAACAGGTTCCCTGAGAATGACGAGGAAAATGACCAACGCTTGTTGAAGGCAGGTTTCGTGCAGGAGTCTTATGTTCCATACTGCACCAATTGTAACCGTAGGTCTTGACCTTCATTTTATTCCCTTCATCCCAGATTGCAATTCTAGATTGTGCACTATGATGACTTCCATGAGACTAACTTTTCTTGTCGTAGAGCGCGGTCACAGCGTCAAGGCTTGCGCTGAAGAGCGTGTCACTGGCGAGTTTGAGGCACCGATTATCAAGTGTGTCAATTGTAGTCAAGAAGGCCACCGATCCCGTGACTGTAAGTTTCTTGTACTTTTGAAAACACCTTTTCTTCGCATTCTTTTGACAATATGGTCGACACAGGTACCGAGAAGCGCAAGAAGCGTATGAACCCCAACGCTTGCCGCAACTGTGGTGAAGAAGGACACGAGTCTAAGGAATGCCCAAAGCCGCGCGATGCCTCTAGCGTCCAGTGTCGCAAATGTGAAAAAATGGGTCATTTTTCTAAGGTTTGCTTCTTCAATAAGATTTTCCTACCATCCATTATACAACGGTGCTTATTGTTCATATAGGACTGTCCAGATGCTCCAAAGATGACGTGCCGCAATTGTGATAAAGAGGTAAATCTCATCTCCAGAAACTCCGAAGGCCCTTCAAACAGTGCTAATATTATTTTTTAAGTAGGGTCACCGCGCAGCCGAATGCCTTGAGCCAAAGAAGAGTATGACTTGTAACAACTGTGGTGAGGAAGGACACAAGAAGAGTGATTGTCCCAATCCCCGAAAGATGATTTGCAACAATTGCGATGAAGAGGGTCATATGTCTCGTGATTGCCCCAAACCTCGCGATCCAGCTCGCCAGAAGTGCCGTAACTGTGACATAAGTAAGTTTCCACCTTTGGACAAACATCTTTTTGCGAATTGGTGGTTCTAACGCGTTTTTTTGAAGTGGGTCATGACGCTCGTAGCTGCCCGAAGCCAAAGGATATGTCACGTGTCAAGTGTAATGAGTGCAAGTAAGTGCCATCTACATGCCCCCACTCCCATATTATAAAGCTTAGTTAACTAAACCTATTCTAGCGAAACGGGCCATTTCAGCAAGAACTGTCCTAACAAAGGTGCCGACGACGGCGGGTATGGCTCCAAATCTGGTGGTGGTGCAGACGGAGGTTATAGCTCCACGTCCAACATCGATACCTCTAAACAAGTTTGGATGGATGACGAAAAGCCCGCTAGCGATGGCGCATGGTAGTATTCTCGTCTACTATTTCTCCTAGGTTGTTTTATCGTGGTCGCTATTGGTGCTTTTATTGCTTATCCTTCTCTTAGTCGTCTATTGTCTCTTGTTACTGATATCGCTGCTCGGTGGCTTATCGCCGTTTGCGATTTCTACGTTACAAACATCTGCAAAGCAGTTCTATTTCTTGAATGGATTGCACGTTTTATATCTGCTTTCTGTCGTGTGATGGAAACAATATATGACTAAGATTCTTTATGGGTCTCGTATTAGTTCCTTTTTTTCGCTGTTTTTACGCATTAATATTTGGGGGATAGCTTAACCTTTGTTTGACTTTTCAATTATGGGATAGATAGATAGTACAGCCACTTCGTGGGCTTCCAGGATTCTATACCTCTTGGTAATACTAGTCTTTCATTTTTCTCCCCCAAAATAAAATACGAAATCCAAATAGCTCCCTCGGGGCGAATTTAATATCCAGGTTCTGCACTGAACTTCCATATACAAGGGTAGCAAAGCTAGCGGCGTCTTTGTGCTACAAATTGAATGTAAAGCCGCGTGTTATTTTATCCGTGTGTAACGTTAAAAACGTGTTGGCGAAAGGTTTTCTAAATTTGAACCTTGAGCCGCATGATATCATGCATACATGTACAGTTTAACTAACCTTCCAACGGTCCTCTAAGTGGTGATATCTTCCAACGTCTCCAATCCATACAATCATCCCAAGATGTTCTCATCGTTTTCAAGACGGGCCGGTTCCGTCCTCTTCCGTGGACTCGAGTACTCGGGGTGGAGTTCTGCGTCGCCTCTTCTCTCCCGGCGTATAATACCATCCCGTCAGGTTCACAATATATCCCAAACCCTGAAAGAAAACCCGAACATTGTGAGTCCACTAATTTTATACTTGAATGAATCTACAAAATTATATTTTCTTGAGACTCTCATCTACGCATCTTTAAAGTCTCAATTATTGTAATGACTAACACGGTATATATAATGCAGCACATTCACCAAAACTCCGATTCAAAAACATACACCCTCTCCTTCTCACCTATCCCAAAATCACACTCCCAACCCCTCGGCACGACAACCACAATCCCGCCCACCCCGCAAACCTTCATCGAAAACCCCAAATTCCGACAAATCCTAATGAAAGTCGTCTCCTCCCACGCCATTAACGATCCGGAAATCATATTCGAAGCATATGGCACTTGGGGCGCAGCAATGGGCGTGAAACAAACGGTGGATAAGACTTTGAGGAGGGATCGAAAGTTACATACTGATTTTGCGGGGACGCCATCTCATACTTCTAATGATACTGCACAGGAGGAAGAGAGAAAAAAGAAGGAAGGAGGAGATACTACACCCATTGGCGGGTTTCATCACGTTGTAGATCGACGGACGCCGTATTATGGCGGTATGAGGATTCCTGAGAGTCAAGATATTCTGGGCAGTTTGCAGGTCGACGGGACGGGTAAGTTATTGGGTGGGTTTGTGGAGTGTGAGAGTTATAGGATTGTGAGCGGGGATGGGGTTATGAAGTTAACGGAGTATTTAGAGGCGAAGTTGAGGGAGGAGTTGGAGAGGGAGGGGTGAGTTTAAGAGGTTGCATGGATACATGGTATCGTGCATGTTGATAAACCATAGGCGATTGTATATAAATTATCTAATTGATGGATAATGAAAAACAAGTTATCGATTCCGGAGAACCAGACTTAGGGTCACAGACGATAAATTATAACCATCAAGTTACGCTAACGAGTGTAGAGGAGTTATTATGGTCGTCTCAGTTCGACTGACAGATAGTCTCGATTGAAAAATTGCCGTGACCATTTAATAACTGATACAGTCAGGGCAGATTTAATATTGGAAGAGAGAAGCGCTATGGCTGACGCGCCGCGGACAGGTTTTCGCATTGTTATAAGGCAATTTTAATATCTCAACTATCTCATACAAACTCACTTATCCTTTATAAATCTATAAAGCTCTGGAGTTCAAATCATCTGAAGTTAAATGAACTCACAAAATTAGGGGATCTCGTAATGTTAGAGAAGTCGCTGAAACAAAGCTGAAAGTTAGTCAAGATGGTATATTCTAGCCTCCCTTTATATTTCAGATACGACTATGCAATCATACAGTCTAGTAGGTTAGCAAGTAATTTGATTAGTCATAAATCGAGACTTCTCCATCTTCACCTTCAAACGGAGTTTGTACAGATCTCTCTATATCGATATCAGGTATCTCTTGGATTCTTTCAAAGCGCGGTATTATACCTCCAGATGTATCCCCTGAGATTCTCATCTGTTTATGAAGATAGGTTGCACTAAAGGTGTCCCTCCCTTTCCAATTCCGTAATAGGTCCACAAGAGAATCATTCCAATGTGAGTACATTATATGTTGGACATCAGGATCTATCCCGGCTCCGGCGCTCGGAAGCATTTGAGTAATATCAACCGCTCCAGAATGGGCAGCAAGTGTAAGTGGTGTATTAATCATGGCGTCTAGACGCTCGAATGGCTCTCCGGAAAAGAGCTCGTTCGCATGAAACAGCGCCTCCAGGTTAGGATCGACTCATAGGCTCCGATGTAGTCGTCAAGACGATCAATGTACTTTTGTGGTAGAACACGGCCGATTATTAGAACCTCATCCTCCCGAGCGTTGAAGGATAGAATGGAGCTGTCAGTCATGTTGTGTAGGTCACTATCGGCTTCGCATTTCTCTTCCATCTCTTGGAAGAGATTCAGCCCTCGCTTATAGCATAGAACTCCAATTGCGCAGCACAACATCTGTGGCACCTTCTTAAGTTCTGATAGATCTAAGTCTGAGACGTTAAAGAGAATAAGATTGACCATCTCCGTGTCTGCGCGCGTCTGTTCAATGTTGCCCATAGTGCAAAGACCAACGTGTTAATTGTTCCAGGTAGATAATCCCAAAAGCATACATGGTCAATTTCGGAACCCTCAAATATGAGTTGTCGTACCAACGGCATATCCCAGGCCTTTATTGCTCCCAAACCCCGAAGTTTGTCGAGAAACTTGTTTTCCACTTCTTGAGCAACCGGCGTATCAGGGACTCGAAACGGTTTGAGTTTGACTATCCAATCTTTCGCAGGGCGTAACGCTATTTTTAACCCATGCCTAATCATGAGTCCTAAGAAACGCAGCCTCTGGGTTTGATCTTCCCGAATTGAATTGCTTGCGGTATTAAGCAGCCTTGCCAGGAGGCAGCCAGTGCGTTGGTGTCTGCATGATTGCGTAGAAGTAATTCTATGATCGGTGTATTACCTAATTCAACCGCTGCTTGAAGAGCTGTTTTACCAATGTCGGTATGTGGAGGTGCATTTATGTCACCCTCACTTTCTATGAGCAATGTGAGGATATCAAGATCTCCCGACACGACAGCTGTCTGAATTGCCGTATGATAGGTAAATATGTCATTATCCCCGGTTTTCTGGGGGGCTTGGACATTGACAGATGCATTTTTCTGAAGAAGGTGGCGCACCATATCTATATTTCTACTCTCTACGGCGCTTTGAAGTGGTGTCATGCAAGACCTTCTTTCCCAGGCAAAGGCGTCAATATTTGTGCCGGCGTCAAGCAGTATATCGATAACATCTTTATTACCTTGCTCGATCGCAGCTACTAAACTTCGGCGCCTCTTGTCCCAATAACCGTACCGAGTTCACCACATCTTGAAAGCAATAACGCCAAAATCTCCATACTATCCGTTTGTGAAGCGCTTTGCAGGTTAACCGAGAGACCTTCCGTAGGTTTTCTTGCGAAATCTCCCCAAACATTGGTATAAGGAATGCCGCGGGCTAAGGGCGTTTGTATTCGATCGAAGGCATCAATGGTTGCGCCAGCATCAAGCAAGAACTTAACAGCCTGAGCACTCTCACCCCTGATCGCGGCTTGGAGGGCCGTTTCTGAGCGTATGGGAGAGAATTCGTCGATTTGGGCCCCATTTTCTAATAGAAGTTCAAGGACATCTATGTGGCCGTCGAAAGCGGCTGCCTGTAAAGCTTCACGAAGTCTCATATCTGCAGGTCTTTTACCGATTTTTTCGTAGTACTTTAGAACGATATCGATGAATTTGATGTTACCATAGCTCGCTGCAACTTCGAAGGCCGGAGCATTAACTGATCGACGGCGTTGACCAAAACACAATTTGTCATTTTCCATATACCTTTCAAAAAGATAGTTTCTCAAGCCCCAAGGACTTCCTTCAGCAACTAACAATCTTTCAAGCAAGCTTCCAACCGGCGTAATGGTCGAAAGATAGACAAGGCATTCATCTAAGATGGTACGAATAATATCGTTATTTGTAATGTGCTCTGCATTCAATAATAGTTCGTTACGGCGAGTCCTCGAGTCTACGATAAACGTTGCCAGGGCTGTATGGCCTCTTTTGCTGCTGTTTTCATTAGTAAACAAGCCAATACGTTGGAGTTCATAGATCTCAGTCCTAAAAAGTGCTTGAGCATGTCTGTTAGATTGTATTTGGTGATAGCCGGTATCAGGGATCATATGACAAGGTCCTCGATCTCATCAAACTCATATCCATCGTCGCCCACGTCCACGTTGCAGTTAGCCAGCTTGAAAATTTCGACTTTCAATGCCTGGAAAGTAATTTGGCCCCCTGGGTCCTGAGAAAGTTGCATAAAACGAGATAGTTGATTCCGTTTAGAATCTCGATCGTACGTTGAGAGCGTGCGCATGTATGCATTTATAACGGCTTCATCCTCTTTATGATGTGTTCCAGATTGCGCACTGACCATCGAGGTGTCATTGAAACCGGCTACTAGTTGAAACACTTAGAATATATCATCTCATCCAAGCATATAACTAAAGTGTCTATTCTGTACGGTTTTGGACGTTGTAACACTTTCAACGCACTGCAACTTGTAAAACACACCTGGGTGTAAAATTGATGGCTTTGCTGGCTAATAAAAGAATCGAGTTCCACTACGGGAGCACGGGATATTAATTGGGAAGTCGGTCGGCGTGCAATAGCGGGCGGCGGGATCCGTTCAATTTGTGATGCGATCGAGGGGTATTAACGCTCATGTCTGTGGGTTTTGGAGGTCTTTCAGCTGAAAGTAGATATATAAATTGGCAAGTAAGTATCAAAATGCGACACAAGGGCTGGAAACAATAGAAAGCGGCCCAATATCACCAAGTACGAGTAACCTCATGATATAGCATTTAAGACTCACGATGTATCTTTGGATTTTTCCGCCTCATTTCCTTTCGAACAGCATCTGGGCTAAGATTTGATTTTTTAAACCTCACACTGCTAAGTTTGCCTAGTCTATCCCTCCTAGCTACTTCAAAACGTACGAAATCCCACTCGTCGGCTATTCGATTTTTCCTCCAGCCCCATTTCTTAAAGTGTCTTTCATATTGCTGCTTGCTGGATTGAGAGGGATTTGTTGCCTTTGTTAGCTCTGTTGAGAAGTCCAAAGTCCATTGAATACATTATAAAATTTAAATAATTCCGCTTTAACACTTGCGTTGCCTTGAAATTATGATTTGCCCTCATGTGTTGGATGATTTCCGAGTACGTCTTATTTTCTTCGAGCCAGAGCCTACGTAGGTCATCTTGATGGTGCCTAAACATTTCCGGGTTCCACCGGCGCTCGTTAAGGTGGCCATGACCATTGTGGCACTGTGGAGCTTGTGATATGGCAAAATGTACAAGATCGTGCCTTCTGGAGAGTTTTCTGTTTCGGATAATGGTTCGTATTGGCCTTGATTCGTATTAGTCTCAGTCCGTATCGATATCTGTTACTCCGTTCTCCTAACTTTGTTATAATTCTGTAAACCACGATTATAACCACTTCTCAGCTCGCTAAACTATTTTGCTCGGGGACAAGATACAAACGATAATTGGGTAAACAATGGCAGTGGTCCTAGAGATGCGTCACAGAGAGGGGCTTCTAGCGAGAATTGAGAGACATCAGGGGGAATTCTAGCTCCCCTCGTCTAAATGCCTTTCTCGTGAAATAATGAGCAAGCAGGGTAGGCCATGCCCAGTATATTACCGACCCAATAATATAATGACTTGGCGCTGCAGGAAGATTTTGGCGACCATTCAACAACCAAATTGGCATGAAATTCAGACATACTATTGAGATCTTGTTATACAGCTAAATTTAGCCGTGGTGGAAGTACTCTTAAGTACAATATCTGAACAACTCATTCAGTCGACTGATTTTGTGTCAATTGCTAATGTTTCCTTTCATTAGCAACATGGTGGGGAAATGTCGACGGGGGCTCATCGGTTGATAGCGGTCATATAAAGTGTAACAATATTTCTACTCTCTTCTAAGCGTCACTTTTCTCTTTCCCCATAATATCAAATTTTGACTACAAACATCCAACAACCCTTCATTACCAAGTATAATTTATTATAATAGTGTCTTCGCATTATTTTCATCAAGCCTGAAAATGGGAATTGAATGTAATGCTACGGAACCTAAGGTAAGTTATACTGGCGCAGGCGTTTGTGTTTACGGTTCATCGGAGAGGAACAGTTCCAATACCTGGATCTATATTCTAATAATCATAACTTGAGATACAAATATTTAGCAGTCCAATTAACCCAATCAAGAGCTAGCTTTCATCGGTGCTTGGATAGAAGAAAACTATAATTCAAATGATGAAGCTGGCAAAAGTCCATGTTGCATAGGGACAGCCCGAATCACTATCGGAAATTAATAAGCGCGGGCAAACTTCCTCGCTCGGTCCGGGATTAGAGCGCTTTCTTCGCCAGGATTGGTACGAAGATCCTTGGACTCATCATACCCGTTCACAGTAATCTCAAGGCACATTCCATCAGTCATCGTCTGGGAGGAGATTTTACGAATGACCACTAATCGACTTTGCTCCAACAATTTAGCAAATAAGTTATAGTAGCATAGCGCTGAATTGGAAAGAGAGGTTTTGAATGTGTTTTGGAGGAAATAGTCTCATACCTAGGGTTAGGGTCTATTAGTAGTGGTTCATTTTTTGTATAATTTAGTGGTTTGATACATGTATTCTAAGCTGGTTACTGGTTCTATCTAATTGAAAATGTTAAATGTACCCTTTGGGAACATTACAAATTCAAAGAATCGCCTTTAATATACTCATGACTAGGAGATGTGACCATAGTAATTATACAGATGTTTGCAACCGACTTGGCCATGGTCCCGAGCGTGCTAGGGCACCTTATAAGCACGCTTACTAAGATCATTGCTGGTGTTCTGACGCGGTAAAACCAAGCGGAGGCTGCGGTCGCGGCTTGGAATAACAACAAAAGATACTGAGTCATATTTTTTCTTTTGAACTAGCGTCATGAGGGGTAGGTAAAATTAGCCAGAAACAGTCGCTGGTACGAAGAATCAATAGCTACAGAGGAAAGGATATACTATTTAGCAGTGCGCATGTTTCGATGATTCGCAATAGCACTTACGTCTTACATCTTCGAACTTTACCCGCTCGAACTTTTCAATGATTATCATAATATCTTTTTATTTTTTATTTCCATTTTTATTTTTATTTGACATCCAGAGAACAATTGTTTTTCTCTAACTTTGCAACTGTACTTCGTAATCAATAGATATTCCCGCAGCCTCGATTTCTCCTGTCGAGTTGCATTTTTTGTGTTGAACTTGGCAGCCTTGTTCAGCTGGATATGGCAGCATGCTGCCATATCGTCTCATATGCTCTGCTCTGCGAACGAGACCAATGCTACCAAGCAAAACTTCAAATCCAAGGGAACGGTAAAAATGGATGATATACCGCCGGAAGAAGACTATATCTGGTGTCAGGGAGAACTCAAGGGAGACCCAGACACGCAGGTGTGGGCGTAACAACATCAATATGGATAACAACAGCACTCACCATAGTATTCTCCTGCTGGCTCTGGTACCTCCGAATATTCCGGGACGAGGATATGCGAAAAAAACGCTATTGCACAGTCCTCAAGTGTGCCCTAATGCTAGGGGATATCCAGCTCGCCACAGCGTTAGCAATAATCATAGCATCCATCATAATCATTCGCTCAAACTCTGATACCTCGCTCTATCATGTCTTTATCGCACGCGGTCTCGCGAACACAAACTTCACAGGTCTCGGCGCGGCTCTCCTCTTTGATACTCGCAAGCAAACAAATTGGAGAGCAAGATTAATCTTACTCGCCATCTCTATCGTCTTCTTTATGTATTGGACCGCTCTCTCCATTGTCGAATTCAACGGCTGGGATTCCGTCACCCCGAAATGTTTCTTCAATAATTCAATCATAGGCTTTGAATTCACCGATTGGATGTATTTCGATATCCCGATGACCATAATCGGTAACATATGGATATACCTCGAATTATTTGGCGGGCTGGAAAAAAACCTCGCATATTTCGACGGATGGGTCCTATCCCTACCAATAAAAGCATCCAAGGCCCTCATAAACCTTAGAGCCACAGTCCGCCTAACCGGGCCCATCCATGGGATCCTACTCTTCATAAAGTCCATCATTCAATACATTTTATTCTTCATCATCGCAATAACAATCGGGCCCCCCTCGACGGCACCACTCTGGTCCATCTTCTTCTTCATCTGGAATGTATACGATGTGCAAACCGCGAGAGCTTCCAATCGCCATATTTTAGTCGTGGCACCGTCTGGCCACAAGAGTGTGAGTCTGCAAGGGAATGTGAACCCAGAGGACGATTGGGGGTTCGGACAGATTCTGCTGCTATTGCTGTTATTGTTACCTTTGTTACAGATATTTGATGCTTTCACGGAAGAGAGGGCCCAGCAGTTTACCTCTATGCATTACATGCCGGAGTTTTTGCGAGAGCATCTTAATCCCACAAGTACCCAAGGGACGGTTTCGTGGTCTTGATGCGTATATTTATAAGTAATTTTCCAACTTGGACTTTCGAATTTTAATTTCATTCATTAGTTATTCAGCAACTCAGATGGACCTTTTCGCAGTACACAATCTATATAAATTATGATACACATAAATCTATATGATAATAATATAATAAAACATCCATGGATGAAAAGGGAACGGTGATGTAAAAGGTATTACGATTAATTGTTAAATCCGATAATTTACTTATGATGGACAGTTCCTTTTTCACAATATAAAAGAAAAGAAGAATATATTTGTAAGGAATGGGAGGAGAAACACCAAATTGACGCATGCAACCGTTCCAATCTACCACATAAAATGCAACCCAAAAGTTAAACAAAAAGCAAAATAGTCGATTAATCACTACGAAGTAACAATCGTTAGTATGTCTCATTCAACTCGTAATGTGCATCACAAGATTTCAGGGTAATGGGAAGTGGACTTACTAAAGCTCAATCGGCGCCAACTGGTCGATACTATACAACCAGTTCCCGCCTTCCGCCTCCGTGATCAACCACTCGTACGGCCATACCACTAAATGCCCGGTAATCAAACTCAGCAACTCCTCGGCCACATCTTTATCCATAACATCATCCGTTGCGTGAAACTCCCTCCTACTATTCCTCGTTCCCGCTCTCTTCCGTCTTCTCACCGACTGCGCTGGTCCCACGCTGCTTCCGTTGGTGACGCTAGCACCAGCATTACTACCGGGAGCATTCGGCATCAGCCCCGCCGGATGGTTATTGGAGTGCCGCGAAATCTCTCTCATAACCGATACATCCGAAGTCCGTGGATCGGCAACGGAATCGGTGGATTGTCGTACATCCTTCTCGCTGAGCAAGTTGCTATCCAAGGAAGCTTTCGCAGGATGCATTTTAGACGCTTCATTCTTCTCTTTAAGTTCCAAAGATTGTTCTTCCAATCCGACCTTCTCATTCAAATCATCCGTCTTGCTCCTCTCCTTACCTTTCTCCTCGGGCGCAGTGTGGTGGATGTGCAGCTTTTCAGAAATCTTAGAAATGGCTTCCGTTACTTCCGAGGCCTTTTCTCCGGTTACCGATCCGGGCATACCCATCCCAGGCGCAGCTTGGTTGGATCGGCCGGCCCTATGCTGCTGTGTGGATGGCTTAACGCCATCCTGTGACGCAGCCAGCTTATCCGCGTAGAGCATATACTCTTTATATTGCGCCCACGATTTGACTTCGTTGTCAGGCATACAGCGAAACACTTCTCGGAAGATTTTGGTGTTGTTCATCGCAATTTTGTGCCAGGTGTCTAGGTAGAAAGAGTCGTTGAGTGGGTCGATGAAGTGATCCGCATCGACATACGGCTGTTTGATCTCAGAGTACAGCGGGTGGGATGGTTTCATGGGTGGCAAGTTACCATCGCTCATTCTAGGTGCGGGCGCGGAGGGACCACCAATGTCGATATCGCTGGTCGCAGGCAACGGTGGTAACTGGCTCGAAAGTGGTAAACCGAGGTCTGAGGTATTCAGCCTATGTAGCGGCATAGGCGGTAGCTCGGGGCCCTTGTCGTCTACTTTATGGTGATCATCCGATGACGGCGATTTGTGATGCGAGCTGGGGCTGCGGTGTTCGTGTGAAGGATCACTCACGTTTCTCACAATACCAGTATCAACTTGGCTGAAGCTTGTGGTATACTCGTATCCGTCCTGTCCCAACTTGCGATCCATAGCTGTCACCGGTTTACCGCCTTTTTTCTTTTCAAATTCTTCCGCAGCTTTCATATGATCGAATCCAAGCCCGGCCACATCCTTCTCTCGTTCTTTGATTCTCGGATCGTAAGTGACTTTCTTGTGCGCCTCTATATTTGGATTATTCGCCTGTTCCCAATCCACATCGTGATTAAAACTCGCAATTGTCTCAACACGCGTTACGACATCGATATCACCCTGTCTCGGAGGCCGAGGCTGCTGTGCCGATGAAGGACCTGCAGTTCCGCCAGACTTTGGCGGCATTGGTGGTGGACTGGTGGGCGTGTTTGGTATGGAGGTACCAGGAGCAGATCTAACCGAATTACCATCAACATCAGTTGCACGAGTGGTAGCGCTATTTCCATCATGCCATCTATGTTCTGACCCTGTGCCTTCACCTTCTGTCTCCGCCATTCGCTCTTGAGCCATCAGCTCGTCCACGTCGATACCCAGATGCTCACGCATGAGGCGGAGGCGAAGGGTGTGCGCGAACCGTCCAACCAGGTATGGACGACCCGCCATGGTAGACCAGATCGTGTCTTGGTCTCGGACTACAGCTGCCACCTCAGAGTCCCGGAAACCCAACATTGATCGTTCGTTGATATTGGCGGATCCGATGATTGCGATACGATCGTCGACAACCATACACTAACATCCATTAATCATTAGCCCATCTTTCTTCCTGCGTTTTGAGTCAAGCTGTTCAAATCGGGGGAGAAATGTACCTTAGCGTGAATATACAATTGTTCGGTGACCAACTGTTGCTGCGGCCCAATCTTACCCCAACTCCTTAACCCATAGAACTGAATATAGTCCTCTGGCTCGATCCCATTCGCCTTGAGTTTCCCAAATATACTCCCCTCACCACGACAGATACTACGGTATTGGCACTGCATGATCAATCTGACACTACTCCCATCCTGCTGATCGACGCTACTCTGGAAGCCGGGAAGTAGCGGTAAAACAATAATCGCACGCCAATCCTCATCATTCTTATAGGCTCGGATGATACGCTCCACCAAAGCATCACCAATCGAATTCTCCATCTTTGTACCGTCCGGTAATTCGCCAGATGTGATGAAGAATTGATTCTCAATATACACCAAATGATCACTCGTCTCGATCGCCTTGAGGTAAGCGTTAAGAATCGAATGCTCATTCTTGTCAGGTGTACCCGTCGACCAGGCGCATGCAGACCGGAGCATCTGAACTTCGCAGGAACCACTAATTCCAAGCGACTCGATCTCCTGCTGCGTGAAATCCGGCGGGGGTAGGAGGAAGGGTGTAGGTCTCGATGGCGTGCGCTGGCGGAGAAGGTAGTTCCAGCGTTGGACAAAGTGACGGGTGAGATCTCGCGCGGGTTGGCCAACAACTTGCATGGAAATATCGTGCCACGGCATACGGGGGATTTTCTGTCGGTCGTACATTTCATCATACGGCTTATTAAGTTCGTAGAAGTCTTCGACACGAGGGTTAGAGTAATCCTTCCCAGGCCATAGTTGATACTTATCCGGATCTTTGGGGCCAGTCTCGTCAAAACCTGTGAACTTGTCGTCAACGAGTGCGTGTTGCGGTGTATCCCATCTTCCAAAGCAAAGGTCCAAACCGCCGAGGAAAACGACGGTGTGGTCTACAACTAGTAGTTTCTCGTGGTGGGCCCAGAAGAAGGTATTCTGGCGGAGTTGGTTAGGCGATCGTTGGACGTAGATGTTGGGGTGAAGGTCGAGAAGCGAGTATTTCGTGTATGCCGAATCTATCGGGATAGCCGCGCCGATATTACGATATATAATGACGAATATCTTGACACCCTCACTTGCTTTTCGTTGAAGAAGTCTGTCCAATCGCCACTTTTGAGATACTGCCGGAGGACGTCGCAGGTACTAAAGGAAATCAGTATTAATCAGAAGAGTGAAAAATGAATGGTAGCTCACAATCTCGGGACTCAGCCACCAATCGTGAATGTATATCACATCCTTGGCCATAGACACTGCCCTGCTCACGTTCCAAAAGTAATCTCTCCCATCTACTAGCCATTGTGCGAAACAATATTGCCTCACCGGTGCGAAACTGTCAAATCTCTGTTTCTGTGACCAAACTGTGTGCTCGGCCATGTACTTGATACTATCGTGGAATTGATTCAACTGCCTCTCATTCTTCGCCAAGAGTTTAATCTTCCTCTCAGAGTTTTTCAACTTGAGTTTGTGATGCTGTGGATGGGCTGGGTTCGCAGAAGCGCTCACCATCACCTTAGGATTCTTGGGTATCGATCGTTTCGCATCAATTTCAAAATCACTGTCGACGAGAATAACATCGTAAATGTTCATCTCTTCAGGGGAGTCGACACAGACGATATAACTATGACGAACGAGAAACCACTTCGGACGATGTCCCTTGATGATACTCCCAGGTGCCCACCCTCGTCGGAATTCGGAACCCTTGGAAGATTGAATGACCAGATATCCTTCCTTCCCATGGTAGCTATTCTCCGCAGCTAACCTAATTCCAAGAGACGAAAGTTCGAGGAACTTGCACAATCGATTGGAGTCCGGGCGGAAAATCATAATTCGAACCAGTTCTTGGAGATACTTCTCCAGCTTTTTCCGCTGCTTGATCGAAAACCCATCTCTACGCATCATCGGATTAGAACCAACGGCCGCCCCCGCCAATGTTCCAATCCCTAACGCGATCCCAGCTCCGATATTACCAGGCTCGATACCTTCCATAGGATGCCCGCCGGTAGAGTTACGGCGGACAGAGGGTCGTTTCTGTCGTGAGAACGTTCGTTTAATCGATCCGGCGATACTACTCTTCCGGGGCGGTTCGTAGTCCTCACTATCATCATCGTACGCTGGTTCACGAGTAGATGATGCCCGTCCGATCCTCTGAGAGCCGCTTGGTCCAGGGACGCCAAGCATAGGCGTACCCAAGTCTGGTGTACTTAAGCCTGGTGTCATTGGCGAAAATGGTGCCGAAGAGCTCGGGCTAGTAGCGGCGTTAGCGGTAAGTGGTCGGTCGCCAGTCAAAGGACCAGTATTCAGCCGAGTGTTTGTAGCAGTTTCGTTTCCAGTATCATCGGACGAGAGGTCCTCCCCTCCCAGACCTCGAAGCCCTTTCAAATATGGAATCGACGCTCGAGGAAACTTCGGCAACTTTCCACGTTCTCCCAAAGTCGCGTAGGTGTTGCTAAAATCTTGAAGACGGTACTTTGTGTGAAGGTTGAAGAAATCGCGAAATTCCCTATGAATGACCCATTTCATCCTCGTCAATCCGGAACCGTATTCCAACTCTATCCTGAACACCGTGTGGTTTCTGGACCTCGCATTCAGCTTGGAATCTGTGATTTTGATCTTTAGTTGCTCCAAAATGATCGGTATCCTCTTGTTTCCGTGTTCGTCTCTCTGGAACATGCTAGCAAGAATCAAGGCTGCAGGAATACCCGCTGTTAACTCCGCGACAAGCTCGGCGGACTTTTCACGGTCAATCTTGGCTTCTTCCTTCTTTTTCTGCCCGATCATACGGATTCCTGCTTTCAAGGCTTTCCATTTCGCCGCGCTCGCTCCTCCACCACCCGGCGAAGGGGCCGTGTTGATCTCAGAGCCTCTTCTGCTATGGGCAAAGTCGGTTATACGGCGAAAGCTGCTTGGGCGTCGAGTGTACGAGTGATTCCGACCTTTAGTCTCATTTTCCGAGCCCTCCACCGCATCGTTCATTGTAGCACGCCTCTTCAAACCCGGATTCCTCGCAGTACGCGGCGTTCCCGGCGCGGTACCGGACCCACCGGCTACCTCCTGATCCGTCTCTTCACCATCCTCCTGACCACCGGGAGAAATCGAGGCGCTACCCCCATCATCGTTATCGCTGATCCCCTGAGTTGAAGCTGTTCTCCCGTGCGAGCCAGAGTGAGAGAAGGCCTTGAGCTTAGAGAATAAGCTCGGACGGGCACCTTCGTCATCCAGTGTCTTGCCTTCCTCCTCGCTTTCGCGAGAGTACTCACCCGATTTTCGATTCAGTCTAAAGATACCGCTTAGCCGTCTAGGCGTGCTACGTCCGGAATTTCCTCCTCGCGGTGTACGTTCTCCATCTGTGTCTTCGTCACCGAAGTATTCGGGTTGTGTAGCGAATTGGACGTCTCGGTGGAGGCGAGGATCGTGGTGGGGTTTGCCCTGAGAAGGTGGACGAAGTTCGTCGAGTAGGAATGCGGGTCTGGGAGGTTGTAGCGGTTCCTCCGGCTGCTCTCCAGGTTTCTGCTTGCCCTTGCCTTTATCCTCTGTTGAGATTGGTGTTGTGGCTTCCGAAGGCGCGCCGCTGATTGTGAGGGCCTTTAGGGTCGGGCTACCGGGGATGGCGGTTTTCAAGGTATGGCGCACGGTGTCGCCGAGGGTGAAGGTAGGAGTTGTAGAGCCATTGGGTTTGTCTGGTTCTGCTGAAACCTGGGGACTGGAAGGTTCGGACGGTGCCATTGGCGGATACGCGTAGATTGTGAGAGCTGAATGTGTAACGGGGGCTGTTGTCTTTTGGGATCAAGGTCAACCTGCCACGGGGTGACTGGGTACCGGACGCTTGCCTGCTAGACCAGGAGCTCTGGGATGAAGCTGCAAGATGCCGTTTGGATCAGAGCTTACTTCTCGGTAACACTATTCGATAGGAGCTTACAATGTTATTAGTAACAGCGTATTAACTTGGTGATCAGAGCTTCCTAGCGATTCCCAAGATTGTGGTGACGACGGTGAACAGTATGATGCTATCGATGGAGGTTGAGGTGATTGAACGGAGAGATGAGGCTCGGTGTTTGGGGGTGAAGCCAACCTCAAACCAACGCAACGCGTATCAACAGTCCGCAACGGAAGAAAGGAAGCCGCAGGAATGGAAGGATACGGGAAGCAGACTCTTCGAAGCTCGACCGGATCGAGCTCGAAGGGGAGCCGATGTAAGAAAGGAGTGTCAGGAGTAACAGAGGTGGAAATTAGGCACACTCACAGGAGCGTCACAATATGTAAGTCACCACGGTCTACTCCTCGCAATCAATCAAAATCTAATCTTAAGCTTATTTGGTCGCTGCTTGGTTGGTTGGCACGTTGGTGCACGCAATGCTTAGTTCGGCTGGACAACCGAAATGCGAAACGAGATTGCGCTTGCTGCTGGACGACGGTCTCGAAGCCTGGCCTCGAACGTTCCAACGGAGTTCTAGATATCGAAACGATAGAATATCAACGGTAGATTCTCGAAGTGGCGGACTGATACTCGGATGGCTAGACACGATCCTCCACTGCAGGGAAGAAGCGCCAACTAACCCATTGTTGTCTTCCTTCCAGCTTTGGGAAGACAGAACCGTTGGATCAAACCCAAAGTGCAGCATGAAGAAACGCTACAGAGAAACCTTCCCCATGATGACGTCTCTACTCCACATCGAAGGAAGAAAGGTATATAGGGGTCAGGCGGGAACATTTGCTAATTAATTTGTCCATGTGCAAAAGCAGCAAGGTAGGAAAGTAAGGCGGCCCCCCGCTTTGAGCCCTAAACGATACCAAAAGAAGCCGGGTGGAAGAAAACGTAGGAAGATTGAGCGAATAGAGGGGGGATATGGCCTGTCATGTTACTGGATTGAAAAGCACGTCCAGATGACCAGAGCCATCGGAGAAACAATACTTCGCAGACACGGGCATCTTGTATCCCGTGTCTCAATTCGCTTCGGATCTTTATTCGTGCGGCGAGGCCAAGGCGATAGAATGCAATAGTATCATGATAGGCAGGAAATGTAATTGGATATGATACAATTGCGCGAAGTTAGAATGAGGGGAAATTGATCGAGGATTGCTGCTATCACAAAACTCACGATCACGAAAATTCGAAAATGTTATAACAGAAAGAATTCGCCTATTCTTTCCCTACGTCCAAGAAAGCAGTTCCACAACTCAGCCACTGGGCATGGTTGCTTCAGCACCTTTCTCCAACAATCGACTACATTGACGATAAGCTTACATTTTCCTACGGTATGCCACCGATTTGGGTCCGCCCTTTTTTTATCATTATGATTCTTTTCTAATGTGCCTTGAGATATGCTACCGTGATTTTTCCAGCTAAGCGCATCATAAAGATGGAAGTTTGAAACTCGCATCGGCGTAAGGCCCCGCGCCGACGTCCGAGAAATGCAAAGCACCAGCTTTGCAGCAGGGGAATGCAGCAACAGAATGGAAAAAGGGAAGCTTGCAATTCGAGAAGTTTTTCTGTCTAAAAAACATTTGAAAAATCTGCCTCAATTATTACCCAAATATGGTTAACAAATACCTTTGCACAGGCAAGAGCCAAGGGTTCGCACCTCTTTGAAGTTGGTCTACGGTAGAGCCGGAACGCTATACAGGGCATGCTATTTTCTTTCTTTCTTTCTTTTTTTTCGGTACGGTACCTGAAATTTGGGCCCGAGAATCAATGACCCAGCTGGATCTGGTTTGGGTTACAGTCGTCCCTCAAAAATAATGCGTCCCGCGCTGTCCGTGCTCTTTTTGTATGGTGATACCTCTGTCAAAATTTGCCCTATCCACGGTGCTTTTTATTGAGGCTTGAAAAAACCAATTCGCACGTTAAAAACCCTTGCCTTTTCTTAAATGAAAATCTTTAAAGAATTGGTCAAGTCACGAAATAGATCTTGAAAAACAAACCTTTTGCTGAGGCACGGTTCTCACGGGACGCATTATTTTTGAGGGACGACTGTACCAATCTTTCAGTCCATCTTAGCTCGTATTCCCAGCAGCTTCTTGGTGCATTCAAGACGTCCGAGGGGCAGAAGGTTCAGGAAATAAAGCCCGAAGCTGGCCAGTAATAATAGTAATAGCAACGAATTGATGATTATGCCAATGTCTGAGCTTATACGGGAAGGCCTCACTGCAACTATAATAGCCATAAATATCACCCTCGATGAGTCTTCTTCAAAAACATGATGTATTTGTTTGAACATATGATATATCAATGTAACGTATATATATCATTCAATCGCCCGGAATACGGCATATTTATAACTGAATACGACAAAAGAACTTATTTTGAATGAGATACTTTTAATCTTTCCAAAAATCCCGTGCTTTTTTGCTCTAGCCAAGCTTGCCCAGTGAACTGCACAGGCTAAATAAGCTTGTTCGCAAGCAATCACTTCTCGACGTTGGCGTTCCACAGTAAGAAAAATTCCAGGATAGAAAAAAGCAAAGACTCCAAGCCATCCCGACGTTACCGTTCCGTTCAATTTTGCCCCGAAGAGAGATATATATAATACCCCAGAATAAGCCTCATCAGAGATATTTAACTCTATACTGTCAGATAGAGGCGGTAGCTTCTTCTTCAAAATACCGAACCGTCAAAATCACGCTTCTTCGGCCAACGCAGCTCGGACAGAAACAATTGCCGAATTTTATAAAAGCAGTCCAACATCCCGCAGCAGATAACAATCACAAGCAGAATCAGTTGATTGCGGCTGACCAGAAGGCTTTCCACTCGCTGCAGCTCTTGTTTGAATAATTGGTTCTCGTTAGCTTCTGTGCAGTTGTGCATGCTGCATGGGGGGGTGATGCAGTCGAGCGGACGCTGCAGCCGGAACAACAACAACAGCATCACTTTCGTCAGAGCGGGACGACGCTAGCTGGAAGCCCTCCTCCTCCTGCTCCTCCAGTCTCTGAGATTGTGCATATTCGAGTTTTGAGAAAGCGGGGGTTGGATCGATTGGATTGATTGATAAAAGCAGTCACCCTTCATCGATCGAACGATTGACTGTCATTGTTACATTAATTTAATTCTGATGAGGCTTACGTGGAGATTTCGCAGTTAAAGTCTTGGCCGAACGGGGCACTGCCGCATCAACTCGATCAATTCCTTCGATTCGTCGTCGTCGTCGTCGCTATACTTGACGTTAATACGAACATATAAAAGGAGTACGAAGCGGTGTACGAAGCATTGAGACGCATCTCCGCTCGATAATATAATAATATTATAACATTATAGAGTAGCTTGTCGGCACTCGAGCTATCCGAATCCAATCATCTATCAACCCAATTAATCGAATTCTGACACGGCGCTGAAACACCAAACAAACCCACCAGCCTTCTAGTCAGCTCCTCCAATCGATCCACGTTCGTTAACCTCCTCGTTCGTTCCTCCGTCTTTCTGGAAATCCTCAACTTATCGTCTTCTTTCCATTGGCGAACGGAGTATTATTCCCCCTTCGAGGTCATTCGAACCGGTACCCGACTGAGCAAGAAGGACCTGCCCCGCATTCTCTCGTCGGCGTCTAGCTGCTCGTTTCGACGCGGTACCTTTTTCGCGATAGACTGGCCCCGACGCCTTTCCCAACAATATCCCAAAGAATCTGAACAGAATCCCAAAATAATCCAATTCGCGCCGGCTGATTTGGTGGGATTCGGTGGGATTCGGTGGGATTCGGTGTTTCCTTGTCTCTCGCTATATTGTACCTTTCGGATCGTCCCGGATTACCTCCAATCTGGCATCTTCAATAACTTAAAAATCTCATCTTTTTTACCAATATCACCACTAGTACAACCGCCAAATACTTGGCTACTGGATTAACTGCTTGATTGCCAACAAATATCATTCGTTCAAATAGCAGTTAACCTATTATCCTTTGCAAGGCTATTCGCTGTTAGGGTACCCATAGAAACCTGCCGAGATGGCGATGGAACAGCTTGAAATCCACAGCAGGGTCCGTACCTCACAATTCATGCCCAATACATACCCACGTCGTCGGGATATGCCCTGTAGAAATCCAACAACCCGTGCTAACCAACCTGCTACTTCTAGTCCTACTTGATCCGATATGTCAACGTCGCTGGTGACCACGTCATATCGTGGAGTATACAACCTCACAAAAAGTCAATGTACGCGAAATCACACCCTTTTATCTTAGATATCTTAAAATCCTCAGCCTCGCTAACCTGGTGTCTTTACTTTCCTAGAAACTTCGGTCTTTTCAAACATATAAAGCCTCCTGGCGGTGCCACACCACAATTATCCAGTTCCGTTGTCGGAGCAGCCTTAACCACTCCAGTCACTCCCAGCTTCTTCCCTGGCGACGACCTACCCCCAGAACGTCCTCGGACCCAACGTGCTAGTTCCACGGAATCCGAGACAATCCAAAAGCTAGAAGCTTCCGGTCTACGCCAAGTCCAATGGTACGGTAAAATAGAAGCCGAGAAGGTCACCACGGGCAAATATGAAGTTCCGGCCGGTCAAGGTGGAGCGTGGGCGCTAGTATTCGACAATACGTTCTCCAAGCAGACCAGCAAACACGCGACTTTGGTACTATTAACCTACCCTGCCAGCAATCCCGCGCCTGCAAGTCATCATATGCATCATTTTGATTCGCCTGGTGCTTCGTCTCTTTCACTACCGGCTCCCAGTCAAGTCGCCACGACCATCATCAGTACCTCCACAGACTCCGTACCGGAATCCAACGGCCTTTCGACCTCCAGCGGCTTTTACACCGGCCTTTTGAAGAAACGAAAGAGAAAGAAGGGTCAAGGTTTCGCCCGACGCTTCTTTTCCTTGGATTTCACTTCTTCCACGTTATCGTACTATCTCAGCAAGGACTCTTCTTCCCTTCGTGGAGCCATTCCTCTTGGCTTAGCGGAACTCAGCGCCAATGAAAAGAACTTTGAAATCACAGTCGATTCGGGCGCAGAAGTGTGGCAGTTACGAGCCGCCACGCTATCCGAATGGCAAGGATGGAAAGATGCCCTCAACAGAGCTTCCCAGAAGGCGCAGAAGCGGACGGAAAATGGGATGGGACGTGAGAATGAACGACCGTTTGGCAGTTCCAGCAATTTACCCACCTCAGCAGCATACCAAAACGCCGAAGATGAAGGCTGGGCAGCAGTCGAGTCCCTTATGGGCAGAATCTCAGGTATCAGAGATGCAACGAGGCGATTGACTACCCTCTCAGCATCATCCGTGAAACGGGTTAGCACGGCTGAGGGACTAGGTATCGTGACAACCCCAACATCTGGAGCAACACCTACATCAGATGAGAAACGACCGTTTTGGAAACGAAAGGCCAGTGGAGGGAATATACCAGCCATGGCGAATACCCCTCCTCTAGGTAGTGGCGCTAGAGAGAAGCGAGGCAAATCGCTGTCAGCGGGAGTTGGAATGTCAGCCGCTGTGGTGATGCCCATTTTACCTATCCCCCCGATCCCACCCTTGCCACAGACCGATATCACCCCTCATCTGAATGAATTACTTTCCGATCTCGATTCATTTGTGGCGGACATTACTCAGATCGTTCAAGAGGCTAAGCACCGAAGATATGTCCACCGACGACAGGCGGATCCGAACGGCGTTATGAGCTCTGCGGCGTCACGAAAGAGTCTAGACTCTATTGATGATCAGGAATTCTTTGACGCCAATGATGGCGACACCGCAACTGTTAATGAAGGCCGTATTGTCATTGTTGATAATGATAGCGAAGGAGGTCGTAGTGAGAACTACGCTACCGATGACGAAGAGAGTGGTGCGGACTCCGAGGATGATCAGAGCTTCAGCGGGTTGTCTGGCAGCTTCAATGCCTTCCCACCAAAAGCGCAAGATTTGAGCCCGCTACCATTCGATATGGTAGCACGGAGAACAACGGTGAAGGGAACAACCATACTGCCACCCAGTCTTATCGCTTTCTTTCGTAAAAATGTAAGCCTCTCATGCATCTCGGTCTTACTTGGAGTAGGTAGCTAACTGTGTTTATCTGTAGGTTGGGAAGGATCTCAGCACGATCGCGATGCCGGTATCCGCAAACGAGCCTCTAAGTGCGCTTCAAAAGATCTCAGAACAGCTAGAGTACTCAGAGCTGCTAGACTACGCCGCCGACGCACCAGACCAAAACGGCGAGCGTCTCTTGTGTATTGCTGCCTTTGCGATCAGCAACTTTTCAAACGCCAGGTCCAAAGAACGAGCGATCCGAAAACCTTTCAACCCACTCCTCGGCGAAACCTACGAGCTCGTCCGAGAAGATAAAGGTACTATACCTCCCTCACCAGATTCTTCTCAAAAGCATCCACTAATAAATTGATATGGTGATTTCCAGGCTTTCGCTTCCTCGCCGAAAAGGTCTCTCACAGGCCCCTGATAATGGCCGCCCAAGCCGACTCGGCAAACTGGACCTTCACTCAATCTCCCATGCCCACGCAAAAATTCTGGGGTAAATCCGCCGAAATAAACACTAGCGGTCGCGTACGCATCACCCTGCATCGCACCGGGGACAACTACTCCTGGGCTCCCGCGACCACATTCCTCCGTAATATCATCGCCGGAGAAAAATACATCGAACCCGTGGGTACGATGACGATATACCATGAAAACAGCGGCGAACGGGCCCAAATCACATTCAAAGTAAAAGGCATGTTTTCGGGACGTAGCGAAGACGTCAGCGTCCAAGTCTTCGATAAAGACGGGAAAGTCAAGCCGTATAGTTTACACGGCAAATGGACGGGTAGTTTAGTAATCTTTGACGAACATGAGAGTATGGTCAAGCAATTGTGGCAGGTGGGCGATCTGGTCCCGGACGCTGGAAAGAAGTACGGGTTCACCGAGTTTGCGGCACAACTGAATGAAGTTACGAATGTGGAGGAGGGAAAGATGGCGGCGACGGATACGCGGTTGAGACCGGATCAGAGGATGTGTGAGGATGGGAGGTTGGATGAGGCAGAGAATGTAAAATTGGAGTTGGAGGAGAAACAGAGACAGCGCAGACGGTTGGCTGATGAGGAAGGGAAGCCGCATGTTCCGAAGTGGTTTATGAAGGTGAGGGAGACGGCGGATGAGGAGGTTTGGGGGCTGAAGAGTGGGAAGGAGGGATATTGGGCCAAGAGAAAGAAGGGAGAGTGGCCAAGCGATTTGGTGGAGTTGTGGTAGCGGGCGAAGAAAGCCTTAAGCCGCGGCACCTGTCGACGCAATGCTTACCGCCGTGACGAGAAAAAAGCAACATTAGAAAATCGCTGATTTAATGGGCGGCATCTGTGAAAAGTTTTGCAATTGGTTTTTGGATTTTTGCAAATTACATATGTTACTTTGTGGTTTGGATCGCATTCGTGTATATATATCTTGATTCACGGTTTTTGGCGGCAACCTTTTGTTAGTTTTTGCACCAAAGTTTTGGATTTATTCACTCCTCTTTCCATCCTAATTATAATTTTAGTTAGCTACAAGGCATGAATGAACTAATGAAATTGATAGACCCATTTTCACAAACCTATGGTCCTTTTCTTTTGCTGTTGTAATCCACTGTAACTTCTCGTAGGAATGAAGCAATAGTGGAGTTTCCGTAATTGCATTCGGCTCAAATCTGTGCCACAACCTCGCGCAAAGGATCTGCATGATATGCAAGGTTTTTGACGCTTGCGCCCGATACGGATCAAATATACGAGCGGAAAGGGCGCTTAATCAAGTCGCTCAATGCAATGTTGGTCTGGCAAGGCTAGGTCAATTAGATGAATTGATGAATTTGAATGTTCAGGTGCGTCTGTGCATGTACGTACGGGGGTCACATAAATTTATAAATATACCGCTCTCTGCCACTCTATTTTGCTCTTCAGGTTTCCGTACGCGCCCACCAGCGAGATCAATTGCCGTCCTAGTCGCAATATTTAGCTAGAAGCACGCAGCACGAAAACTTCTAGATTTAAAGTAAAACGTTCAAACCCAATTCATAGATTTGCAAGTAACACCACCTTCTATATTCATATTAGATCTCATTCAGGAATTATATAATTTCAAAACCGCACAGCAAACATCCCGCCAAATGGGTTCCCGGCAACTCTGGTTCGTAAGATACAGATCTCGCAACCATGACATCCACGGCCACCCCGACCGTTTCGATCACTGGTTCTTCTACCTTCCTGAAGAATCAGTACAAGATGAGACCGACCTAGGTGCGGGAAGGGTACTCGAAGCCGCGGGTCATCCCATCACCGGATTTTCTCAAAGCGTCAACGATACGGATATTTCTAAAGATGATGCGCCGCGCTCCGCTGATCTCCTAATGGAGAATATTGATTTTGAAAAGGTCACAGAGAAGGCGCGGAAGCAGCCGGGGTTTCCACGCTCGGAGCATCCGGAGACTGGTGTGAGTATTGATCATCTTTCTTCGAGGTTTCTTTCGAGGCGTCTTCTTTATAACGCTAGAGGAGAATGGCTCTGTTTTATGAGTATTATTGTTAGTTTTAACGGTTTTCCTATTTTTAGAAGCCAAATTGTCAAGCGTGGTTGTATTTGCTTGCAGTTTCATGTGTGGAAGATGGCATTATGGATGAGTTTGTGGTTAAGTTTTTGATGAACAGTAAACAAGAGTAGCACAACTGCTAGCCTACAGAGATGTCTCCAACACTATGAACGGCTGTATTCCATATTTTCATACATGTTACACCTGACGGTGATATTTGAGGCATAAGCTATGTTTTGTAAAGATATACTATAGTACTATTTTTACCGACCTCTCAATCATTCAACTCTCTACCCTTACAGAATCAAATCATGTACACAGGGTCCATTAAGAACTTTTATCTTGTTGGAGTCCAGGCGTCTGAGAACATCCTGGTAAGAGAGTTTTGTTCCGATTTCTCTACTAGTCAGATATTCGATTATATTATATTGACAGACTGCTATCGAAGATTCTTATATGACTCTCGCTAGCCAGTGGTTCAAAGGTCTTTCGTCACATATCGGGCTCACAACTTTTGTGTCGAGAAGAACGTTTCCCAATTTCACTCTAGCTATCATAGCTGGCAACGCGGGGTATCCAATCCAAGACACTAATGGGACTCCCAGACTTCTCGAAGCATGTGCTATTTATATACGTTAATACATAGAATCAATTAGGTATCTCTTAGTTAAAACAATCTGAGCTTAGAGTTACTAACCTGAAGAGTGATCAACATCGGTAATAGTTTTTGGATGGAGGCTTTATGTGTAAATTCTCGGCTGGACGGTGCATAATTACTTTTCGTCTAGTATAAGGGTGACCATATAGGAAGAGACGGACTTCCTAGTTTGCTCCTAGGGATAATTTCCGGCGACCCATAGCAGCAGAGTAGAGAGGGACGCTATAAGGTTGGCATGGGGCAGTGAGGGTGGGTGTGATAGCGATGGCAACGTTATGGATAAAATAGTCAAGTTGGAAAAAAGTACTCTTGGTTAGTATTGCATTATGGGTGATTGTAGCCTCGAGACGGGTGATTAGAGTATTTGTGAAATCATATTTGTTTTATAAGTTTGAGATCAGTTAATCTTAGCTGATCACTAAGACCCGGGATCACTATGGTACCCTTCGTCCTTCGTGTCTTGTTTACGAGACAACTAGTACCTAAGTCTCGGCACAAGACGTATTATCGTAGCTAGATAGAGACCTACATTTCTGAGAGTAACAATCTCTATAGTCTTACACTCTAAGAAGCCTCGCAAAAGGTAAACTTTTTGCATATTCTCGTGATTTCTTTTCTTTTCTATTCTTTGTTATTAAATTAGAAAACCAACTTCCACAGATGGTGCAGGACCCGATCTTTTGAATGATAAGGTTATGATAAATTAGTATCAGGCTACCTCACCTGATTCAAATACATAAATTACGCGTTCTAACTAGGCTGTTGCCTGAAATGGACAACAACTTGGTAACTATGGGATTGCTAAGCCCGGAATAGCTGCACAAAGCGGCCGCCGCTGATAAGATCCAGGAATGGATTTAGAAAAAAGGAGACTAAAATAGACCTACTAATGCTATACATAAAAACTACATTCTCGCTTGATTCATACATCTAGACTTACCGGGTGAGAACATGGCTCTGTATACACTATTAGGAAATATACTATATGTATATCTGTGGGCAGCGCAGAAGAATTTTTTTTAGAAACAGAGTTGGTTTCGGCATAATACTGTTAATGGTGATATCATAATAGGCATTCAACCTAGGCACCAGCATTGGAGCTAACGACATTATTCCTCCGTAGATGACACGGGAAGGGTTGGAGCTGGAATAGTAGTCGAGGCCGCCTCGTGGGCTAATTATGCACAAGATGTGGTGTGTTGCCATGTCGTTGGTGGCGTGTGTTGTCGACATCGAAATACCACACCTCGCTAGTTTCACTTTCGCAAGATTGCTGCTCGATACATCGTCTATATCATCGCGCATGAGAAAAAAAAACTTTTGAAAGAGGTAAGAAAGTTTCTCTTGGCACTTAGCTCGAAATATCAGATATTCAAGGCTAATTTATAAGGCGCGTTAGACATGCATCATTAAGCTTGGATGCAATTATCACATGCGTTCTCGAGTTCTCCAGCTTCCACACACTGCATTTACAAGTATCATGATACCAATCAGGCAGATCTTGAAGTATGCGTATATCGGTGGCATCTAATAAGACACCGAAAGTCACTGATAGGTAAATTTTAGCTCAAAGATTTGCTTGTGATCAAGCTTCATTGACCAATTCTAAAGATAGGACAAATACCAAGATTTAGTTCCTTCGTCTCCGCTCAATTCTGTTAGGCACCCAGGCTTGAATTTGAAGCTCGAAGGAAGCCTTCCAGACGGGCTTGTTCCTCGAAATGTGTTGTGAAGGAACATGTGCTATCCTCGATCGTCTAGCTGGACGATTCTCAGTCTGCCCCCTTGCAGCCCTGTATCGTCACAGACCGGTAAAAACAGAGAATTAACAGCCTTGAGGGTCAGCAGCAAAAATGCCTGGTCTCCAAACCGTACGAGATCCAATGTGGATGCGGGATATCTCGAGGGAGTTGTTTGCATCAGGAATATTGCTATTGATGGGACATCCCTGCAAAAAGGCTCCTCCAAGGCCGATTACCGTTGGATGAGGTTTGTCAGCAGGTTTTCGTCCCAAGCTCGCCTCCCGACCGCAAATCTGAAGCTCCATTCTCCAAGCCAGATCGACCGTGGGCAGGTCCACCATCATCAACAAGATGAACACAGGCTCAGCTCGGTTTCACAAAAGGGTCCGTACCCCACCTTGGCTCGCAGACTACTTGTCTACGGCAGCATTCTTGTGGGTTCTGTGGTCTTTCTGCATCGAGGACCCTTGGAGGAACGATTATTGATCAGACACCTCATGGTAACCGATCCTGCGGCTTACTTTGAAGTGAATTAAACGGAAGGAAGTGGGCGACTTTCCGGAAACAGGGAAAATGATCGCCCTGTGTTCTTATCAGAACTGTTCCTTTGCATGCATGCATCTTTTCAAGGCAGGTGTAACATAGGCGAACTGGAGGCTGTGCACACACCAGCAAGGAAAATCCGTCAAGATGTAGTTACAATTGCGAACGGGTCCGTTTGCCCAAGAAAGGTACTTTGCGGGCTGACAATCGTGCAAACACAGAAAAAATTTGCAAGTTATAAACAAGACTGAGTAATTGAAGTACTTTTCGAACTAAGCTAAAGGCTAATCCTAAAGGACTTGATTGTGATCATTGGATCTTGAGACTGCAGATACAGGACTATTTCAATAGTGAAAGGCGAGCACTTACCTGCAAATATTGCCCAAATCCAACCAAATTTTCATTCTTTGACAGTTTAGATAGTAGTTATGTTATGCTATACGGATCTGCCCATTTCTGGTATCGTTACGCAGAAGTTGTTCGCGCCATCGCGAACGTTTTCCTTCTTGGGTACTCAACGGCGAAGGTATTTGATATGTACCTGGGCTTACGAGCTGGGCGGGCGATGAAGGTAGTTCGGCAACAAGCAACCCACTGCAAGTGAGTAAATATAGATGTTCCCGTCCAGTTGCTTTAGCCGAACTGGGGCAAAACAAAAATGCGTCCGTGGAGCTACATGGGTGTCTGCCCTCGAATTCGCCATGGACAACTCCTGTCGGTGTGTCAGAGTACAAATCTCGAGAGCCACACACCATGATGGATTAACTCTAGAAAGGGTCTTCATAAAAATAGAGGGCAGCAGGATTTGTTTCTTCAACTTCCTTCGTGTAACAAGAAGCTTGTCAATATTTGTCCATCGAAATTGGAATTCCCGTTCGAATCAACCGTTCCGCCCGCTCGCGACATGACTTGCCTCGATTGATTACGTCTCTTCTAACGGTCAACGATATCAGCTTCAGGGTTTTTCTCACATGTCTCCTTCTATATCTTCTCGGTTCTGAATGATCGCCTTGTCGGCAGTTCGTTTGGAAGCCCTTTTGACGACAACAAGCCAGCTTCCCAAGTCTTAAAATCTGCGACCAACGCCCCAAAACACCTTCCATCCGATATTTTAATGAGCAATCTATTGCAGTCTTAAACTCCGAAAATTTCGACAAGAAGTTTCATACAATTAGCACTGTTGCAGCTTGCTGGGGATCTTTTTTAGGAAGTCCCTCAGCGGTTTTCTTTGCGCTAGGGCAGGTTTCTTGGCTTGCATCAACCCTCATAAGCAACACTTTCGCCGCAAACTGCACTCAAGCATAGCATTCAAGAGCAATGCATCGACGGCGTATATTTGCTAGTATAGCAACTTTGGCATTGCTGCCCCTGGCTTTTGCAGACCAAGATGCAGGAGCTTTCCCTGGGAAAAATATAGTGGATAACTCTGGAACTAACAATGGAGGATCTGGTATTATGAACGGGCCCGACACTACTCTAGCATCTATGCCAACTCAGACGGGGATACCGATTCCTTCACTGGTCTCTCCCTCATGCCCAGATGGACATCAACTTATTTTCTTCTCGGAGTCTGGGCCCTATCTACCGGTTACCATAGACCAAAAGACATATAATCTAGGCGTTTCCCTGAATGAAACATCGACATATATATTTTCAACCGACTTCTGTACCAGCGCCAATGTTAACTTCCCCGACGGCTGTTATGATCTGTTAGATCAAACCAATCTATCGGTTACCAACGCCGTTTTGGATCATAGCTATAGTTTTGACTATCAGAGCTTCGCGCAAAACATCACAATAGGTGCTCAAACTTCGCTGGGCGGAAGCGTCTCTCTCGCCAATTACCCTATTAGAGTAGCGACATCCTTGTCAGAAGGCAGCCTGGAGGATTTTAGGCATCGCTACACGGATGGCCTTGACATTCAAGGTATCATTGGGCTGAAGGAAGCTTCTGATCTCGTCGAAGCGATGTCTGCAGTCTGTCATGTCCAACCTGGGAGCTTTAATGTTGGCTTTAGCGCTGCCATCTCCAACGGTTCTTTCATCTCGTTTGGCGGCACAGATCCTAACGCCTCTAGGGTAAATGGAAAATCCGAGTCTATTGTTGTGAATTTACAACAGCCATTTAATGCTACAGTAACACCAATCATCCCGGGCATAACCCCCCGGCCAAGCACCCGACAGGTATTATTTGACTCATTATCTCAAATTAACATTGTCCCCAATGATATTATGCAGTTGGTATTCAATGACGATCTCGCGCCTAACTCCAGCATTACAATTGCTATTTCTGGGGTCCTGTTTTCAATACTTTGGACAGATCTGAAGGGAAAAGCCGACATGAGGGATAATAATTCAAGTTTAATAGTACTCGGATCTCCGATCTTCAAAGATCTATACACCACCTTGCGTCCTGACTTAGTATTAACCCTCTCCCCACTTGCAAAGCAGCCCGATCCCCGCAACATCCAACCTTTCTCTCAGACCTCACAGGGGACAAATACCGAAATCGGTACAGGCTCTGGTACTCCATTCTCCACTCCGAGCCCAAGCTCTAGCAGTTCAACTAGTTCGACGCCAACTATAGCTACCTCCTCAACTAGATCGGGATCAGGTTTAAACATTGGGGCAATTGTTGGTGGAATAGTCGGAGGAATAGTCTTGCTCGTTCTTATCGCACTAGGTGCTTGCTGCTTCTTCCGCCGCCGAAAGCTCATGGGCACGAGATCACGGGGCATTGAGAAGGAATACGAAGCAGATTTTGATGCAGAAATTGGACGCCATGAAGTTGGATTCTTCCCTCAATTCAAAGAATCCGGATATGCAAGCCTTCCAACTCCGCCGCCACCGCCTCCATCGGGTCCACAAATTCCACCTCTCAACATAGCAGGTTCACCGATTCAAATGTACGACAGCCACGGAGGAGAATACACGCCAACGATTGAATCCTACCACGATGAAATACCACCTAGGTCTCTAGATTCCACTCCAAAGCCTGTCAACACTGATGCTCCTGGGCTGTTATTCCCTCCACGACAACGATCAGAGAGGACGGTCTCAACCGCAACATCAGTATCTCTGGAACCACCTTCACCGGTATCCAGAAACGTTTCAGCGATCTCGCGGCATAACTATCCAAGCATACGGCAAGTCAAGGCAAGAAGCTCGCGTTCGGTTGTATTAGAAGAAGATGACGACGATGCGGTCAGCATTGTGTCCGTTCCTGCTTATAATTCCGTTCACACATCGACGGAAGCGTCATCATCAGCCCCAAGGTTGCCATTTAACCGAGGTGGTGGTGGTGGTGGTGGTGGTGGTGGTGGTGGTGATATAGGCACTGCGTTCTAAGCTAAATGCTACCGCACTCGTTCTTGATTGTCGCTTCTACCAAAATATGCACGCTATTTACTTTCCTTTATCATTTTATGAAAAAGTTCACTCGTTGGAATATTATGGTTACTCACAGGGGCATAAAAGGGCGTTGGTAATGAAAACTATATTGTATATTGTCTTGTTTCTCCTTTTTTTTTTATCTTTCAACATTTCTAATGTACATATTTACTCTTTTGGACAGCCATTTTTATCTAATGTCTTACGATATCGGCGTGCTCTTTTTCGTTCCCTAGCGCTCGTTTTGCAGGATTTAATGCTTTCTATTTAATTTTATTGACCGCAGGATACCCAACCTTGGCGGGCTCAGTCCTCTCGCTTCATTTGCACTGTTGTCTCTAGCGCTTTTGTCTAATTTTGATATTCGGGGCTGATTTCGGTAGTACCAATTGGCAGCTAGCACGGTCTAGAGCTCAATACATTCGGTTTCCTTGATTACATAAAAATTTCTAAAACCTCGTATTCGTAGCCGATAAGGAAAGTTGCACTAATAACAAGACTAGCTCAAAACTTCACCTCAATGTCTGTCTCATTATAAGAAAAATGCATTGCATATCACACGTGTCCGAGTTGCAGGAGCGAGGTTCTAAAAACAGATATGATTTCTAGAATAGGAAAAGAACGATTCGAATTGTTGGGTTTATCGGTTCGAGGTGGTTTGGGGCTGTACAATGCAGCAGAATGTTCGCTTCGGCTCACATTTGTGGGGGAAACGGTAAGTTGGAAGTAAGCGGTGTATAGATCTCTACCGGCTCGAATCAAAACAGAGCTTAATATACTGACAAGAAGAGGACGGGAAAGAAGGGACACGATTATGTGCATGAAGGGGAGGTTGGATCGGGGTGAGCGAAATGCTAAAGGAGAATGTACAAATGGGCGTTTCAGGAACACCTACGGGATGGGACACCGGCTTCAGCTAAACCCTGGCACAGCGATGACAAATAAAAATGGGGATGTTTTGGTCAGGGTCTGCGAATAATATTCAATTGGAAGGGGTTTCCTTTGGTTAAGATACCTCAATGCTCGAAGACAAGGTGCAAGTTCCATGTCGACTTCACTCTCGCTTACAGGGGACTAACGCCAGAGGATGAGCAATATACGCGTTTAAAGCGATGGGCCGATGTTATTCAAAATTTCCAAAACTTAAGCCTATAAAGTGAAACCATAGCTTTTGAACCTATATTCTATATCATTTGGAGCGCTTATTAATAAAAAGCCATTAGCATTTGTAGGTCATGGGAGGTAGCAAATTTCAGGTTTCCACCGCTGCGTCAACCGTAACTGAAATGCATATGCATGATTCCTGCGAAAAGGCCTCCTTTTGTTTTTTCACATTGGCCTTTTGCAGCTGGGCATAAGCAAATTTGAGCGGGGTAAAGAAACATATTACTGCGTTTGCAATGTTTTATTCGTCAAGACCCAGTTGTCGTCCTTGTCGCGAGACAGATATCGTGGTACTACTAGATGACTTCCCTAGTAAAATCTGTATGCTCCCTCGTTAGGTTTTTCGGTAAAAAAGTCTTCTAGAAGAGACATTTCGCGGTGGTGAGTTTTATTTTGACTTTCCTAGGGGCGATAAGCTACTAATTTGGTTTGCAGGCGGCCTCAGATACAGGCTTGCGGGTTCTAGTTGAGCCTGAGGACGCTCCCGAAATCGAGTAAGTAAGCGTTTGATAACAGAGCCTATCAATCCTTTCACTAACTCTATCCCTAATAGCATAGTTCCCGTTCATGGTCTAAATTCAAACCCAAAGACTACATGGGTCAAATTCCATTCGAAGACTCGCCTGCGGCGGGAACTAGCTCTACAGGTTTCCACCCCGGTACCATGTAGCTCGACACTCTCAGCGAAATACATTCCAAAGTCCAGATTTACGCTTTTTTAATTTTGAATCGAATTTTCTATTCAACGCACTGAATGCAGACTTGAGCACGTAAGGAGAACAATTAGTATATTCATTGAGAAATGAAGTATTAACACACACCGTTTTAAACTCTTCGTCCATGGTTGACATTTAATTGACATTGTGAAATGATATTCAACGAAAAGAAGAACCAGCCCGGCCCATCATATTTATCGCGTAGAGTCTTGGAAGTCTTATCATCGAACAAAGGAGCTACGAATCCCTTTTCGCAAACATATATCTGAGGATATTTGTGTTTTATACTGATTAGGTATATATTAGGCATTGGTGTTCGCTAGTGAAAGCGAGGAACGAGATGTCAATATTATACCCAAGGTCACTAAAAGTGTAGTGTTTCTAGGATCGCCTTTGCGTGGATCTAGCACAGCTGCGCTTTCTACCACAATCGTTCGATGTGCTCGTGTGGCGGGGATCAACTCACACGACGGACTGCTAGCAGTTCTCGATGAAACGTCCGAACGGTTACAAGCTTTTCGACGCAGCTTTGCCAGTCTTACTGAAAAGAAAAAGACCAAAATCATTTGCTTTTACGAGACTAAGCCTACTGCGATGTGTATTCATAACTTTGGCTTTCTCTTTTGGCTTTTCTAGTTTTTGAGATTTATCGGGTTGGGATTTCTTACTCGGTCTGGGAAAAGCGAATAGTAATTAAGTCCTGACTTATACCCCTGTTCAAAGTATACGGGTTAAAGATTGGGAATTAGTGTCATACTGCAGAGTACAAAGATGCAATTATAAGTGACTTTTGCTGCCTTCAAAGGTAGTCTCCAGGGAGTCCACATGCATTGACAAATACCCTGCCATATCTCTAAATGCTATCATTTTGGCATGAATAAATTTGAAGCAGACGACGACGAAAACTTCCAGCAAGTAAGACATGAGATTGAAGCATTAACGGCATATGAAATTCTCACTGGTAAGCAAGAAGAAGTGTTAAATTATCTGCAGAACCATAAAACACATGCGGCATCTTTTTTTGACTCCTCTGCAAACGAAAGCGCTCCCTTGTGTCTTGTGGGAACGAGAGAAGATACTCTCTGCAAGATAGATCAGTGGGTTATGGCATCCGATAATAATATTATTATTTGGTTATATGGGCAAGCTGGTACTGGAAAGTCTACCATCTCGCGTACCGTCGCAGAACGCTACAGCTCGAATAACACGGGCAAGGATGAAGTGTCGAAGGGCAGTTCGAACTCAGAGAATAAATTTTTGAAAGAAATCAAGCTGGTGTGAAGTTAGGGGCTAGTTTCTTTTTCAATAAAAATAAGGAGGAATGCAAACCGCTGCGAAGTTTGTTGTAAACTTAGCTACAGACCCAATGCAGCATGTCCCGGGACTGAAACGCCATATCGTCAAGGCGCTTGAAGAAGACCACGCTCTTCTCAAGAAATTTCTCAAATATCAATTCACCAAGCTGATTGAAGGGCCTTGCGCCAAATCGAAGATCATCACAGTCATCGATGCACTTGATGAATGCGAAGGTCTTAATGAGCACTCAGGAGTTACTGACCGCCGAAGAATCAACGAGCAACGGGAAGCTTGTATGAAGCTAATCATTGGCTGTTTGCGACAACTCGAATCAAGTTCCGGATATTTGTCACGAGTCGCCCCGAGATACCAATCAGACTTGGCTTTTCGACTATACCGAGCGAGGTGCATCGCGATGTTTCCTTGTACGATATGCAAGCAGCCACGATCGAAAACGATATCCTTTAATTCTTCACAATAACATAAGTACTTATATCCTAAGATATTGAGCTTATTACGGTACTTGGACGATTTTCTTATTGGTCCACTTCAAGATACTCTTAAAAGTCACATCGTCATAAGAATCAAGGGTGCTTCACACCGAGACTCTTCCGGCGGTCACACTCCCATCGGATCCCAAAATTTATCTGGCAAACTAAGGAAATACCGACACCCAATGGGATAGCGACGAGCAGCGCGACAAACAATACAATGGTGAACACTCAGAACACCCAATTCGCCTGCCCAAAGGTATCACAACCGGAAGAAGGGTCATTGAATATTCTTGCCGCCAATATGACCTGCTGTGCTCCTACTAGAGCAAACGCTGCAAAGACGAACAGGAGTGTATTGAAATGCTGTTTGACATAGTCTGCGGTTTGCCAGTAGACGCGATGGTAATAAAAACTTTTATGTCCCGGAGGGGCGAGTAAGCGGCTCGCCGAGTTCAATCTGGTCAGCTGAAGCTGACCGTAGGTGTAACGAGCCGACACCTGGTCGACAGGGATGCTGCGGAACAGCGATAGAAATTCAGAAAATTGCTTCCACGTAACATGCTGTCTTCGCTATAGAGCTCGGAATCTATTTGGAATGGCAGCAGGTCGGGAACCCTGTTCGTGGGCTGCATGGCAGTCCGTAGCCCGGGGGGACGCACCCCAGACTGGTTAATCTGGTGCAACTAAGAATATAAAATAGAGTTAGTTTGCGGTCGAGTCTAATTCCCGACGTTTAACGGAATGAGGAAGAGGATTGGTCTTGTTTTTCTTTGCGCAACTCTTCGAGGAGGATTCGCAGGCACAGTGGATCTTCTGGTGATGAAGGCTTGGCCCTTGTGCACGAACCGGTACCACTCTCTCATTGATTGATTCGACCTGGGAGGGAAATGGCCGAGCTTTACTCTCCTTGTTATGGAGGTTCATTATCCATAGACAAAAAAAGCCGACGTATCGTATTTCCTCTAAATTAAGCTCTGAATTGTATCTAATGCTTGCCGTTGCTCTAGAGCTCTAAAGCGCTCTTCGTTTTGCTTCAAAATAATTGAGTGCGAATGAATTGCGCCTTGAGATTTTGACTTGGAACCACGCGCCAGCGTGTTTCTTCGAGTTCATGTTCACAAAATCGCACGCGATTAACACAGTTTACGAGCTTACTTAAAAGTATGCAGAAGGCGCAAGAATCTAAAATTGAATATGCAAGGCTCATCTTGTAAGTTAAGCATTATTGGCTGAGAAGGGAGCGCTCATAGCACCTGGGGCGGCGCTGCAAAATCTAACGACCGCGTAGGAAACGATAATTCCAGCAACATGGTTGATTCCGAAGGCTCCGGGTTGTCAATCTGCCATAGCTTCCCTTTGCAGGCCTCTGGGCATTGACTCATACAATTTGCAAGTTGTTCGAGCCAATTTTCATTCTTTTTAAACGCGATAATAGTCATGGCATAGATGGTTTCCGCCGCCTGTTTCACTATCTCCAAGCCTCCAGGCGATGCCATGCCATACTCATCTACGACAATGACGCTCGGAAGTGTGTTTGTTTCATCGAGACATTCCTTAGCAAAACCGACTAGATCGGAGGCGCCACGAGGATGTAAACTTGCGCCACGAGATAATAACATATACGTTGCTGCCACATTGCTTTGTCCGATAGCCCAATAAAGTGGCGGTTGCGCCGGCAAATCTGCTATGTTGGGATCGAAGCCTCGATCTAGAAGCGCTTCGATGATTGGAAGAGGGACGGGCCGGCCTCTGCTAAGTGCGAGATATAGCAAGTTACTCTCGCCTTGGCGTTTGTCTAGATCGTCTGTGTACCGGAGCATCCAGAGGACGTTCCTCCAATTTCGAGCTACAAAATTACATTCGATGGCGCTAGTATCCTTGGCTTTACCCTTGGATGGCTTGGATTCCATAATTTGCTGAAATTCGTCTCTCCCTGAGCAAGTTTCCGATACAATTCTCGTTAACTCGTCGTCGTCAAACCGCGCCAGGTAGTGCAACGAAGAAGGCTGATCGGCTGATGCGCCGTGAATTCGTCCGCCGCAACCTACGATCGTTTTTACAACAGCTTGTCGACCTTGAATAATAGCTAGGTCAAGGAAGCTCAGATCATACATTTCCTTTTTAAATACCGATGCGTAATCGGACGCGGAGGAGTCAGTGTCCTCCCATTCCATTTCAGTGTCTGAACTATCTCGCCGTGCCTGGGATGGTGTTTCATAGGCCTCGATTTCGATTTCCTCCACGGAACGAGTGTCTAGATCATCTTGAAACGCGCTAGTATTCGTGTCGACGCTATATTTAGCGACGAGATACCGAACAACATTCACGCTACCCCCAAGTATTGCCGCTAGCAGTACTTTCTCTGGGGTCAAACCGACTGGGAAATCAGACTGGCGCATAAAACTTTCCAGATCATCGTTATACGCGTCTCTAAGGAGGTCCGTCGTCTCGCTGAAAATTAAGTCGTAGGCGTCCGAGTCAACTGTTTCCAGATCATTGTTTAGAACGCTTTTCATATCATCCGCTTCTTGCAGTCTCGGGAAATTCTGCCGAATTTTTTCTTCCATAGGCGTCAGCGGCTGGGATAGACTCTTCCGAAGTTGTTGCAATTCTGGGGTCGGTTCTCCTAGAAAAACGAGAAGATTTAGAGCTTTTATATCTCCCTTTGATACCCGCTCCTTCAGCTGATGGACCAATGACGTGAGTGAGATAGTAGGTGAGTTGAACGTTAGTGCCCTGTATGGAAGAAGTCTCTTCCCGAGTGTTTCAACGACTAGGAGAGTATTCCGGTCCTGAAACAAAGAGTCTATCGCAGTAGTTGACCCAAGTTCGATAGCTTTCAGAAGCCATTGCGCTTTTGCAACAAAGCAGAACGGTGTCTCAAGCGCAGGGCCGATGGCTCCAGAGTATAATGCTGCGATTGTGATGGCCAGCCGAATGTCCACTTTATTCTGAGAAGAAGTGATGTATTCACCGACAAGTTTGCTGTGTAGGTGTTTTGAAAGCTCCAAGCGATTCAGTGAATTAACCTATGCGTATGCGTAGCGGCTATTAGAATTTGTCAGGAATCTTGATAAATGGGTTTTTTATACTCTAGGGTTAGCTGGGTCTCTCAATAAGACTTCTTGAGCGTAGTTCTCAATTTTATCATACTCGCTAGCGCAGGGATAATATATTAGTAACAATCTTAACGCTGGGAATCAGATAATTCTTACTCGTCAGCACCCTGAGCAGTCCTTAACGTGGATATTATTTGTGCTAGTGACCACCTCGTTTCTGGATCCGACAATACGCAATGCTCAACGATATTCCACAGAATGCTAGTATGAGAACTTTTAAAAGAGCGCTGTTTGAGAAAATTGAGACAGTCCCGGTCGTTATGTTGGAGACGGAAGGAGTTTTCTGGGAACGGTGGAGCTTGGTCATGAGTCATTATCGAAAACAAGATCAAACCGAAGCAATATATATCTCGTTGGGATCTGTTTACCCAGACCTTATGATATCTACTATCACGATAGTACTCTGGGGCCCAAAATCCGGCTGTGCCGGGGATGACGCCAACATCCAAATGTGACTGGTCTGTGATACCGCAGGTACCAAAGTCAGCAAGAGCAGCCGTCAAACGACCACCACGCTGAAACAATAGAATATTTTGGGGCTTTAAATCGCCATGAGTCAAGCCATGCGAATGGATAGCAGATAAGGCGCTGGCAATGTCGGAGGAAAGGAGGATCATTACTTCAGCCGGGATAGGGCGGTTTTCTCTAAGATAAGAGCTCAGATCCGTCACAGCCCGCTCGAACACGAGGCAAGGAACCGTACCCTCGGGCTTTAACTCATCTTCAAAGAAAACCCCAAGTATATGAGGTAGATTGGGGTGGTTTCTTAAATCTTGGTGCGCAAGGATGCGAAGCTCTTGTATGATAGCGGAAAGGGCTGTATGTTGAACTACATTCTCAATTTTAGTATCGTCGCGGCTGAGCGAGACCTTTGGTCTTTTGATGACAACATTCTGTGGTGGATCTTTTGCTAGGAAGGATTCATAGACAGCCGAATATTGGCCTGTTGCTCTCAAAACCCAGAGATGGCGGGCTACTACTGATCGGCTTAATACGGAGACCCCCAGCGCGTTTGTATAGGAAAGGAGATCGCGATAACCAATAAGGCGCCGATCCAACTGTAACTGAGAGACGGCAACCCGGATATCTGAAGAGTGGCTGCTCGCCGAAAAGGGTTGGGGGTATGCCATTTTGGTGGAGTTTAGTGCAACTAGATGTCTAAAGGTATACGACTAAGTTATCAGTAGCCGGTACTCTCGGTGGTTTACTCGGTATAATAAACAAGGCTACAATTTTTCCAGTCAACAAGCAAGCACATATCGATCAAACGTGTATATAACAACAATTCGGATTCGAGGCTACAACAATTCGAACAATTCATCATTTGTGCGCCTAAGCATGGGCTGTTGCCTTGCAGGTACAAGGCCGACCGGGTATAAGAGCTTCGTCAAGGAAGAATATTTATAGCATAATGCCATACAGCCGACTGCTATTTTCGCAGTGGTCGGGTTCTTGATGAGTAAAATATAGATCCTGCCTATTTTATGAAGGTATATATGTTAATTATAGGACTCGCAGACTTAGTGATAAATGATTCATCCAAGATTGATAATTTTTAGGGTGAACCTTGTTAATTATTCATATTACCATGAAGGTTTGAAGGTTATGAATGAAGGTTACGGTAGGTCTCAGATGTGTTGCATGTCATATTTCGAGGGCAAGTAAAGATAGAAAATACGCTATCGTTATTACGAACACCAAGCCTCAAGATCCCTTTCAAAGGAACTTGAAAATCCATATTTATCGATCATACAAACAGTGGATAGAAAGGCCTTTATATGCAATGTGGAGATAAACATACCGTGGGTCTAGCCCCAAGTTAGTTTCTCCTCCCGTTATCTACAATCCCTATCTTCTTGTATCATGAAAATTTGGTGTGAATTATCTCAGGGTTTTCATGCCAGTCATCGATACTAACCCACATCTGTGGAGTAAGCCCAAATTAGCATATACCGCAAACATCGGCCAGGTAAGCGCCAGTGTCGAACGGCGGTGTTCTGGCGAACGCCACTGGCTACAACGAGTACCAATACGCGAGCTTCGCTAACAAACTTCGAAGAGATGATTGGAATATATCAGCCACATACCTTCCTAAACGTGCTCAGACCAGCCAAAATACTGCCACCTATCCACGTGCTGTATTTCCTTTCTGGTGGAGCTGTTATCCGAATCTTCATTTCTTTCACCGCGAGACGACGTATTTCGGCCAGTAATCGTTCACCGAATCCTACCCAATTGTTCGTTAGTGGCTTGCTATTTTGGTCAAAGACCGCTGTAGCTCGTTATGAAAAATGCGTACCCTTCGTTAATGTCGAACCACCAGAGAGGATGATATTCCCATATAAAGCTTTTCTCAGGTCCATATCCGTGCGAGCTATTGCATCGACCAGGATTTGATGGATTCCCTGGTACTCAAGTCCAATGATTTCAGGATCGAAGAGAATTTCCGGAGCTCTGAATCTTTCAGCCCCGAGCTATTATCAAAACAGCGCTCCGTTAGAATACCAAGTTCGTACCGACGTTCACACCAACGATCTTACCTTCAAGATGTTTCCATCTGGCAATTTGTAATCCTCACTTTTACCGACGCCACCCCCAGCCCACTCCTTCTCTTCTTTCTTCGGATCTAATGCAATGTAGCTCGTCCTTTCCTTGATCGATCGGACTACCTCTTTTTCAGCCGAGGTATGGAAAACTGCGCCGGACTTTCTCAACAACGTCTGCAAATGCTCTGTAACGTCTCGTCCAGCAACATCTATTCTCCGTACAGCCGACGGTATCGCAAATCCTTCATATACGGGGACGGCATGTGAGACCCCATCACCGGAGTCCAACACTATCCCAGTTGTGCGACCAGACGCGTAACTGTGGGAAGAAACAGCATACAAAATTAGCTCCAACCCTTGGCTCACACCGAATATGTAAAGGATGCTCCATCTTACAGTGACAATACTGCCTGAACACTCGCAAATAACGCTGGAACGTTGAATGTTTCGAAAAATATCTGCGCCGCCATGTCTCTATTCGCGCGCGGATTCAGCGGCGCCTCTGTGAGCAGTACTGGATGCTTAAACAGCTCTAATTAGCCCAATTTTGTTCATAAACCCGATTCCACAACCTGCAACTACCAAATGCCAGCTTAATAGGAGATATTAAAGTATCGATCCGCATTATAGCTCCCTTCTATTCCTATTTCGCATGTTTGTCTTCTTTTCTGGATAAAAGATGCCCTACCTCCTCCGACAAAGTCTTCAGCTCGTCGCTATAAACGTACTGCCATATCCGCTCCATATCATCCCAATCCGTGACGATTCCGTGTTCCAGCGGGTATCGAATTTTTAACAGTCCTCTGAGATCCTGCGCGCGGGAGCCGATGAAGACGTCGCCTTCGAGAGCCCCAGCGAGTACGCGTGGGTGTTTGGGACGGCCAACGAAGGAGTTGAAGTAGCACTTGGGCGTATCCTCACCGGCGAACCCGGCCTTGATTGTGCCGGAGCCATTGTCGATGACCACCGGTTGGTTGAGGAGGGAGTCAAGCACCATGATCAATTGATGCGAGATGAAGGCGCTGAAAGGAGGGGGGTCGTGATTGTTGTTGGCGAGCTTTGGGGGAAGGTTAATTTGGAGCTTCGAGCTCGCGAACTGAAGTGGAGCTTCTTTCAACCGCAAGCTCAACACAAACAATCCAAATTTTTAGCAACTGCCTCAGCCTCATCGATACGGACCAGAGTATGTGCACGATTGGGATGTATTTAGCTAAGTAACTAATTTTCAACTTTAATATGGTATCGCGATGGCACACAATACAATCCAATCTCAAGGCCCCAGAAACTTGCTAGTTTAGCTTTCTTTGTAAATTATCTTGTCACATGTTAGGAGAATACAAAAATATCCTCCTACGCAACAAAGTTATAACGGTGAGAATATTCTACAAGGTTGAAAAAGCATTATCATCTGTAAGGGTTCTGCTACGATTTATAATCTTCGAGAGCGATTTCTTTCGACAGATCCAAAGCTTTGCGGTCCAAAATAAGAGCGAAGGACAAGGGTAAATAGTTTAAGAAAAAGGTAGCGCTCACACAAGCTCACGTGGAACAATAGGAAGGATCAAAATCACTACCAATTGTGTCTCTTACCTCTATACCCCCCTCCTCTTCCACCACCACCTCTGCCACTACCGCCGCTTCGTCCGCCACCACGTCCACCACCTCTTCCACCTCTGTTACGCCCACCCGATCCAAGAGGAGATGGTCCTGGTGGGGGAGACGACTGTCGAGGCGGAGGGCCGGTTGGAAGCGGCGGTTGCTGGGAAGAGTTATAGGAATTTTGATGAATAGATCCTTGAATAGATCCAGGCAAGCTCCATCCACCACTGGACGACTTGTTCTGATGATCATGCAGCGATGGTGGAGGAGGCACAGCATTGTTGTTTTGGCTTCCGCGGGGCGGTGGTGGTGGTGGTGGTTGGCCGCGCTGGAAATCGTGAGAACGATCTCTGAAATTTCCGTGATTAGGTGCATACCCGCCTACTTGGTCGCTGAAACTAGACCGTCGCGGGCTCCTACTTCGATCCCGACGAGAGTGATCAGGACGGTAATGATTGTCGCCTCTCGGGCCGATACGATCTGCGATACGACTTCCACTGGGCTGGAATCGAGTGAAACTACCCCCATTTCCGGAATTCTGCCCTGGTAAGCTTCGAGGTAGGTTCATCTGAATGTTACCTCTTTGATTGCCGCCAGGACGCTGTGGAAGGGCATTTCTACCACTATGTGGTAGGACAACTTGTACCGGAAAGTCTCTTTTAAGGTCTGAGTCAGGAATCGCAGCTTTGGCGGCTTGCAATCTCGTCTCAAACCAGCCAGGCTCATCATTTTCTATGACCTCAGGGTTGGAACGGGTATTGCCCGGCTTTTTCGTATATCTGGAATCCATCTTCATAGTGGTCCATGCTGCGGCAGATTTCGCATTCCAGACAGAACCCGATGAGATATTGTATCTTTCTTTTCCCAAACTGGGACAGTCATCACCAAAATGGTCATCATCACCGCATTCATAGCATGCTATGGGAATTTTTGCAGCTTTCTGTACGGGTCGCATTGCTCTCGGTGGGAGAATCCTCCAAATCTCAAAGTCTTTCTGACCAGCGGGTACGTTGCATATCGGCAAATCAGAGAGGGACTTATGAGCTGAGGATTTGTATGGGCAATTGAAACTAAAATGTTCATTTGACGATTTGCAAACATCACACTGTATATTATTAGTTAAATTGAAATCTTCGAATGGCCGACTGGGAACATACCTTCAACATATCACATTGATTGGTAAGATGCGGCTCCATGCAGACATCGCATATCTTCCGCTTCTTAGGCTCAGGTTGTGCTAGGACGTTCTTCACGGTCATTTGTACCTCAGCATGGCCGGATATAGTTTCAGAGAGGAACCCTTGGGTGTCATCATGGAATAGAGGTGGGCTAAGCTGCCTGACGTAGTATTGCTGCTGGAATGACCAGACGTCGGTATCAACTGAAGAGGCAGTGGATTCATTATCAGATAATGCACCTTCCTCATCCTCATCTTCTTCGTCGTCCAGTTGAATAAAACCATCATCTTTCTCTTCGTCATTGGCATGATCTTCTTCAGAGCTCGTATCACCTTCATCGCTATCATCGTCATCAGAGTCCGGATTTTCACTCTCTAAATCCGCTGATTGTTTTCCTGTGGTCGGCTCTGAGATCTCTTGTGGCATGTCAACCGAGTCGCTAACTAGGTCTATGACCTCAATCTCACCGTTTGAAGCCGGCTTCTTAGAGGGCGCCTTTGGAGTTAAACCTTTCAGTTCATGTGAGTTTGTTGACGCTTGACTGTTGCTCTTGGAATTCGAATAGTCAACGACTTGAATCTGACCGGCACTAATAGACTCAGCCAACGGCCGTCGTGTGATTTTCGCGATACCCATACTAGCCCTCCCGGCTTTCCCAAGTTTTAAGCCTGTTGTGACAGCAATAGCTCCACTCGGCTTCGCGATTTCAAGCATTGTTTTGGGATCAGGTATAATGAAAGGCCCTGACCTCTGCACCTTTTTAGACCTTCCCTTAGACAAGCCCTCTTCATCTGTTGATGACTCTATGATAATAGTCTCGGGTTCTTTTGGCGGAACCTCGTTCTCTTCTTGGAGATTCAGAGTGATGCCGGAATCATCCATCATATCACCATCATCATCACTAGAATCGCTCGAATAATCGAGAACATGGCTTTTCGGTTGCTCTTTAGGTTTATCGGTCCCCTCGTTTCCGCCGGCAGCCAGTGCTTCGAGCGACCCCTGGGCGAATTTCTTCATCTCTTGCGTGCCTAATGGATGGTGCTTATGCTCCCCATAGTCTAGTGTCGCAGAAGAATCCGGCGGTTGGCTCGAAATACCACCGGCAATGAGGCCCACCATTTTGTTCACCTCTTCCTTATTTGTCAGGGCGCCGGCACCCACGGCCCCAGGTAGGCTTTCCATCCTGACTTCGTCGCGTCCGAGCTTGAGGGTTTAAGATGACCAGCGGCCCATTTTGGGAGCGCGTTTACGGTGAATGAAGGGTTTGTATCGGGGAGTATGGAAGCGGACACTCGGAGTTGCGAACTTTCATGAAATGGGGCGTGGCGGGACCGGACCGTGAGGGAGGTGGTTTGGAGGATGTTTTGGTGATGATGCGGTTATGACGGGCGAATGTTTCGGGTGGTTGCTTTGCTCATCGCAGAAAATGTCGAGTGCGGCAGCCGAACAACGCAGATGCGGCAGCCTGCAAAATCCAACATGCTCCAACACATATATTGAAGCGAAGCTAACCGACGGACGATCCAGAGGAATCCAAGGGGGCTTTTTGAGATTTGATTCGAGATTAGATGCGAACGACTGAAAGTTCGATATCTCGAATCAAGGCGCCCCTTTGCGAGAGTAGGTTAGGAAGGCTAGGGAGTATCATACAATCTTCCGGGAGTATCTCATGCATACCATTCACCCAGATAGCGTCTGTCGCCATAATGTATTCTTGCCATCAAAGCGTCAATATTGCAATACAAGATTTTGATGAGCCCACGGGCCTAAGCTTTAAATCATTTCTTAATGCAAATCCAATCCCACTGAGAATAAAATATGTCAAAACAATTAGAAGTGATCTTGCAGTAAGAAAATTTAATATTTTTCTGAAACATCTCACAAAATTCCTAAGTTCGGTCAACCTACAAGTCGCCCCCTCTCATATATAGTCTCATATACATCCTTAAATCACGTACTTCGAAACTTTAAGCTGATAAGACAGAATTTATTTGTCAAATCTTAGCCTTTAATACATGATGCCCACCGAGCTACGAATAGGTGTATCAATCTCTAATCTGGCTATAACCTCTACTATCACATATTAGATTACAATAAAATACCAAACTTAAAATCCTTAAAAAAATCTCAACTAAATAAACTAGTCCGTTACAAGAGGGTCACCGTTCCTTCGAAATACCAATAATGCTCGGGTAGTCCGGCTGGTTACATGGGATAAACATTGTCTAATTTTGATCCACAACCCACCGGCTTGGCTATGCCAGTATAAGATATATATAGATGGTTTCATCTTTTTTGAATCAGATTGAGAAACGAGCTATGCATACTTCACCTCTGAAGCATTGATGCATTTACCTATGGCAAATGGCAGAAAAATACTTGTACGCCCTCAAAGAACACCGGCGACTGCGGACGACGTTACATAATTTAATAGGTAAATGTTTTTAAAAAATCCTAATTATACGAGCACGATTTCTCGAATCCCTTTAGCACGGCTGGCCATGAAATCTTCAGAGAGGCCATCGCAGCGCGAATGGAACAGCACCGCCATATCCCGGCGATCAAAATTGCGTTGGTGACACCTGCAACGCGGGCCACCGATATGCCAAAGTTGGAAATGCCACAGATTGGATAGTTGCCATGCGTCATGCAGATGACTTGGTTAAATTATGCAAGACAGTTATCACATTTTGTCATGGGAAAGTCATTATGAGGGTGGCCAAAATGGCATCATTGCGTTTGATTGATCAATGGTAAAATATATTGAAAAATTGTCACTAATACATTCATTAAATAGTGGAGTGCAAAAGGAAACGCCTGTATAACATGCTAAAAGTACTATAAAAACGAAAACTAGAAAGAATAAAATGTGTGTATTATAACTCCATATCCAAAGATCATCCCAGTAGAATACTCCCAGCAGCAACTTTTTGATTTTTTTCAGCCCGTCATTTGATGGAAATATTCATCATCCAAATGAAACAAAGTAAAACGCCGTGAGTTGGTTTTGACAATAGTCTGTGACTATTAACAAGGCTCGAGCGGGAATATATCCATCCGTATGGGATATTAGCGTCGAGCCGAAGTAGTGTCCAATGCAGTAGTATTAAAGCAAGTTTATAAAACGCCGGTTGTTGCCATTTGAAAAGCAAACACACTTGGGTATAAAAGTTGATCGAAAAAGGAGACTCTAGTGTCGTCCAAAGTTTCGGATCTTGTCGACGATTCTGTCAGCATTGGATGCGATCGATCGTGTGGAGTATGCACTGTGGTTCGAGCTCTCTGAGATTCTTCGGACCGATCCTTCCAGGCTGACTCTGTCTTCTTCGGCCTCGCTGTCATGGCCCTCCTCCTCGTGTGGGACAATGTTGCCAGCGCCGCCACGGCCGACAGTGTACATTGGGGCGATGGTGTCGCGTCTCAATTTATCCCTTTGGAGTTCTTCGTCGAAGGAAAACATGGCGCGCTCAGAGGCGGTGTGAGCATTACCAACACCTCCACGGCCACCATAGAATGGACGAGATTGTGGTTTGACATCGTGGGATTTGGTTTTTGGAGCAGCGAGCTCAGCAGAAGTGAGCTTGCGATAGTTTCCGGCGCCGCCAATGCCGGTGTGGTAGTAGGCGGTGTGTGGAGCTGGTTCGTAGGTGGTGAAGCCCATTTTTATTGATATGGTTTATTTGTATGAAAAGGGTTTTTTTGAAGATGGGATAGAAAGTATTTGGAAGTATTTGTCGATTGTCGAAATCGGAGGGGAAGCTTGAAAGCTTTCGATTAGATAAGGATTCTGTTGGGAGATGCGCTTAAGCTTTGATGTTTCGCTTGATGCTGATGATGATAAGAAAGATCATGGAATACCACCAGGAACCAGGCCTTTATATACCATTTTCCATTCCAAGACAAATGGGGATGGATGGCGAGTTCGAAAACTTTGCTATGACACACCACTTCATCGAAATAGTTAGATCGTTAATAATGGAATGCATGCTTGAGAGCATGGCAGGAGGTCGAGAGGACCCCAGGAAGAAGCAAAGACAAGGCATGGCCCTGCCCTAGCGCGCATTTCCCCAGATTTTCACAGCGGATGTGGCCCGAATGGACTGCTGGTGTCCAACCAGAAGGCTGCAATCCTGCCATGAGTCCCAGCTAAAGTTTTTTCCTTCGCTCTTCGTCCACTGGCTTTTTTGGCTCTCCAGTTTCGGCAAAAAGCAAAAAGGTAAACCCAAACAGACACAAAAATTTTTTCATGCGAAATTTTGAAGAGCGCACCAGGTGATCGATTCAGAGGCCTGGTTCACTCAGGTAGGGCTGGCTTCTGTCTTTGCTTTTTGGGCTAAAAGCTAAACGGAGCAACCGTGTGATGTCGTCTTCCAGCGCTCTTATGGTGTGTGCTTTATTCCAGCGCAGGAGGAAAAATTTTCTGCGCCGGGGCGGCGTTCCTCTGGGCATTGGATCGAAAGACTTGCTCGGTAGAATCCCAACGGCCCGGAATGGAAGCAGTACTCGACAATTGTCAGTGAATTATGTAACTCTCTCACCACTACCCGACGATGCCGGGAACGGCCTTCTCGTTCTGACTGACCTCTGAGCTCGAATTGCTTCACCAATTACTCGACCATCGTGGGTTTCTATATTTGTCCAGCGCTGGATTTTTTGCATGGTGTCGGTAGCTGGCCGGCCGCGAACCGGCAAACGCACGTGGAAAAGTTTCTTTCGAGGAGCGCAGTCCGCTGAAAGAAAGAAAGACATCCAAACTTTAAACACCGAAAGACATCACGAAACGCAAATCGCTAAAGCTGGCTCACCATCAGCTAGGCATACGTCGGTCACGATTATGCAATTAAACATCAATGCTCGCTAATAATAATCAACAAATTAATTAACTAAGGACACTTCTTGTGACAATGCGGATCAACCATAGGATCCCCGAGGAGCCTGAGTGTACATTATTACCATTACAATTTGCATTTATTGGAATAATAATTTTATTAATTTGAACGCGAGATATTAGTACAAACATTCATGATGTTCAATTTTTATATGAAATTTGCAAGGCCTCACAAGCAAGCTCATACAAAACGTAAGAATAATATCATCATTCCCTGTTTCTCAAAAGGTGCAATACGAAGGTATTCTGTCACCTTGAAGCTGGTCCCGGGGAACATTACGTTATAATTTTTTGCTGGAACTTTCTGAGAGTCAGGTGGCCCAGACACCTAACTCTGAAAAATTGGCCTCTTATGTAAAAGTTGGCTAAAAACAACCTCTTCGAGACGCCGATTCTTGGTGTCACTCATGCAAAACTTCCTTGACCTCACGCGATTTGGGTGTCCTCCGCGGAATCCAGAACTGGGTTCCCATAGGCAAATTGTGCCAAAGAGGCGGCGAATGGGTGAGCTCGTCTCCCAGAATGGACGGTTTGAGTATTTTTATTACCCCCATTTTATTCAATCGTAATTCTCATAAGAACTCCAAATTGCCCCTTTCGACTTTTTTGGCTTGGAAGATTCTTTTCCTGCCGTCTCTCTATATTCGAAAACGCTGGAAAAAAGGATGACGAGGCAAAATTTACCCTTTCCCTTCGCTCACCCCTCGAAACGCGGAAGCCAAATTGAATCATGTCACGATGGGGTAATCAGATCCAAAACTACCGTCCTCAATACCGTGAACCGACCAACCAGCAGCGAACTTTCGAGGGGTTTTCATGATGGCGAGATTTTATAGGTGGATTTCGACAACAGCACAACACATAGTCCGCAATGAGCTCCTGTCCAACCACTGGGAATGCAAGGACGTCGAGAGCGTTTCATCAGGTACCACTTCAACTTCAACGTGGACGAACCGTATGGGGCTTGATGTATCTTTACCTATTGTCCGAAATTAACATGATGATTAAAAAAAAAGTGTGTCGACTTTGATCCCCACATTCCTGAGCTTCTGGACGCGAAGCTGAACTGTTAGTTCCCCTTATCTGAGCTGGTGAATGTTTTACGAGGCAACTAATCGCTGAGCATACTTTACCACATTACCCAAATACGTAGACATGACATTTTGTTTTCCACCTGTTCCACAGTCACGTCTAGCTCTAACCAAGTCGGCATACGCCTTCGGTAGGGATTCACATCACCTGGAAAGTCCGATCCGGATCCATCACGAGTTGAATGAAACTAACCAAGAGTGCATTTGTCAACCAACAGTTGATGCGATCGCACTGTAAACCAGGATTGTACAGGTGGTTCAGCTGAATTTTTTTTATAGCTATTACTGGCGTTGAGATCGTCGATGCATCTAATGTTCGAATGCTAGCTCCCTTGCGCAGTTCTCCCATGTAAATCTGGCTTTCCCTGCCAGCCAACAACCACAATGAGATCTATCAAGAGACATCAAAATATTTCGTAATATAATATGTCGTTATATGTTAATATGTTTGTGCTTCTGGCATAATCGAAATCGCAACGCCTCATGAGCTCGGTTTACAATACGAGTTGTCCAATTTATCCGTAATAAATTTTAATCACCGACCAGATCCCCCTTGAGTGATGCGAATGCCATCACCTATTTTTTATCGGCCTAACCCCGCCTCGTTAGCCTCAAAAATCCGATACCGATGCGAGACAAGAGAAGTGCGATGAAAAATTTTTAGCTTTAATTCCCCATAATATTTCTTCTTTCTGCAAAGCGCATGCATGGATTAAAAATTTGGCGGATACCGAGATCCACCCAGCAGCAGCATCGGATTTCCCTTTCCCTCCCTCTCTCGTTTTCCCCAGATTTCATTTCACACCTTAAGCTTAATTTGTCAGGGGGAATTGGCTGTTTGCCCCCGAATTACCGTGCAGAAATGAGAAAGAATAGAAGCCGAAGCCAATAAAGAGCAGTCGGTGCCTCACGAGTACAGTTTTCCTGGACGACTTGAAATCTACAAGACCATTGGAGAGCTCTCCTCTTTTTGTATTTTCATTATGCCGTACGATCGCGTTATACTATCTAAATTGAGCGGACGTGAGGAGTTATCAACAGTTTTCGCCGAGTAGAACTGCTTTGGGACTTCATCGTGACAATTTGCTGCTAAGTTCTGTGGAATTCTCGACACCATACCTCCCAAGCTAATTGGCCAATTCAGAAGCAATCCGATCCGCGTATCAGCTAGCAACTAATGCATGGGCACCTCTCCTACCCAGATGCCTGCTGCAGGACGTTGATGTGACAAAATTCAATGGATTGCATGGATCCAGATGTTTTCCTTGACAAGCTAATGAGTTTTTGGCTAGTATGGAAAGAACGTGTTCAGAAATATTTCGACTTCAGGCAAATGGGTTGCACCATGTAAAGAAACTTACTCAACAAATGCAACGACACATCTTCGTGCTCAGTTCTAGATGTCTGCGCTTGATACACCAGATAATCAACATTCCTGCACCGTGAAAGGAGGAGCGATTTAATTCTTTCTCCTAACGTAACCTTAGTATCGATCAAGTTCGGATCGGCCAGCTTTCTATTTTTCGCGCGTTCAGACAACCGACCAAGCTACAGGGATTCTCCACATTTGGCAGCAGCTCTAGTGTTGCCAAATTCCACCACAGCAGCCTTGCAAGCTAACCTCTAGGCGTCCGAAGTTGATTGAAGGATTATATGTCTGTCGACCGTGGTAGCATCTCTTCCCGGCCCTGGATACACCGCACTGGGCAACTGGGGTCGATGCCTAGAAGAAAGGTACCATCGTATCATCAAGGAATGAAGTTTGACTCCAGAATTAGTTTAGAAGCTTAGCCGGTGACAGAGCTAGCTGGCGTGGTATTACGAAACAGTAACCATAATTCCACTCAAACCTATCACGTTACGAGGTTTCGGCTTATGTCCTTCGGATATATTTGCTAATTCTCAACGAAAAGGGAACTTGCCCTTGCTGTAAAGGGAACTTGGGTATTCGTGATTACGTTCTTTTTCTCAAAAATTTGTATTTTTGCCGATTTGAATTGGATAAATCTTACTCGAACGCTAGTAGTATCTAACTGATGATCGATTCTGGTGAAGAGGGGCCACAAGTAGAAGTAGGATGTACACGGGAAGATGTCGAAATTCTTAGCCGTCGGAATGAGATATAGTAATCTCGCAATGCCAAACCCTGAGGTAAGTGGTCGCTTTGGATGGTATATGCTCATGTTATTCTCAGATTAATTGATTATCATGCATGAATTCACGGATAGTCGCCGCTAATCCCCGAGGTGCTGTCATAAATCAAAGAATCGCCCTGCGATCTAAGACTGAAAGATTTAAGTGGCTAGTGTACGATCTAATATACCGTTAGTGACATAAACGCAGAAAAATTCAACTACACTGGTATCATTTCCAATCAGCCTTTGGCTGCGCTGGATCTCCTAGTAATATTCTAATTTGAAAATAATGCCGTTCTTAGGTGATTTCATCAGTCGAAGCGCGCCGGTCTAAAGAGTCCCTCTTCTGCTTCGACCCGCATTTCAACTTCTCCGGAATCTTTGCACATTATACAGAAATGTCATTTATGGGTCACGGCTGGCCCTCCATCACGGGCTTGATTTCGAATATTTTTTCAAGCCCTTTATTTTTCGGATCCTATAGCCTATCTCCAATATGACATCTCACTATATCAGCACTAGCCAGGCTGCTCAATCCTTGACTACTTCCTAGCATATCTATCCTAAAAGGGAAACCGCTGTTAACCCACAAAAACCTCATGTAACGGTTGTCAAATATGCGTTAGCCCTGCCACCGGCTTCATACGCAGCCTCCATAGCTTAATCGGAAGAGCGCCAGACTTTTATGAAGTTTTCGAAATCTGGAGGTCGCCAGTTCGAGCCTGGCTGGAGGCGAGAAGGATAACGAAGGATTCAACAGCAGCCTATGTCTTCTGGAAGACAAGGATCGTGAAATTTTTTTTTCTTTGGGCAGGTATGAGTCATATTACGGTTGTGTATTGTTGAAATCCAAGATTTGATAATGTATCGATCTGCTCTCTTGTCTCGAGGCTGGATAATATGAATCACCAAGTGAAATATATATATATATATATATATATGAAAAAAAATAAAAACAAAAACAAAAATAAAATAAAAATAAAATAAAATAAAATAAAACAATTTATTATTATTATTATTATTATTAAGATAGAAGTAAAAGTTATTTTAGATTCAAGTTGAGAAGTAATAACTCTTTTAATAGTTCTAAAAAAACGAATAAAGTTGGTATATAAATAGATCTAGCGCTATCGTTCTCGACGCAGAAACCTTAGATAAGATTCGAGGCCTTTCGAGGCGTTGCGTGGAGTTGCAAACGATTGATTTTCATAAACTCTATTCGATCGATGATCGAAAGTTACATCTTGAACTTACGGATCAAGTCTACGGATCAAGTGGTTCTTCACTACCAATTGACGAACCCTACCTTTATAACTACAAAATGCGGCATATGCAATGGATCAGAAAAAGTCTCAGGTCTCGATTGCCACCATCTCGGTTTCGGGCGAAGGCACCGCCCTATCGTTTCAAATACTTTACGTATACGCCAGAGTATCCTCTTGAACTCTCTGGTCTAAAAATCGGGCAGATTTTAGCTGGGGAAAAGTGGGACTATCAGCTTGAAAAGCTGGACAAGAGATTTGTATATGCAGAAACATTTAAAGCAAAAGTTTTACCGAAACGGGGATCGTTGGGCCATCCGAAGTGGTGTGTGGCCCCGTATATAGAGATTCTCAGTCCTCCCAGTTGAAATTGTACTAATTAGTGACCTATACTTGTCTTATGGTGATATTTTACGGGGCCGTCGTGAAAGCAGGGAATGAGGAGTCGGACCATCCGTGCGAGTATTCGGCCGGGAATATAATTCCTACCAATTATCCACCGTTGCTTCGAATAGTCTATTCCGTTCAATGTATGACCTTCTGAGCGATCCTAGGGCCCTCGACGCCGATGACGAAGAATGGGAACCAAGTGACAAAGATCTCCCACAATGCCTAGCTTTTGAATGGTTGGACTATACGCTAGCAGATCTGCCTCTCGATCGTGTACAAAATTATGATGTCATTTCGAATATCATGAATACTATTCTGCAAAGTGCAGTCACGCTCAATACCAAGGGTTATGTCAATACATGTAAGTTTCTCTCTATCGATCGGGCTATATATTGCGCTCGATAATCACTCCCTAAACTTTGAAATACATACATTTGTTTTACAAAATTACTAACAAATCTTTTCAAGATATCGAACCAAGAAGTTTATTGTTATCCGATGCTAGTAGCGCCCCGGTGATGAAAGTTGCTGATCTACATTGAGGTAAAACATATCTCGCATAGATATTCACATTTTTTCATAATAACACAGCTGACTACTATATATTCCAGTGTTCAAAGAGGGCGATATTTTGTATCCTGCGCCATCACTCACGAGGTTCTCATGTCTAAAAGCCCCGGAGCACTTTCTAGGTCACCCTTCTGTTCAAAGTTGTACCGTATGGTCCCTCGCAGCCATGATATTCCAGATTCTTAAGCCCGAAGCATTTACTCTATCGCCAGGACTAGACGGTTTTGCATTCTTAATCGAATGTGAAAGTCGCATGATTGCGTATTTCATGAAATTGTTCCCTCACTGGAAGTTTAGCCTCGGGCCATGCAATGATGTTCATGACAAGGATATGTTTCAGCGTAGATTCGAAGATGCGGAAGAGTTCGTTCGAACGTCTGAACCGAGCATCGGAAATATTTTGCCGTTGAGTACACAAGTCGGAAGGATGAATATCTCGCAAGAGCAAAGGAATCTTTTGCGTATGATGCTCATCCCGGATGCCCAAAGTCGACCGTCAGCTACGGATGTTTTAAGATCGGGTGAGTATCGAATATTCTCGGAGTCTACTCATAGGCTTTTCCATGCTCAAAAAATTTATCTAGGGGCATCATTTTCTGCCTAGGCTCTCTCTATGACTATTTCTAGACGAAGATATTAATTAAGATAGGTACAGAAAGAGTAAGAGTTGGGGCTTTTATTTTTCATTTTCTGAAAACATGATGTTGATAGATTGGGACAAATACATCGAATTTGGTCGAATTTGAAAAATTTGCACATCTAAAATATGTCAAGTATATACATTTAAAAGCTCTTCAATATCTCCAGGGAATAATTTGAGCCTCTTAAACATTAATGATCTTATAAATTTGTCATTTTTGCTTAATTTTACAGAAAAAAAAAGGAGAAAAAGAAAAACAAACCTCGTCCCCGCACTATAAATTCCCATGCATTACTCGCGAATGAATCAACCTCAACGAAGCTTTGCGGAAGCTTAGGTTACAAATTTGAGGCCTCTAATGTCTGCTTCTGGACGTAGATGCATATACCTTGAGTTATAAATACGAAGTTCTAAGGTAATACTCCACATACCAGTGATAAGATAAGACCTCATTACGAGCTCTAGTATATAGTTTTCACAGAAGAGAAGGAGTCGCTTTAAAGGCTTAGCGCGAGCTTAAATGTTCAAATATGGACGAATTTAATCGTAGTACTTCGAAAATTCGCAAGTTTAAGAATTAGACTCTTGATCTCTGTCTCGATATATCATCGATATATTACTGTTAGAGATTCAACTCCTCGAAGATCACCTTAGATTTTCGAAATCTGTTAGGTACACCAAAATTATCGCAAAAAAATAGTACAAAGAATTGCCATGTAAATCATAAAAACATGGAATTAAATCTGGAGCATTAAGAAGCATCTTGGAAATCCTTCGGCTCCTCTGTAGACGGCTGGGTAGGTATAAAAATTGCGGGCCAGTACGGAAGGACCGTCTTTAAGGAAATTCCGAGTTAAAGTAATACAAGCATTTCAATAATTTTACCATGTCAATGAACGTGGCCTATAGCAAATAAGGCTGATAAAAGGTAGTGCACTGCGTTAGGACCTGCCATCGAAAATTGCACTATTTTTACCAGAAAGGACTGTTTTCACATGTATATAACTATTTGCTAGCAGGGCAGCAGAACTCATTAATATAAGCTGTCTCATATCATTCACAGTCAACCATTATTCAGTGATAATCGTGAAAAACTTGATGAAAATAGTATTAAATCACAGCAGAGATATATGGCAAGATTACTTGAAGCTATTTCAAGCTGCAATATTGAGTCTACCAAGAGCTACGAACGAACCAATTCCCAAGATGCCTCCTCGACCTCCCTTTGTACCGAAAGGTCAATTCCTGGGAAAGATTCTCAATACTGCCACAAGAAAGAGAATCCTCGTCGTCATCCTAGAGAAGAGTCCAAAGAGTGCATGGCGGAGGATGTCCGGGCTTCAATATCCCGCCGGTTATTTATCCCAACTCCTTCGCGACGTCAAAAAAGCAATCAACTCGCGAGTCCCGTTCGGGAAGAAGCTAGGAAGGGTCAGGTCAATTGGGGTCGAGATGTATTAGGAATCAGTGAAGTAGATATGTATAAGTTTATACTGCATAAAGCAGTAGGATTTCAATTGTTGAATGCGAATTTCTGATAAACAGTCTCAAAATATAAGGAGATGCGCCACCGAAGCCCAAGCGACCCGAGTGAGCACATTACGGCGGTCGGTCTTGGCGAAAGGGGAGGCATCGTCAAAAGGGTTCACCTTTGAACAACTTTCCCTCTAGTATGTACTTATTTGTTCGTTGTATGTGTCAGAATGGCCATATCCGTCGAGACGAGGCAGCTAGCGGTTAGAAGTTCTTTGATTTTACAAAATTTGGATTCTGATATCGTCAATTTGATTAGCCCTCCATGCCAGGCAGCACCCTATTCGATCGATTTTCCCAATGAACGAGCTCTTTTCGGCCTCAGCCTGCGGCCGTAAACCCATTCTAGGCAGAATTCGTGGTAGATGTAGAGATGAAATGCATTGAGATCTGACGCTGGGTGGGGGGGCACTATGGACTTATTTTGAATTTTTGTATAGCATAATTGCTAGCTTAGCCTCGAAGAACAAATACCTTTGAATATCGCCCTAATTACAGGTTCTTTGCTGGTAAGTTGCAATCCTGGATTAAAACTTTAACAAAAACAGAGGCGAATATATAAGACTGGGTGGGCGGCCATGGCTCGCAGGTCAATACACCCCATTGATTCACTTGGCAGCACGATGATAATCCAGCGATGAGTGCGGCAACGTAGGCCATGATGTATACCCTGACTGAAGGACTAGCCTTTCACTTGTAGTATATTTATAATACTCAATCGTTCCATTTGCTTTTTGCCCTGACTGAAAGGAAGGGACTAACTGAACCGTGGGCGACCCCCAGCAGAGTCAGCAGCCATCAAAACCACGCCCACCGCATACTTAAAAATTTAAATATTGGTGTTTTTTGTGGATTCAGCCGTCTTAATTTAGTAATCAAATTAGTTGCCTCATAAGAATCCAGTCAATATATATAATATACAGTTTATAGTAATAGTCAATTAGTCAATTTCTTTTCAGTGCTCAGACGCCGCCAGGTTGTTGTTGGCCTTCACCTGGAGCGGCGGTGAGTACTGAAAGGAATCGGTTGATAGCCAGCGAGTTAGTTTTAGTTAATAGTTAGTAGCCTTCTTTTCGGTCCCCTCTGCTGCCATGTTTCGCTACCATGCCACACCTGGCGGGGGGACTGAAAGTAGCGCAGTTGATAGTGTGTTATCAGCTTCAGTTCCCCTCTTTCAGGAAGAGTTATGTGCTACATCCAGCAGCCACCTTGTACAATTTACCATTAAAAATTAACTCGTTCCCTACCATGTCCGGATAGCCTCAAGCCCACCAATATTCTAACTTGAAGTAGGTAGGATTAAGAGCAATTCTATAAATATTATTGTACAAGCGATCTAGTCTAGATCTATATCTTGAGTCTTTTAAACTGAGGCTGAAGATCCGATTTATATATATCTGCATATGAGAAGTTCAATACCTCGCAAATTCCACATGAGTCCAATGGGGCACTGCGAGACCAAATTGGGCTGTTCGCTTCGAATTTGGATAGAACACGTTAAAAGCACACACCTAAAGTGTGTTGCGCATTTGAAAATCTTCAGTCACCCAGCATGATATGCAAGAGGGCTTTTAAGTTTTTCTAAAAATATAAGCCGTAACTTGCGATTTAGTATATGTTGACTCCTTTTTTATAAATAACGTGTCAATTATGGCTAGATTACTCATCTGATTTAAATATCTAATTCTAAAGTTGGGACCGGTTTCTAATTTGGGGTGTACGTACACTATTTTCAGCACAGATCGTGATAAATCCTACATTCCGGCATGGCATTTTGTTTCAAAGAATGGTATCCTGAGGAAGCGATAGAGAAGATCGTGATATTCCACCTCCGTAAATCTGTAACGACGCGGCGTCACTTGTGGAAACGGTTACCATAATGGACTCGTATATGTATATCGCATGTATTCATATCTGCTCTTCTGTCCATTTCGCTGTTTTCACCACTCAAGGACCTACAATATTCTACCGATCAATGCTAGTTTACGAGGCTAAACTCAGTCGACAACTGCAATATATAGCCAAATAATTTGGGATGATACTACTATATATCAAAATGGAGGGACCAGATCCTATTCATTCCGAAGCTTGATTCGTTTTTTTACATCTGTTTTTCTAGTAGTTCACATCCTCTCTAGTCTCTCTCTCACACAAGCCAATGTTTTTACTACGACAATATTCAAGACAGTCATTAATACGGAGACTGTTACGTATCAGTTGGATAGTTAAGATCTTCCAGGAAGATTTCGGCTGCTATTATGCAGCCAAGTAGCATGGAATCTGGCATCCAATATCTCTGCTTCTATTACCGACATAGACTCCGCTAGTGGTATAGGGAGTTCAACAGCTGATTCCAATACGTCTGGTCGTCCTGAAGCTACAGGAAATTCTCCCTCTACTACCTCCGTTTCTGGTGGCAGTACAAGGAGTTCGTCCTCTAGGACCTCTAATTCTTCTAGTAGTACCTCTAGTTTGCCATCTCTCTCGGATTCATCGCAAGGTTTTGTTCTTGGTAGATCTGGCAGTTTTCAAGGCCTCTATTTTGAATTTGATTCCACTACCGGAAAGATGGTTCTCGGCAGTCTTGGAGACCAAAGTCTTGCACCCCTACGAGTGGATACTACCACTGGAAGGCTCGAAAACTCCGACGACCCTACTCAATTTGTCATTTTACGGTATGACCCTAGCGTGCGGGAGCTTTTCCAAGAGGAGAGCGAAGCAGTTCTAGAAGCTATCCGCACATCCCAGTTTGGGACAGTCGTAGATATGACTGACACGGACTTTTCAGAGGTATGGTATTGGAATATAACAATCAACGGGCCAATGCTTTTCTACGGCGGTCAATTGTGGCGATTTGTTGTTCCAGAAGTTTCTCCGTCTAAACATCGGTTGCGCGACTTTATCAAATCTCGCTCTATGGCGGGCGCAGCTGATACAAAGGATGTTTACATGTTGCCGACGAATGCCTCTCTTTCTGGGAATAGCTCATTCGAAGAAGTCAGCGTGGCTGCTTCTCCGACTACAGACGTTCCCAGCAGCTTGTTCTCCATCCCGACCACATCGGCACAGCTGTTTCCAGCAGTGGCTCCGGACAAAGTGGAGGGACAACCGCTTCCCCTTCTTCATCTGGATCGATAACTAGTTTTCCATCTTCGAGGTCTGTATTTGTCACAAGCGCTCTAGTTGGCGTTACTAGCACTACTAACAACGGCTCAACTGGCACTGCTAGTAGCGGCTCGAGCGGCACTGCTAGCAATAGTGCAAGCGGCACCGCGAATGGTGGCTCGAGCAATACTATTAGCAACGGCTCAGGCGGTACTTCCAGAGGTAGTAGCTCGAGCGGTGCTGTTAGTAGTAGTGGCTCGAACGGGAGTAGCTCCGCGAGTAGCTCCGAGAATGGTTTCGCGAGCAGTCCTGGTGGCACTTCGTCTTCCACCACGACGTCGGATGTGTACAATGTAATCACAGATAACGCTTCGCAAGATTACTGTACCACCCTTCTTGGATACTTTAGTCCATTAACCGCGATATCTAGTACCGTGTATACCTCTACTTACACTGCGACATCTACGAACACAACGACTACGACAACCACAGCTACTGAAACATCAACGACTACAATCTACTATTGTACCACCTACACACCTGGTTCTCAACACCATAAGCACCTTAAGTACGATGGTTATATATATCCGTATATGCAGGAAAGAGATCCCACACCATCCCAGTTGACGAATTATCCATCATCTGTCATCGCATCAGGATGTTCGAGAGCTGTCACATCGCCAGCAGACACTGCAACAAGCTACGATGTGACATCTACGTACTCGACATTCAAGTTGTCAGTTACATCTACCTTTACTTCCACATCGATAAGCGTGTTTACTGTTGTTCCGGTTGAGTCAGCGATAGAAACCATCAGCGGATACGAGGCCTACACTATGTGGAATGCGACTGATAACGGTGATGAAGGTCCATTAGAAGACTATCATAACATTGGTTGGCAGTACCAATACTACTCAGTGACAACTGATATTTACCAATTTACTATGAATAATGTGGCCGACAGTGTATCTTATATGACTGAATTATGAGCCCGTTACTGGTTTTTGGTTTTACACCGCCTCGATTTCCGGCAATAGATTTTATCTATGTCAACAAAGAATTCAGGAATCGATGCCGGACTATATGGTACTTTTGGTGGAGGATTCCACGTTTCAGGGGGTGCCGGCGACTACGCTGTACTTGCCTATGATTATTACCCGGCGGACTATGAAGGAAATCTCGCCAATGGAGAATATTATACGGACGGTTTGGTCTTGCGTCTTTGTTCTAGTATCGTATATGCTTGGCCTAGCTCTCTTGATACGACTTATAACGTAAATTGTGGCAAGTTGGGATCAATCTGGTCGATTCGTGGGATAAATATGGATGGTAATCCGCCGTAGCATGATATTCTGGCTAGTCCGGGTCTCGTGAACCAAACCGCTCCTTCCACAGCCAATTTGTTCTGTCGCAGCATACATCATTATAATCCGTAATTAGCTTTTGTTCTTTCCCCCCTGTTTTCAATAGGATCTTTCAACTCGAGGGTCGTTCAAACATCGCCCAAATCCAAAGCAATTCATACCTGCGTGTTTGGGTAGAATCCGTATTAATCATAATATTAGGCATAATAATGTATTTTCTACTGATGCTTTACATATCATTTTATAGAACCTTTGAACACATTATAGTTATGCTGAATGGATACCAGAGTAAATGCAAATTAATGTATATAGTAAGGGTGGTATTTTACAAATGCCTAGCTACGAATATACGCAAAAAAGGAGAAGTCGTATCCTGGACGAAATTAAGCAAACCGACAGCCTAAAATATTGTACCAACATCGCCCATTACTGCTGCATCAAGCTAACCTCGTTTAATCTTCAATTTAACGTCTTCGAGCCTCAAGCTGACTCTTCAGGTACACTAGGCCTAATACCCAAAACTCACGTTAGCAAAACACCACGCAGCAGAATTATAGAATTTTCCCGGGAAGCGAATAAAAGGAAGCGACGTGAGTAAACTAGAGAGGGGATCGTGTCGTACCTAGAATGGTCGCAACATACTTCAAAGCCACGGTCCTTGCGCCGCCGCCACCGAGCGACAAGAACCATCCGAGCCAGCTGGTGCGTGCTTTGCCGTCACGTGTAAAACTCGGTGATTTCTCAATAAGCATGCGGTATTGTGTGAGCTTAGATGGGAGGTAAGGTGGGTATCGTGCCTATGGTAAGTATTTCAAGGGTCAACATAGTGTCAAAGGATGTAAGTTTGTTAAGGCAGAGAATATCATACCTCCAACACTTTCTCGAACCAACCGCCTGCTTGTCTGCATGTAGTTCGATGGTGGGAGAACTGGTTGAATCCGAATTTGTCTGCAGAAGTCGGGTCATCGTTAGTTGAGACGACGCGAAGTTTAGGTAATGGGGGCTTAATTCTTACCTCGATAGTTGCCCATACCAGACTCGCCAACGCCGCCGAATGGCAGTTTATAAGATGCAGCGTGCCAAATGCAGCTATTCGATCAATTAGCGTGATTTGAGGATATAATCATGACGATTGCAAACTCACTCGTTCACTGTGGCGCCACCCGATCTAGTGCGTTCCAAAACTATTCAAAATTAGCGCAGTCCTTCTATTGTTATCAAAAATTTAAAACTTACTATAGTCTGCTTCCTTCTTATTGGTCGTGAAAGGATACAATGCCAGAGGTGTATCGCTAACCCGGTTGATAAACTCAATACCCTCATCGAGATCATCAATGACCAGATACGGTAGCAGAGGACCAAAGATCTCATCTTTCATCAACGAGTCATTCTCATCTTTGACCTTTACCAACGTCAAGTCGATGTACTTCTCCTTCAAATCCGAGTTACCACCGACTTTGATTTCGCCGCTGGTTTCATCTAGCATTTTTTTGATTCTATGGAAGTGGCGTTCGTTGACGATACGTGAGATGTCGGGGGAAGATTGCATTCCTTGGGGATAGAACTTGCGCCAGTTGTCTGCTACAGCAGCAACAAATTCGTTTTCCTTGGAGGCTGGGACGATGACATAGTCTGGAGCGAGGCAGACTTGACCGCCGTTGAGTGCTTTGCCCCAGCAGATACGACGGGCTGCGAGTTTGGCATCGGCGTTCTTGGTGATGATGCATGGGTTCAGGCCACCCCTGTTATTGGAGAAGTTAGCGCATTGCTTTCACAAGAAAATATATCAAATAAGCTTAGAAATCATGCGTACAATTCCAAGATTGTAGGTGTAAGATTTTTAGCAGCAGCAGTCGCGATGATTCTGCCGACGGCGCCGTTGCCGGTGTAGCAAATCTTATCCCACTTTTGTTCCAGCAATTTTGTGGTTTCTGGTATGCCACCGTTGACTACAGCGAAAGCATCGGGATCAAGACTGGAAGTGATAATACTGGTGACGACAGCCGCGGAAGCCGAAGAGATCTCGGACGGTTTCATGACCACAGCATTACCAGCTGCAATAGCACCAATCATAGGCGCAAATGTGAGCTGGAAGGGATAATTGTAGGCTCTTCGTAATTATTAGCAAACTTGGTTACATAATATCGATTTCATAGTGTAGAATGAATATATTACCCAATAATCAGAACGACACCGAGAGGCTCCTTTCTGACAACTGGCGAGGCCGCCATTCCCAGCAGGTCAACCTCCAATTTTTCTTCCTTCACCCACTTGTCGATATCACTCAATGCATCAATGATGGCATTTTTCAACCAGATCCCATCACTCTGTAAAGCCTCATGCTCGGATTTCCTCAAATCCTGGGCGAGAGCGGCTACGATATCCTTCTCGTGGTCATGGATCCCCCACCAGAGCTTTCGGAGTTGTTGTTTACGCCACTCCACGGGGTATGTGGTATGCGAACGAAATGTGGTGCGCAGCCTGGAAACCACAGCTGGGATTTCAGTGACGGGAGTGTCTGCTGGTGGCGAGATTGTTTTCGGCATGGTGGACGATACTAACCGGCGGTTCGAATTGTCTGTACTATGCGATTCCGAGTCTTTCGATGTCGAGACTTTTCGAACAAATGGTTTGCAGATAGAGTTTTGATCCAGAACGCGGAGAACGATCCCTGGTTATATCAGTTATTATCTGACACCAGCATGGTAAGCACGTCGCACGGGTAATATAATGAATGTCACATTCCAGAAACATGGCTTCCTCGATTACCGGCAGCCAGCGATAAATCTTTTCGATCGGATTGAGCTTCTCTTTTCAACCGAGGCTCATCTCAACGAAGTGTGGAGACCTGCGACCTTCCTAGATGGACTTGTACTACCGACGCCTGGTTCAACTGGGGAAATACACGCCTATCCGGATTGAGTACGGTCTAAGATATGGCTGACATATAAGCCCTTTTCTGTCCGCCGGAGACGGTTCATTTGTTCTCCGAAGAGCAGCTAAAAAGGCGGGGTTACATGACGACTGATTATCAATTATGGAGCATTGAAGAAGTCTCCACGCTTCTTGATCCCGGCGTGCTAGCGCGTATCACATGCATCGATCCAATTCATGTACCCCGACATTGTTCCCAGTCGGCTTCCCGTCGTAGCGAATCCAACGGTCAAAGGCGTCCACCGGTTTGGAATGTTGGTTTGTTTTGCATATTTCTTGCTTCGTATCGCCAAGCCGCAATAAACCGAAAAATACGAACTAAACGGAAATCATCTTGTCGATGCAGCGCGCGATGAGGTATTCGCCGCGTGATCAGGCACGACTCTGGTTGACTGTGATATCTCGCCACTCGGTGGGTGGCGAACTAAAGATGGGGAGCCGACCCAGGCCTGATACGCGCCTCAATGATGTATTACATACACATTTATCTAAGAGATCTCGATCTCGTCGTGTACCTTACAGGATTCCAGTCATAATGATGGGTTCATAACATCATTGATATCATTTACTCTTCATCCCATCCTCCTCTTCGCCAACGCTAGATCTACAACCCTCTTCCCCGCCTCAGTATCGCTCCCCCTTCTAGTAACTCTTCCAAGGCTGCTTCGTAGCCCAAATTCAGCATCTCTTCGTCAATCTTCACGTTTGCTTTCACCAGAGCCCGGAGGACACACCCAATCCTTGCGATCTCCGCCCGGGTCTCCGGGGATATCTCCTCGTTCACGTTCGAGTATATCGCCTCCGAAGCTTCTTCTTCTAGACGCGTGATGGATACACTCTTGCTCTCGACGCCACCCTCGGTTAATGGTGTTGTGTGCTTTGCGATGTAGATATATCCATTGACGCCGAGATAGATGTCGACTTCTCCGCCACCGTTGGATGTATTCATCGTCAGAACATGGCTCTTCATCCGACGTACCATGCCAGCATCGATAGTCATGAAATAACCATTACGGAGCTTCCCGTACTTCAAACTTCTCGTATGCAAACTCGCTTGTCCTTCACTATTCAGCGTCTGCACCTCTGCAACCAACAAGTCTCCCTCCGAGAAGAATGTACGAATCTGTAGCTCGTCCGTCGATGTTCGCTTACGCAATATACCTCCCGGTAGATTGATTGATGAGAGGAGAAGAGCTGCAGAGTGTGGCGCCGCAATGTCTACCCTCCATCGTTTCGTCTGAACTTCGAGAATCCGACCGACAACCAGGTCGCCTATTTCCGGTACATAACGAAACCGTAGCGCGCGTATCGATAGGAGCTTGTTCGTTTTGGATATCGTGCCTGCGAGTGACGATACTATGGATTGAGATTCGCCATCTGCCGTAGGTGATGATAGGTATGTTCCGTGACCGCTAGACTTGTCCAATCAGCATATGAACCATCAAATAACACTTTCGCTTTGAATTGAATACGTACCGCATCCATTGAGGGTCGTCAGTAACGATTTCGCCGGGGGTCACGATACCAGCGGCTTGTCGTCCAGGTTTTCGTTTCGATGCTGCATCGCCATCCATCGCTGTGTCGCCATCATTGTCGAGATCAAGTGGAACACCTCCTTCCTCCTCTTCTACTTGAAATTCTTCCTCCTCTTCTTCGGCACTTAGAAACGGTGCTGGTGCTATTATTTGTATCGGCATGTTGGGAGCGATTTCTTGTGTGTGGTCTGTTGTTGGAACGGCTAAAATTCTGCGAACCCGAAAGTTACGTGCAACAATGCAAACAACACAAGAGCCCCGCAACGCGTCAACCTGCAGAGCCCCTATATTACAAAATTTAATGGCACAAGCAGAGCATCATGCCCCAAAGGTCACGATTTTGAAGCATCCTTTGCTTCTCTATTCTATCTTGCTCTCTAGTATGCGAATGACAGCTCGAGTATGTGTGTCGTGCGGATTAGAACTCTGCACGAAGTGTCTAGAGGCAATAGAGATGAAAGAAAGCACTTGTTCAATGTGATTATGGACAATAGTACCGGGCTGTGGGTTCCAAGTAGACCGATAAAGGATCCAAGCGTGCATATCAGCCTCGAGACCGATGCATATATGCAGGCATGCAGAAATATCTCCGAGCTAACAGAAGAACCAAGCTGGATCATAACGTCGGACAGGAGCATAAGTATATATACTGTCTACTCGCCAGACCCATATGCCTAGCGACTGACCTCCGCAATTGCACAAGAGCGACCTTATTTGTATTCATCCAACTTGGAATTTTGAGTAGCAAAGTCCTTCTTGGCTGGTATTTTAATATAAAGTACGGAGAGGGCAAATCGCGAAATGTCTCGTTTTCAAGGTCCCAAAATCACAATCCCCCCACCCAACTTCCAACAAAATCAACAACCCTCTCAGCTTCCCTCCCTTTGCATGACCTCCGCGTCACAAAACCAGAAGACGACTCAAATGTTGGTTAGAAGCAAAAATCAGGTTTCAGGAAAGAATTCGCATGTCGAAACACCCACCCAGCCAAGAGAATATCAACGATTTCCTCAAAAACAATGTCAACATCTCCAAAGCAATATCGGAGTATGAGAAACTCAAGGCCAGAGCTGATGCTCGGTATGATGGACCGTTGGGAAAGCTTTTGGGAGTCCTTCGTATAATGAAAGACGTGGGAGATGCGGTATTGACGTGTGCTCCCGAGTCTGTTAGTATTGCTTGGGGGATTCTCAGTCTGCTAGTCGGGGTGAGGGAGCATTCATTGAATCCAAGACATCCCTCCGCGAACTAATCTCTATGCTTTGCAGGTTGGGGTCAATGATATGGAGAACTGTGGACAAATCTCAGAAGTTTCAACAAATATTGTGACGATTATTCTGAACTGTAGGTTATACGAGAACCGGCATGAAGATGATGTGAAATCGAAGAAAGAGTCAAACGAGCTCGCCCATAGAGTCATGGAAGCGATACGAGAGCTCATAACAGGTGTGCTTGAGTTTTTTTGGCATGCGAGCCGGAAGTTCCGGGAAGATAAAAAACCAAGTACGAGAAAAGATACCCTTATCATGTCATGATGTAGGTCTTTAATTTTGAATTGCATGTATAGAAAAGTTCCGCGATATATTCAATCTTAAGTCGGCCGCCAATGAGAAGTACCAAACTCTTATTGTCCAGTACAAGGATCTCAGGAGCATGGCACGCATTGAATTTGAAGATAATGTGATAACGTATCTAATCAGTAAGTGCTGCGACATTATCATTAATGAAGGTACTTTATGTTAACCGAAAAAACTATGGGTATTTAGGCATGAAAGAGGATAACGCCAAGCTGGCTGCAAGGCTGAAAGCAGATACGGAAGAGACCCTCAAAGCTTTACTACTTCCGGAATTATATGGTAAACGAGACCTCATACATGCTTTCAATCTCTTCTCTGTTGGCGAGATCAGAAGTGTAAGACTCGGCTAACGGGGTTGTGCTCTGTTATTAAAGAAATTCGAGAACAACTTGACGGCCTCCAAGCTGATGTATCCGAAGTCAAAAGTGACGTGAAAGCCGTCAGAGTTGATATCCAAGACCTCACAAACGGAGTTACTGAACTAAAGAACAACAATGAAGAGCAATCACGCGAGGCACAAATCATGAAAGCTTTCCTCAGGTTTTATAGAGAACTCAGGCCATCGGATACGCATGCCAAAATTCTAGCGACGACATTGAAGCCATTAAAAGACAGATCAGGGTCTTCAAGACGACATATATCGCGTTGGCTCTTCGCTAACGAACACTATTTCGCATGGAGAAACGGACCTCAAAATCTCTTTTACATTAAGGGACAAGCGGGCTTCGACAAGTCGACGACAATGGCGGTTGCCATCGACAGGCTACTGCAAGATGCGGAGTTCTTGAAATGAAAACCTACTTTCTCCGACTTTTGATCGAAAATCACCGTGAGATAACACGGCTGAAGGCGAGATAGGCCCAGGAAATCTATTAGGGGTTGTCCAGTGTTATACTGGTTCTTCAAAAGAGGCAATAGCGATACAGAACTTACAAGAAATGCGTTCTTGAGTCTTGTTACCCAAATATTCCACCCAAAACACGCACGATCATTGGAAGTGAAGACCAGAATGATGGAAGTGATGCTTTCCGCTTCTAAAGAAGTTTATGTATCGAGGGAAGATGATAATGTTGAAGTTAGCATGGAAATGGGGATACCGGAAGTTGAAAGTCATCGCGATCGCAAAGGCACAAGGTTAAATGCAGGCGTAACCCGGCCGGTAGTTGACGGCAATGTACTCAAACTCGAGTTACTCGGAGAAGCATTAGGAAGGACTGTCTATATCGTTATCGACGGTGTTGACGAATGCAATGATTATCAAGCTGCAGATCTCATGGAAAAGCTCATCAGCCTCGGGAGATCCGCAAGAGCCTCTTTCAAGATTATGATATCCAGTCGGGAGAATCTAGATCTGGAAAGGCATTTCACTCAGGATCAAGAAAGTATTGGAATATTCACCAGTCAAAACCAGATTAAACATCCTAGGACGCGGGTAGACTCAAGCTCCAAGGACGAAACTCCGGAAATAAATAAAGATGCCGACGCCCTGCATTGCATTAACCACGGGGATACTACAATCATGACGGTGACTAAATCCACAAGCGAAGCAGATATGAAGGCATACCTGGAAGATTCGCTCACCGAGCTGCTTAACCCTGTCGCAGCACACATTCGACAACTAACAGGGGGTGAATACGGTGCGCCAGAAAATAGTATCAGCAAAAAGCAAGCTAAAGAGATCCGGAGAATGGCCGACATGATACAAAAGAAGGCGGAGGGGATGTTCACGTACAGTGCCATGGTGATCGCTGGTCTGAACCAACCATCGCCCTTGTCAATAACTCAACGTGTTAGACGACTCCCAGACCAGATGGATAGCTTATACACAAGACATCCGACTCTCTAACAGCAGCGCAGAGAAAGCTGGTAATACTGGCTTTGGAAAAGGTCACGTATACAGAAAATATCAACATTTTGGAAATCATTGAGCAGTTCAAAGGTGAATATATTAACTCTGAAGATCCTGAAGGGGGCACCGTGCCTAGCGATGAAGAGGAAGACGAACACGAACACGAAAAAAATTTCCGGGTTGGGGAATTTCAAAACAGCTCGAGAGTTTTCAATTGGTGTTAAACGTCTGATTGAAAAAGAGGCGCAAAAGCCCGATATAGTTTATACGATACACCATCTTGAAACCCCGGGTCGACAATTTTTCAAATTTGCTGATGGAAGAGTTGATGTTATTCAAAAGTCAGTTCGAGATTGGATTGAAAAAGAGAGCAAAAAAAGCAGCGGAACAACAAACCCGGCAAGTGGCTATCACTGATATTTTCCAGCGAGACTCGTCTGGCGAAATCAAGCTCATTTTACCAAGTAAGACCATTATTCTTATTCGGAGTATAGATAATCCACTCACCTTCAATGAAATCGCAGAATCGATTGTGGAAAATGTTTCGAGCACGATAGGTTTTAAGAGCAAAGAAGATTTTCATCTTGAGATGCTGATATATAACCGTAAGTGTTAAATTCTTTTCTGCAACCGCTCTAAACGCTGTCAGAAAGAGGCTGAGAAATAAGCGGATAAATAGTTGAAGTTATCACGAATCCGAAATTTATGGACAAATATATGCCATTGTCCATGTACGACGTCATATCGGAAGACATTAAAAAGCGCGGGATCCCTTCCCAACCCGCACCAGAAATTAAAAGGCCAGAGCCTAGCGGAGAGCCCAAAGGGGAGCCCAACGGAGAGCTCAATGACCAGCGCGAGCACCGATCTGGAGCAAAGTGGGAAAGGTGGTGCGAACGATGACATAGAGCCTCCAGAGTCCAAACCTGCTGAAGATCTTGAATTAGAGTCTGCCACTAAGGAACTCAAAGACGAAGGACAATGTAAGAGAGGTGAAATATCTCAATGGTTCAGCTACGTGGCACGCGTTAGCGAATTGTGGCCGCGAGAAAAGAGAGTCGGCGAACGATGGGATAGGCTGAAACTGCTCCTTCGGAAACTCTGCAGGCCAGAGAATTGTACACGGTGGGCGAGTCATGTATACTTGTGCTCACCCAAATTACGAACCAACTGGCGCAACGTGGAAAGCCTTTCATATCTAGGTATGATCACCGCTAACCTTGCGGGAGGTGAATCGTTACTAGAACTCCTGCTCGACGACGAGATTTTAGCATACGATTTTCGAGCTGAAGCAAAAGCATGCGAAAGAAGCGTGTTTCATGGACTATGGACGGTCCGCTATCCGCGTATTGTAGAACGCCTCATTAGTGAGAACAGAGCGGATATCGATTTCGCCGACTATCTTGGGGACCTACTATTTTGGAATGGCCTCAATACGTTAATCTCTCGGGCGAGTGCAGGGGACAGGGAGGGAGTGCTGCAATCACTAAAAATTATTTTGAAGGCGAGTCCAAAATTGGATCTTACAAAACTCATATGGGACGGGACATGGACAAGTGTGATTGCGCTTGTTCAAGCTCGGGACTTGGACCTGTTGGATCAGGTGATTGAAAATCAGGGTCCGGGCCCCGTATTAGATATTCCAGATCCAGAGGTTGGAAGAACGGCATTGCATGTTTTATGGCTATATGGAGCCTCCGATAACCCAACCGAAAAGAAATTAGACGTTGAATTGGCGAAAAGCCTTCTTCAAGCTGGATGTGATCCGAATTATCAGGTTATCAACAGTATGGGTCCACTCACTTATGCCGCTGAACGTCGGAATAAAGAGGGAGTCGAGCTTCTACTAGAATGGGGTGCTCAAATCGACGATGATGACTCTGAAGGATATACGGCGTTATCTGCTTTAGTGGCTCTGGATCCTAATATCATAGGGCAGCCCCCCATTAATGTTCCAGCAAATGATCACCTAGAGGACGAGACAATCTCTATAATCAGGGTGCTAAAACAAGCGGGAGCAAACCTCAACATCCGAAATAAATTTGGCGATACAGCACTCCTCATCGCATTGGACCCCGCACGCTGGAAAGTTGCCAGTGTTTTGGCGGAACTTCATGCGTCCGAGCAGCCAGATCATCATGTATATTTATTACAAAAGGACGTAAGAGAGCAGACTCTACTACATCGAACGCCATAATGACTTCGAAAATGGTGAAAAGCTTGTCGAATTTGTATTATCTCGTCTTAATGCTGATGAGCTCCTTCCATCCCTGGAGATGTTGGACGGAAAGAGAGGGAGAGCAATAGAAATGGCAATTGGCTGTGATAATATCAAAGTTGTGGAAATATTGATTCGATACTACTACCGAGCCCAAAAAGATATCGACTTATTTTACTTTCAGAGGATGTATCTTGGCATTCTTAAGGATAAAATACTAACGGAAGAGTTTTTCGACGATTTGAAGGGAACTGACACAGAACTCTTCAAGTTGTTGAGCTTCCTTGACTTGCGAAGGTACATCTTTAACTGCGAGCCTCTCGAAATATTGTCTGAGCTTGCCGCCACTGGTGTAGACCCTTTACAGCTGGACGACGCAAATTGGGATGCTTTCGACTGGGCTTATAGATGTGAAACACCAGAAGTGTTAGCCGAGGCTTTTCCAGAATATTCAAAGAATGTCGACTACCATGCTAGAACACAAAGCTGGACGCAGAGATTTCCACGAATCACCGCTTGGGGTGCTCGTACATCCAATAGATTTACCAACCTCACTAAAGATAGACCATCTACATCCATCCGAGTGGAAGATAGTTATAGTTAATGGTGAGAAAGTTTCACATCCACCGTACTTCTGCCGAAAGTTTGGGGACTAATTTGTCGCATGGGGCAAAATTATCTAGAATCTGGTCGATATCAAAGAGTTGGCGTTTGCACGGAACACCCCATCCCTCTCTACCAGGAATTATTTTACTATGAGCTCACAATTCTCGAATTTAGTAGTAACAAAGAGTAAATCTATCTCTAACATTTACCTTCGATAGCATCAAAAGTGGGAATATACACTCTAAAATGATCTCTATAGTGTAAAGCCGTATGTAGCAATCCGTTTAGTCTCGGATGGCATGGTCCTCGGACTCATGCCGGGCTGGACTAACAACGGTTGAGAAAGTTATGGATTCCATGGGGATGATGGTAAATTTAGGGGGTGTACGAGATACGGACCCCGGAAAAGGGAGAAGGGTTCCGAAGACGAAAGCGTCATATTCGGCGTTGGTGATACGGTTGGCTGCGGGTATGATCAAGTCCGGCATGAATTGTTTCGGACCTGTAACGGGAGGCCGATCAAGGACGAGTTCAAGAATGTACGGTCAAGATTATATCCATTTGTAGGGGGAAGGGGGTTTAGTATTAGGACGAATTTTGGAACAGATCCGAACGTTCCTTTTATGTGGAAGGGTTGGGAGGTTGAAGATGCTGATGTAGAGAGGATAGATGGTTAGATGGTTTCTTTTAAATGGTATTAGTGTTATCTGTCCTAATTTGCAATTTCATGGCGTTCTGGGGACCTGTTGTATTTTGTTCGGTCGACCCATTTGGGCATGGCGGCATCTTGTATGCGTATATATATCTGTTCCTGACTTTCGGCATGTTTCTATTCTCTGTTTATCGAGTTATCCATCTTATCATATTGTACACGCATATGTACGGTTTTATTGTCATAGTATTATTATTGCGCGTATTGATCTTCTTATTCTATATATATATACTATTCTTTCTCTCTCTATCTAATCCAGTTATTGATCGGTTAGTCGATTAACTCTCCGAAATCTGTATGGCACCAATGTGGTGTATGGCTTGGATACCATGAGCCAACTTACGATCCTTACACTGATATTTCTGTTGCGGGCGGAACGTAATATAACCGGCATGGAGCCTCCAACTAAGGATTTGTTTGAATTGAGTCCGAGTCTTAAAATTGGACGCATAACGAGTTCAATTCATTGGCATTATTTTAACAATATTTTAATCTCCATATTCGTCAGCAAAAATATTTTTTAATCCCATACAACCTCTAGAGAAGTGCAAATTAGTTGTGTATCCTATATATCCTCTGTAATGCGAGCATCCCACCAACAACCCATAATTTCAAATCAGTAATACTAGCATTGATTTAGTAACCAAATGTAAATAAAAAACTAAATGTTTTGATTTTCAATTAATTGACTTAGAGATTTCAAACTTTTCACTACTATTATTATTACTACTACCACTACTACTACCACTATTATTACTACCACTGGATACTAGACTAGATATTAGACTGGATACTAGACTAGATATTAAATTGGATATTGGATTGGTATTAATACTAGTACTATTATCACCTGTATATATATATTTACTAGATAGTAATAGTATTTTTGTCTATTCATAACTGTGATTATGTTATAGAACCACCACCACCACCACCATTACCACGCGCCTGCTAGTAGTGGTGGTGGTAGTGGTAATAGTAGTGGTGATGGTACCGCAATAACTTGAATAAATAAACTGCTGATGATGTGCCATAATCACGCTATTTATGCTAGTTAGTGCCTTGCAATCTGATTGCTTTCAGGAGAGTGACAAGATACGCGAGCATCCTGTGCATCCTATGCGTAGCGAGTGAAAATAATTTTACTGACTTTGGATTAATGAAATTTCATTCTTCACCTGCGTGATAATTAATAATTGCAACAATGCCAGAATCCCAGCCATCGCGTTGCGCGAGACAGCGCTGCCGCACAAAGTGCACTGCGGCATAGCAACACCGCGGCAAAGTTGGCGGGGTCAAAAATTGATCACAGTCGATTAACTTCCAACCAGCGCATAACTAGTCTGGTTCAAATACCAACCCGTAAACGCTAATAATATAATCCTGGTCGCTTGCCATGACACTGAAAAACCATCTACCTCACGTCCACCTGCACGGATCAGATCACGAGTCTGATAAAGCCACGACAGAATCGGCCGAGTCCTCCAAGGGTACCAAGAAGAGCTTTCTCCGACGTATCGTATCAGGAGGATCTAAATTGGAGTCTGAAAATGAAGAATCGACCTCTACTGAAAGGCCAAGGTCGGACCTTGAGCCAGAAATTATGATCGAATTACCTCCAGCGGCAGATTTTCACGTCCATCTACGGGATGGGTCTATGATGGAGATTGTAACACCGACGATTGAGAATGGTGGCGTCAATTTAGTATACGTCATGGTGAGAAAAAGTGGACTGAAGCTTCTGTATCACATTCTTGATATCAAGAAATTATATTAATACCCCTGCGCGTAGCCAAATCTAGTACCTCCCGTCACAGATCCCGAGACAGCTGTTGCGTATATGGCAAAATTAAAAGCTTTATCCCCAAGAACTACTTTTCTACCTACGCTCTATCTCCACCCGTCAATTACCCCAGAGACTATCGCACAAGCCGCCAAGCTTGGCATTGTCGGTGTAAAATCCTACCCTCGAGGTCTGACTACCAACTCTGACTCTGGGGTTCTCTCATATGAACAATTCTACCCGGTGTTTCAAGCCATGTCCGACCACGACATCGTGCTAAACATCCACGGAGAATGCCCTTCAACACCGGCCGAAGACGTCGCAGGAATCGAAGACCAAGATGTTACAATCCTCAATGCCGAAGCCAAGTTCTTGCCCACATTGCTCTCGATTCATGAACGGTTCCCTAAACTGAGGATTGTTCTAGAACATTGTACAACCGCAGCGGCCGTAGAAGCCGTTCGAGCGTGTGGTCCGACGGTCGCAGGAACGATTACGGCACATCATCTCTTTCTCACGATCGATAATTGGGCCGACGATCCGTTCTGCTTTTGCAAACCTGTTGCAAAATTACCCGCAGATAGAGCGTCATTACTCGCTGCAGCTTCTAGCGGAGATCCAAAGTTTTTCTTGGGGACTGATTCGGCACCTCATCCGAAAATTGCAAAACAAGGGCGGTCTGGGAATAACAAGACTGTAGCGGGAGTATTCACACAACCGTACGCTGTGCAATTGGTTGCAGAGGCTTTTGATAAGGTGGGCATGGCGGACCAGGAAACTTTGGAGAAGTTTTGTTGTAAATTCGGAAGAGACTTTTATAAAGTTAAAGAGAAAGGGCTTGAGGTTGAAGGAAAAGATACAAGGAAGATTGTGCTCATGAAAGGTATGGGAGAAAAAGTCGTAAAGGAGATTGGAAGTGGAGATTCAGCGGTTGTACCATTTAGAGCTGGCGAAGATACCTGGACCTTGACATGGAAGGAATAGATGATGAGCATATGTTAGCATTATGAATTGGAACTTGTTTCGGGCATGGATTCTATGGAGCTACCATTGAGTATCTTGTTTTGCATGCTCGAGTACTTGGTCATCAGGGCTTTGAAGTAAGAAATGATCTTAAGTAATCAATTGTTATGTGGCAAAAGTCCATCTCAGCAATTGCGACGTATTGATCGATGAGGGAGTATTATGACACCAAACTTGTAAGCCCAAATATGACTTGATGATACCTAGGGCAGTATTTAAAATGAGACCGCTAGAGTCATAATTTGAATCCGACATACCACACAATTCGATTTGTTATACTCCACCTATAGACGGCGTTGGTGAAATGCTTACCAAGCCACACTTCTGCTGGAATATTCGTGTGGCTAGTGCACTAAGCAAAAAAAATTTCCAAGCAGACAACAACAAAGCTCTTATCAGCTCCATAAGACTGACTCAACCACGCTTTTCCAAAGAAATCCCACCTCCCCATAAAATCTACCCCGACGTCCTCCCATCTACCTTCAAGAACCATCTACCATCGTCAACGCTACACATCACACTCAATTGCGGCTATCAGCTACCAGAATCGACCCGTCAAGAAGAAGATACAACAGGGTTCAAGCTACCAGTACCAAGATGTCGGACGAGGAGGTATTTCCGCTCTCTCCATATGTTATTGTTGCTCTTCCCACACTGAAAGCTCTCCCAAGCAGCTTTTGCCACATACTTTAGAATAGATCGCTGACATTTTTTTCTTCTTCTTCGCTTTCGATAGCAGAAGAAGTCGGTCGCTTTTGGCGAGACGACAAATATGGAGAACGGAGAGACGGTTGATGTTGTAGATGGCAGCACTGCTGAACAGCATTCCGCTACCAGTACGTACAAACCCGTAAATACCCTACACCGAAGAGAATATTTCCCCGTCTGCTCGTCGCATTTCCCTCAGAATTATCCCAGTTATATCAGTACTGACAAGATCTGATGGAATTTTAGAAAGCGGTGATACTGCCCCAGCTACATTCGACCCCAGTGCCATGAAGAAGAAAAAGAAGCCAAAGAAGGAAAAGGAAGCTACAACAGAAAACGGAGAGGAACCTAAGGAAAACGGAGAAGTCGAAGCATTCGACCCTAATGCGATGAAAAAGAAGAAGATCAAGAAGTCAAAGACTGAGGGCGATGCAGGGGCCGATGCCGATGCGAACGGTGCCACATTCGACCCGGATAAGATGAGAAAAAACCCCAAAAAAAGGGGGAAGAAGACAGAAGGCGGTGACGACGAATTCCAAAAGCGTCTTGAAGAGTTAGGACTTGAGGATAAGAAGGAGGAAGTAGTTCCGCAAACCCAAGAGGAGGTTGAAGCAGAACTCCAACAAGGTACCGGAATTTGGGCTCAAGATAACACTCTCGCCTTCAAGTATACCCAACTCCTGAAGCGGTTTTACATCAATCTCTACGAAGACCACCCAGAATTATCTGGCGACGGTCGCCTCAAGAATTACAAGATTCCACCACCTCAGGTTGTTCGAGAAGGCAACAAGAAATCGATTTTCGTCAACCTGCCCGAAATTGCCCGCAAGATGAAGAGAAATCCAGATCACGTTATTCAGTTCATCTTTGCCGAATTGGGTACCAATGGTTCCGTTGATGGTTCTGGTAGATTGGTTATCAAGGGTCGTTTCCAGCAGAAACAACTGGAGAGCGTTTTGAGACGATATATTGTCGAATACTTGACTTGCGGAACTTGCAAGTCTCCAAATACCACCTTGAACAAGGAGAACAGATTGTTCTTCGTCAGCTGCAATATTTGCGGATCCAGGAAATCGGTTTCGTATGTGTTCCCCTCCATCTTTTTTATCATGAGATATATACTAATAATTGGTGCAACAGTGCTATCAAGACTGGTTTCCAGGCTGCTCTCGGCAAGAGAAAGAAGCAACAAGCTTAAACTATATCTTGCTATTATTCCTCTGGTGATGTTCCACCTACGTCATTGGATATCACCTGCTGCCGTGCTATTCTAAATAACCTCTCGATCATTCTCCTGTACAATCCCACCTTACAAACCGACCACCTTTCCCCCTTGATGATATTTCATGCGTACACGATCGCCCTAGGCGTAGTCTGTGGGCATTTTTGCCACAGTCTACACTTTTGATGCCGACATCTAAACGAAGCTTTCTCCTTGAATCATTCTATCCGGTGTTCTATTCTTTTCTCATTTCGTTTCATTCTCTTTTCTTCCTTCTTCCATCTAAGGTTCTCTTAATGAGGATTTGATGGGTTTGTTGTCCTATCCTTTTGTCGTTTTAACTTGCTGGCAATGTTATTTTTTGAAAACACTTTGCCCTTTGCCATTTGCCCTTCTCGTTTGTTTCATAATGTGTACCTTGAGGTGTAGTCTTTTGTATGGGCTTTATATTGTTTCAACGTAAAGCTTTAAAAGTCACTGTTTGCGGAATCGATCCCCCTTTTTTATTTGTATTGCATATATAGGTTATGATTATACTCACTTGATTCAATCATTGTTTCTAGACACTTTGGTACTTAGATTCGTAGATACTCCGTGGTGCTGTAGGGGAAATTGGATATAAATACAAATTACTTGAATGAGATCAATCTAGCTCTCAACCTACTAAAGCTGGCATAGTTAATAACCTAGGTTACTAATAGAATGACATGAGATTTCCCGGAAGATCATTATTGGGACGAGCTTAGTGATTTGTCACTAGAACCTTGTTCGAAGCTTGATGGGGAGCTTGGGAGCCTCGCACGCCAAGCGAGCGGCTGAATATACCTTACAAGCCCGACATGATATCCCCTGTTGGAAGTCAGTTCCTGGTCTCCACTTTGCTAGAGATCCACCACGACGGCTTCTCGCTCCTGCAGGTTGGTTTTTATTCGGTCGGAAAGATGTCAAGAATCGATGGCGGCGAGGACTGTCCCACCCATGCCACCATCTTGCTGCAGGAAAAAGTGGGCGCTTTTGCAGTGAGATAGGGGATACTTTCCTTTATCCATGCAAGAAACCCCGCCCGCTTCGTGAAACCAAATGAGAGCTACTTAAAAAATTTCGAAGGATTTTTTTTCCATGTTGGCAGCTGCGAGGGGAGCTGGTCTCTTCTCTCGATCCCCAATGGATGAGAGCTGGCCCCTTCACAACCTTCCAAGAGATCATTGACTTGATCCAACGGTTTCAAAAAACAAAAAAGTAGAAGAGATATATGAAATAAAAACAGCTCGTGCCCCAGCTGAGAGCTCATGGGTGTTTCTGCCACTTTGGTCAATACGTGCGATCTTTATATAAGTTGCGACTCGCTGTCCTTCTTTTTTTCTCTTTTTCAGTTTTCTGGTTGATTACTATATTCTGTAGACACTCTGAAGTCGAGATAATATTGCCAGCTGCCGTATCCGAATTTGGTGTCTCATCCAGCAAGGTTCGTATGCTTGAGTCCGTTCATTGGTGGAAAGCCCGGTTGAGAATAAGCGCTGTGAACTTGCTTGCGAAAGTTTTAAGCTGCCCCGCCGGTTCCTCCGTCGCTGCTAGCTTGATTACCATACAATTCGCAGCAGGAACCGTACGGAGTATCGCGTGGGAAGTATTGAAACTTCATAAAAACGGTCGCTTTCTTCCTCTTCTCCGGAATTTAAACCAGTTCCAACTTTTCTCTTTCCCCGGTTTTTGCATTTTCCGTTCTCCTTTTCGTTCGCAAGTATACTGTAATAGTGCATGTTCTCGCCCCATCCGCGCAATCGAGAACGAGCGAGCAGCCCCTCATTTCCAACCGGATCGCGCCGCAAACTGGTCCCTTTGCGTCGCTGTTCAGCTCGATTCGAGATTCCCTCATTGCTTGGTTGAGAATTTTAATTATCACTGTCCACTTAAGCTTTTTCAGTCTCGCAAGCCGTTTTATCTTGCTAATAGCGAATGTTCTTTTCTTGATTCAGGCACCGGTTCCCGCAATCGTCCGTTCGTTCGTTCGTTGAAAGTTGGCTAGTCCTCGCCGGCACAAGCGACAAGTAGCCAAAGATGTCAGGTTTCCAAGGATCTCCTCCACCAGCACCACAAGGTGGATACTATCCTCGTAAGTGGCCCCTTCGTCTTCGCCGTCGTCGTCGGCTATATTTTCCTCTGTCTCTTCATCATCCGTCGTCGGATCGCCAAGGGGAAGAGCTGGCAGGCGAGATTGCATATACGAAACGGTGATGGTGGAATTGGTGGCGGTCTCCGCATGCATACAGTTGCAAATGAGGAGGAGAGGAACCAAGTCGTTAGATTGACGCTGTAAACCTCGGTCTCCTCCACTCGCCGAATACGTGATAGATGCATAGTTTTGTGTTTTTAATTACAAGGAATGAATTTAATGAATTTTAAAGGCCATGAGACTGACCAAGGAGTCGTGGTTGTACAGCACCACCCGAGAAGGGAAACTACCCTCCACCGTCCGGCGCGCCACCCCAGCAATCCTACGCCCCGCCAGGACAGCAGCAGTTCTCCCCTCCACCGACCCAATCCTTCGCACCCCCTCCCACTCAGTTCAGCCCGCCTCCTCAAGATTCGCGAGGCTCGCAGCAATACTTCTCCCCTCCACCTCAGAACTTTGGCCCTCCCTCCGGGCCTCCACCACAACAGCAACAGCCTGTGCAACAGGCCTTCCAGGGGGCACCCCCACAGGCAGGCGGCTCGAGCGCTATCAGCCAGGAACTCGTCGGGCAGTTCAATGGTGGAAGTTATAGAATCGATCACAGAGATTCCAATACCATCTTGACCATCAACCTCGCTCATGGGTGCCCTATTACCGCCAAGCCAGGTACGTATCAAATTTTTGACTGTCTTATTATGAATAGCGATTTTAAGTCTTCTATGTACTGCAGGTGCAATGGTTGCCATGGCTGCCACCGTAACCCTCAAGGGTTCCGTCAAAGTCTCCCTCAAAAAGCTCATCAGCGGCGGTGAACTGGCCCATTCGACCTTTACCGGTCCAGGAGAGGTGATCCTCGCGCCCGCATCTCTCGGTGACATTGTCCCCATCCGTCTGGACGGTAACCAACAATGGACGATGGGTAAAGATGCATTTTTGGCAAACACCCAAGGTGTCGTCAGAGACTATAAGAGTCAAGGTCTGGGGAGCGCCATGTTTTCGGGAGAAGGGTTGTTCGTGTATAAGATTACCGGACAGGGAGTCTTGTTCGTCACAAGCTTGGGGGCGATTATTCAGAAGAATTTGGCACCGAATGAGCATTATATCGTTGATAACGGACGTGAGTACTTTTTTCAGCTTGGAATTATACATATCATGCAAGTTACTAATATGTGTGTTTTTGTCTAGATCTCGTTGCGTGGAACTGCAAGTATGTGATTGAGAGGGTCGCTAGCGGCGGTATCATCAGCGCTTTGTCGTCAAACGAAGGTCTCGTCTGTCGCTTCACGGGACCCGGAACGGTCTTCATCCAGACCAGAAATCCGGGCGAATTCGGAGCATGGATCAGATCTCATGTTCCTACAACAGGAGGTGGGGGTTCATCTATCCTTTCAGGTTTCTAAAAATAAGAAAGTTGAAAGCAATCATTCACACTTCCTTTTGTTGCCTTGTCACTTTTTTGATATCCTCCTGGATGCCTTGCGTGTAAAATTTGAGTCTTTTGATCATGACATCCAACTCGCCTCTTTCCCTGTCTTTTTCTCTGTTTGAGTGCTACGGCACGGGTATTATCCTGATTATTATTTTATATTTTTCCCCTTCTCTTTCATGTACGTTTGACTAATATGTGTGTCTTGGGGGTGTGTTAGGCCGTTAACTTATGATACGCGGGATAGCGAGGGTTGTATTCGGCTCGATTTGTATTACTTTTTCTTCTCTTTTTTTTTTTTTTTTTACAGTTTTTGCATATCGATGCCGCTATGGATGGAGGGATGATTTGAGGTATATTTTGAGCTGGGAAGAATGCAATGAAAATAATGAAATCATTGATACTAGCTAGTCTGGTTATGATAGTGTTAAGTGAGAGCTACATTCTCGCCTACAACTTAGCTGTCTCCAGAGCCCTGGCCAAGGTCATCGACATAATTGAGGATGAGAGACTGGGCTTATTGGATTGGCCGGATATAGTGATAGTTCTCTTTACAGAGTCTCATATTTGAGTGGCTTGATAAGCGCCATTGAGATAGCTAGGCTACTCATCTGAGCTGGGCACGATACCAGCTTTCGGTATGAAATTAATGGTTTATGATATTAGGATCGGATAGAAATTAGGATCCCAGGGCTGGAGAAAGCAAGGTGCTTTTTCTGGTCGTACAGGCTTGGTAAGTCGGTTCACACGGCTTTTGCCACAATTTAAGGTTCATTGATTTCTATTTTATTTTATGAATTCAGTAAGTGAGTGGCACTAGTGCTTTATTCTATTTTCTATATCATGTGAGGAGTATATAATATTTGATGCATGGATGTGTACTTGCAGTGCGGGCCATATTTCCATGCGGGTGGCATGCATGGGAAACGTCCTGCATGCGTTTTGTGAGGATTATCCCGCTCGAGCATTATATCCGTGACGAAGGGTCTATGGCCGGTATCGAGTAGTCTTGTAGGCCGGTATCAGGAACCATCTCGAGTGGGATTATTATAAAATCATTCACGTGTTGATGCATCTGTCATTTTCAGCTTCGTGTGATATAAACTTCACCTGATAGTCAATACCCGTATGATAGACTTGGTTCTCATCTCGGGTCTCAGAAAGATTGACCATTTGATCATAGGTATAATTGACGAGGTGCAATTTCTCAATCGGTCTATTATAAAGTTACATTGCAATATTGCTTCTTGTTCTCATATCTATCTGTAGACTTAAACGTCAATTTCTTGATCTTCAATCTCAGGTATTTTGATTTGATAAGAAGTGAAATACAATTTACGAGTAGGATAAGTGAGATGAAATAAAAATGGGCCTGCCGCTTTCAATATAGTCTGCATCACAATCATATCAAGCATCTAGTTGATGTTTCAACTTTTTAAACCCTACTGCATTCTACAAATATAGTGTAAATACCAATGATATTACACTAGGAATCGCCTTGTAATGTGATCTTGAGTGACTCGTGGACATCTAAATTCGAAACTTGATACTCTGTACTCATTCTCGGTCACATAGGCTGATTGGAATCGATCCTCAGAATTGCGGGTCCCTCGAGTGGGTCATAGAGGGTCAGCTATAGATTCTTATATTACACTCAAGATTTGAAGAAGTCAGTAAGCCGAGGAATGTCAGCCGCAGCGTCTAGAGATGATTGATTTTATGAGGGTGGTGTGGGTTTTCTCCGAAGATACGGGTACTCTGAAATTGCAAAGCTTGCAACTCTCGGCACTATAGCTAGACTGTCTTGCTGGGCTAGACTTGGGTACTAGAGCGTAATCCAGATATTAAAATATCGGACAACAAAGCTAAGAGGGCACTTAATTAATAAGTATGTGAATGACATCTTGGCTTTTATAGCTCTAGCCCCGGATTCATCAGGCGTAGTTGAGTGAGCTGGGAAGTCTTAGGCATCACTGCAACACACATCGATAGCAACCTTTCAGTCTACTTCGCAGCTTGGTTTATCCACTAAAAACATTCTCTCAGCGCTGAAAACCAAATGGGTAGTTCAATGGATTCGAAGGGCGAAAGTAATTACTCCTCGTCCGGCGATCGGAATGGTTCGAGCTGACTTAAGCTATCGGCAGGAATTGCTCCGCAGAAACCGAGCGAAGGTGGGATGTAGCAAGAGAGTTTATTATCCACGACCCAGCTAAACGACTATTAATCATCTGCAAACATGTAGCGAGGGAAGCCCAGATTTGCATTCCCAAGAAGAGATCGGATCCAATAGGAGTTGCAATTAGATATTTCCATAGGTGGCCCAGCAGGATGGCCCACTTTACAACGATATGATGTCGTTTTTGTGGATGTTATGCTCTGGACGTTCAAAGTCAAATATCGGAATATTATTCTCCTCACGGGACTATCCATCAAGTCACGGATAGAAATGCCCAAGTATTCGTGATGTTAACCGCAAAACACCATGCCAATGATACTAGCTGCGGGCCTAGACAAGCTACCGGCTCATGAACTTGAAGATATCATCTCCTTCCGAACAACTACTCGTTTTGATCTCTTGGTTCTTGGCAGGGCCGAACAACTGTTTGGGGTGGTACATCGCGAGATTAGCTTGTTCCCGTGCGGGCTGTCCAATACAACTAACGAGAGTTGGGAAGTTGGTGGGTGGTGTGTTTTTGCGTTATACGGAACCCCTCAATGTGATCCCAACGTCTGCGGCCGTCTTCCCTTGCTTAGTTTACATCACTTTCTAGCTTGTATTGACAAAACGAATGCCGTCATCTCAATATATCGACGACTACTTTGATTCTAAGGATTAAACATCCCGCACCGCCCAAGCCAAGGCTTGTTCGCTTATCGAGGATTCACTATGCTAACTAGATACACACAGGTACAAACAACGAAGTATCACAACGTATTACAACCTCCCCCTTTTTTAAGGCTATAAATCGGCTTAGCAGGCTATACCGATATCGTGATCATAGGAGTATTAGGGTATATAAAAAAGCCTTGGGGTGATATAAAAATAAAAAAAAGAAACAATTTTGGCAATCTGGATATAATAGAGGGATTCGGTTGAGGAAGGCTTGGACATCTAAAAAAATTACCAAAAACCAACACCGGCACCCATTGGTGTTGTCATCACGAGGTAAGCTTCACTTCTACGTGAGATTCTTGTCTCACGAGCTTGGCGCTGCTGTTCTCTCTGCTGTATGTGAATTTTTGGTGATGTTGTGCTTGTGCTTGTGGTTTTGGTTTTGGCTTTTGTGTTGCGGCGTTGGGCCATCCCCGGCTCTTGTGTGACGGGTGTCGATCTTGGCGATCTTTTCGAATTATCCTCTTCGTCGTCGGTGTCGGTATCAGTGTCGGTATCGGTACCGTCCGGTAACAACGGTAAGCCCTTCCTTTTCCTCCTGTAGTTCTCCACCTTCTTAGGCGCCTTCACATTTTCTTCATCGATCCACTCATCATGTTCTGGTCCACATCCAGAGTATCTTATCAGGTATTGTGTTTTCGTACCCTGTCCCCGTCCCCTCAACTTCACAACTCTTTCCTCCAATATTTCGTCGACCTCGTAATGATCTTTGTCCCCAATAATTATTACTGGTTCTTTTGGTGGCCCAGTAGTCCTATGATATGGGTCTTTATCGGGAGGCGGTGACGGTTCTAGGTGGGCTATTGATATAACTGGATGTATTTTCATGTGTGCGGGCAGCTCCAGCCGAAATGCATTTCCTCTTCCAACTCTCTCCAATATCTTGAAGGGTCCAACCTGTTGCGGTGCTACCTTCTTTTTCTTGATAGATGGCAAGGTATATGCCTTACGTAGGCTAAGTCGTATCCATCCTGATTCGAAGCTTTCGATATGCCTTTGCTTATTAGCTTGGTTTGCCATAGATATAACTGCGAATTGCGCGGCGTCCGCAGCATCTTGTTGATGCATATATCTCATATTCGCGATATCGTTAAGGTCAGGTTCCAATGTCTTCCCCTTTTCTTTGAGAGCTCGGTATGCTATCACGTTTAAAGCCGAACCTAATTTGTGTCCAAGTAGGATCTCTGACGGCGAACGTCCGGTGGTAGCGCTGGGTGAGTCCATCATGTCCTCTCCATCTCTGGCAAGGCCGCTACCCATTCATTTTGGTGGCTATCCACATAGTACCGAAGCGCATGTTCAATCTCCTGGTTGAATCGCTCAGTTTGACCGTCGGCTTGTGGATTGAATGCCGTCGTGGCTATACATTTGATCTCAGGCTTGGCTAACTTAAACAGTTCTCGATATAGGCCGGTGACGAAACGTTGATCTCGATCTGATATAATGACGACTGGATACCCCCAAATTGGATATACGAAATAATGGTAAGCCATTGCGCACTCTTTAGCACCCCAATCCTTTCTTGCTAGTATGAATTCGGGAGCCTTGGACGTCTTTTCGACTATGGTGAGGATGGCATTGAAAACTCCGCCCATAAGTGGGTGTCTACACTCCGGGAGGTTGGTTATCAGATCTAGGAGGCCACGGGTCCGGGTGTTATTGGTGCCAATATCATCTTGACCGGTCCGTACCGATGGTGCCGCCTGGTGGTGTTATTGAGGCACGCCGGGCAGTGGTCAACATATACTTTTACGTCCCTAGCCATATGTTTCCAATATATGGTCTCAGCCAGTCTTCCATACGTCCTTTCGAACTTATGATGCGTTTGTTGATAATGGGCTAACTTCAAGACTTCATGCTGCAGTTCACGGCCTTTACGGTTTGACGGTAGGTATAAGTGCAGCTTCTTTCGTACTTGGTCGTTAAAAAAGATCAAATTGTCAGGCGACAATATAAATGCTGACATCTTGGATATTCGGTAGCCTTTTTCATCGGTTTCGAAAGACTTCAACTTGTCTAGTAAGTTAGGTTCGTATGCGCTCCTGAGCTTGGTGTTAAAGTCGTCCGCTAATTCCACCATTATCCCCACGAAACATAGATTCTCCTCTTCCTCCAATTGCGCTTGGTCGATACTTTTAATCCGGTAAGTGTCACTCGTATCTGATTTCACAAAATAGCACAATTCATCTTTGTCTTCCGAGGTTGGGAGCTCGCCAAATCGATCTTCGATAGATGCCGCCAATCTTGATAGTGCGTCCGGCACCTCCATATCTCTCCCTTCCTTATATCTTATCGCGATCCTGGGCCAAAACTGTGACAGAAAGGATGCTCATTTCTGGTGCATCAAATTCGCACGACCTGGTGCTGACGTCTTCACCTTTTTTAGGCTTGCCAAATCCCTCACAGCTGAATGATCAGTATAGACCACAATCCATGGTACTTGCTCTACCCAGGCCTGTACCTGCTTTACTACCCATACCAAACCGCTGAACTCCATATTTGTAGGAAAATATTTCGATTCGGCTGACGTGAGTTTCTTCGATAGAAAAGCCAAAGGTACTAAGTCGGTAGCCTCCAAAGGAAAGTTCTCTAATGCTTCTTTTATCCTCTTCTTATCTTCGGATGCTATGCTTTGTCTTTGACTAATGTATTCGAGTAGCTTGTTATCTTTGTCGGCGCGGGTTTGATAAATAGCGACACCTCTCCCCCATGTTTTTAAGCTATCGACATATATATATAGTGGTTTGGCTGGTTGGAAGTGTGCTAATAGGGTAAGCAAGGTACTCTTCATGTTTTCAAAGGCTGCTCACTCCTTTTGTGATAGTTGGATTGAATTTTGGCTGACATATTCCTTTCGGACAGATCCTTTGGGCGGGCTATCCTTGAGTAGTCTCGTTTTAAATCTTGAAGCGGGCCAATTCTCTGTTAAAAGTACAGTATGCTGTGTCCATGCCAGTTGAGCATGCCTATAAATCTCTCCAAATCGGCTAACTTTTGCAATATCTCTAGGTTTTGAATAGCCGTGGCTCTCTGCTTTCCAGTAAGTATACCAAATCTATCCACTACTCGCCCTAATAGTTCTATAGAATAGTATCCAAAGAAGTATTTTTTAGCTTTAAGGGTTATGCCTATATCTTCCAATTTGCACATCACTTCCTCCGGAGCGTCGACGAACTCTTTGAAAGTATTGGTGTACACCACTGTGTTGTCAATATAACAGCTTATAAATCTCTAGTTGGTGCTAAATAGCTTATTAACCAGTTTTTGCTGATGTTGTACTGATTGCTTGAATCCCATAGGTACAATTGTAAATTGTTTATAGCCTAGATGGGAGGCAACAGCAGTTTAATATCGGTGGACTTTTTTGATCATTTTTTAGTAGTATGAGTTGCTGATATCCATAACTGCTAGCTAATATTTGCCTACTAACCGGTTTGCGATCTCTTTTTGCAATGGTATAGGGTAAGGGTCATTTGCAACCAAGGCATTCAAAGGCCTTATATCCACCACTGGTCGAACTTTTTTTTCTTAATATATTATAAAGACTTGCAAGTTATATTGCGAGCTGTTGGCATTGACTGGCTTCATCCTTCCACTTTTTCTTAATGGTTCAAATATATTATCTACTGCTTCTTTGCTTTTTTGTAATAATTGTATAGGCGGGTGGTTTTTAAGTTTGATTTCTTCTCCTGGATCTAACGGTATTGGCATTCAATCTTTCTCTGGTTCTTTAATTAATCTTGGCTCATTCTGAAATAGACCCCTATACCGTGCTCTCAATAATTCTAGTATCCTTACTTCCTTTTTGGTTATTTCTGGTTATATCGTCCGTTTATTAATATTTACTTCTTTATAAGATGATATTGATTCTTCAGATATGGTGATACTTTCGGGTAGTGGGCACGGGTATAACGGAGTATATTTTTTGAATAAAAATTGAGGTACGTATACTTCCTGTTTTCTATCCCTTTTTAGAGGGGGCTGTTCGCGCTTCTTTTGGATAATTGGTCTGAGATTGAGGGTATTACTCTTAGATTTAACTGGCACAGATGCTATCTCTTCTTCTTTTTTAGCTAATAGTATTTTAATTTTTTCTTTGGTGCTAGAGCTGGAGTTGGTAGGCTAATCCATCATCTTATCGTTATCACCAGTATCTTCTTTGTTACTATCCTCCCCGCCAAAAAAACATCCATGCTGCGCTAATATCTTTTGAGAAGCTTCCACCTAATATGACGACTTAGGCTCTTTGAAAGAACTTATACTCCCTAAATACGACCTCTTGTCAAGCAGACCTTAGCATCTGTAATATTCATAATAAGTATGTTTTTCTAATCCAAAGCAAAGACTGAATGAGGTATGGCAATACCTAGGTTATTGTTCTTGGTGTTATCCGGTCGAAATTGGTGGTCTTAGGACTCATCTATGTGACCAAACTGGATAGTAACCAATTTCTATGATTTTAGTAGGATGGTGGTGGATACGGCCACTCGGACTTGCATGCCTTTTACGGAGTGTTTTTTCTTGACGATAGCTAGGATTCGCACGCCCCCGTGACAGTTCATGATGAGACAGCTCTGGGCTGGCCAGGGAATAATATCTTTATCGATCATATGATCCATCCCCACGAGTATTGCGGGACAAATGCTGACTGACCAAATAGTGTCTGGTGAAGGTAGTGTACCCATTATTACTGGTGCGAAAGAAGATCGGGAACTCGGCCCATTTGTTTAAACTTTCCTGACCCCTTGCGAAGCCGGTGATATTGAGTCGATCTTCGTATTTTCCGTAATATACGATTGGTACTGATTTTTGGATCGTATCTAGGAATTTGATGTCGATAGCGCTATTACCAAAACTGGTATTTACACAAGTTGTGTATGTTTTTCCATCTTCTTCAAATGCAGCTCTAACCTCCATATATTGACAATCGGACAGAAAATCGGAGATTGGGATCTTTGAAGTTGAATGTATGACTCGTGATGCTGACTGAATAACTGAGGATTTGGCACTAGGACCAGCGGTACGCATTTCGTGCTTTTTATCCTTTATATGAATATGCAGCTTATTTCCAGTCGAAAAGACTTCACCATAGGCCTTACATTTGAAGGCGTCATCTTGAGTGAGTGCTCTGCTATCCTTTTTTGGCTTTGGTTTTGGCTTGTCGGACGGTCTTTCTGGCGCTCTCTAACTTCTTTAGTAAAATTGTTCAAACCGGTCACTTCTTCACTATAGGTATATCCACTCGATACATTCGATTTTGAACGACTATGGGAGGTTGAGTGTTCATCTTTTGAGGTATGGGTCTCCCCGACGTAACAAAATCCTTCATGTATGAGGCCGGTTGGGTGCTGCCGCTGGGTAGTTGTTGGCTGCTGCTGGGTGCTCGGCGGTCGCGGGTGGGTGCTTGTCGGTTGCGGGTGGGTCTGCGGCTCGGTATCAAAATGCTGCGGCTCGGACTCGTTCAACTGAATTCGCCGGCATAAGGCCAAAAACATCGGGTCCGGGGTGGCGATAGTGTATTCACCGCAAACCTCTTCATCTTCATCATAGGACCCACAGGCTTCATCTTCGGCATACTAACAAGAGACCTGCTCTTCTGCAGCTTTTGCAAAGTAAGCTTGCCCATCTACTTCTTCCTCATCCTCACCACTCGACTCCTCCCCATAATATGCATCGGAATGGATCCAATATGTCTCCATGGCTTCAGTGAAACCCTCTGCGGCTTCCATGCCATCATGATGCCTTTCCTCTGCAGCAAAATAGGCATCACCCAAATCTTTCAGGCCTTCTTCCACATAATACGCCTTTCTGCCCTGTTTTTTGCGGTCTTCTTTATCAGGACAATTCCTTGCCCAATGCCCAAGCTTTCCACACTCGAAACATCCCGGTTTGGCTTGGTTATTCGACTTCTCATAGTCTTTTCGATCTCTCTTGGGAAAATAGTTTTTGCCTCTGCCCTTTCCCCTAATATCCGCAATCTTGCTGCCAACATCTTTCCTTGCACCCCATTTTTTATTCATAGCCCTATAACCTGCACCGGCGCCGGACCTCCTGGTATATCCCCCAAAACTTCTTGGGCTGTTCACCACTTGGTTAGTCGTCCTTGGGTCTGCGGCCTTCATATATTTTTCATGCAATTTATGAGCTGTATCTTGCTGTTGAGCGATCGCGGCCCTGTAGGGCTCCAATTTCTCACTATTCCATGCTGCTGTGTATGCATAATCCAAGCTAAGCTTGAAGTCCTTCGTATTTCGCTCAAAAGAAGAGTGAATCGCATCCAGCTGGTAGTGAACATTCTTCTGCCCTGTCATCATCAAGAGCCTTAATTTCCTATCAAAGAAATATACCGGATCCTCTTTCCACTCGAAGATATACTCCACCATTTTGGTATTCAACCCTTTATCAGCGGTAATAAAATCGCGGGTTATGTAGGCAATCCAAAATTGGGCTTGCAGGTATAGATTTTCCTTTTCAGCCAAGAGTAGTGCGTCCTTCCAGTCTTGAGCTACTTGGTTGCCTAGGCACAGTCCTAGGGTCGCACGAACTCTTCGTCCATCAGGGTATCGTACTAAAGCCTCACGAATCTGTTCCACGAACTTCTAGGCGGCCTCTGCGTCGGGACGTCTGGCTGGCTTAAAAAGTTCGTTACCACAAATTTGTTCGGGTTTTAGTGGCTTGGCGTTATGTTGACGTTCTTGTTGGTTGACCGCCAACTGCGCTAACAGATCCTTCATGGCCTTTTCATTCGTCGTTGCCCTCTGGTTTTGCAGCTCTATGTGCTTTTGTGATATACTGATATACTGATGGAGTTGTCTCCCTGATAGCGTCGCTTCTTCAATCTCGGAACTATCGTTCCCATCAGCGAAATAGCCCAAGCGGCGCCTCGCTACCTCCATCTCTTCAGCAGCTGTTAAGTTCTCCTCTTCTTCTTCGTACTGTTGCTCCACTTCCTTTATCGTTGTGTCGAACCAACTTTTGCTAACAACAGTTACTGGCTTAGATACTCTACTTGTCGAACTCTTACGGGAGTCTCTTGAGGTACGCACACTATCCCTACGTATCTGAGAAGAAACAGATGGCTGTGCTCGTTGCTGATAGGCTTTCGTTCTTTCCATGAACTGCTTACGTGCTGTCATCGGATTTATAGGTGTCTCCTGGAAAGAACTGCGGCTGGCGGTAGCGATGGGTTTGGGATCTTTGGGGATAGGTTTGGGAGCTTCAATCAATTCAGGTATCTCTTCCTCTTCTATATTCGAAGGCTTTGAGATTGTTTTAGTCATGGTAGCTGACTTGCCAATACCTTCATCGTCATCTTCGAAAGTATACGGGTCGTCTTGAGTACCGGTACCATCCCTCCTGTTCTTCACCACTTCTTGTGCTTCGCAGATTTCTTTATAGAATCTATGCGCTTTATCAACCTCCATATTCACCCCTACACCAAGCTGACGCAAGAACTCTTCAGGATTGGTCAAATTTTCAAATCCGCCTCGTCCGCTCCAGATATTATCCACGGTTTGTGATATCCCCCTATATGCTCTTTTATAAAATGGTGTTTCAGGCGATTTGAGGTCCGTACACTGATTTTCTGTATATCTGACAGGTGTAGATTGGGTTGGTATGGCGGTGGTGGGCTTGGGTATGGCTGGTCTAGGTGGGTGATCCTCTAGCTCGTTCTGCTCTTGATATTGGTGTATCTGGTGCAATTTGTCGAACCTTTCCAAAGAAATACCATACAGATGCTCGATATTCTTCAAGGCTAACAGTAACTGTGCCTTAGGTAGGATTATGGTATGTTTCAAAGGCAATTCGTTATATGTTTCCGGCTTTTTCTCATCACGTTGCACAGCATACACAAACTCATTCTCCAACCTATCCAAAACCTCTTGTTCAAGGTACGTCACAGGTATCCTTGCTTTTAAAAGTCTATCCACCAGGAGTAGGCCTTGGTTTTGAGTTTTGCCAATTCCGGCGTAAGTTCAATAGCCAAAGCCTTGCCCTTGTCTTTATCTCTTAGTACTGGAATCTTTTCTCATTACGTTGCATAGTATATATAAACTTATTTTCCAACTTATTTAAGATTTTTTGTTTAAGATATGTTATAGGTATCCTTGCTTTTAAAAGTTTATTTATCAGGAGTAGGCCTTTGGTTTTGAGTTTTGCCAATTCCGGCGTAAGTTCAATAGCCAAAACCTTGCTCTTGTCTTTATTTTTTAATATTGGAATCTTTTCTCATTATGTTGCACAGCATATATAAACTCATTCTCCAACCTATCCAAGACCTCTTGTTCAAAGTACATTACAGGTATCCTTGCTTTTAAAAGTCTATCCACCGGGAGTAGGCCTTTAGTTTTAAATTTTGCCAGTTCCGGCGTAAGTTCAACAACCAGAGCCTTACCCTTGCCTTTATCTCTTGATATTAGAGTTTCTTCTCATCACGTTGCACAGCATATATACATTCATTCCCCAACCTATCCAAGACCTCTTGTTCAAAGTACATCACAAGTATCCTTGCTTTTAAAAATCTATCCACCAAAAGTAGGCCTTTGGTTTTAAGTTCTGCCAGTTCTGGCATAAGTTCAACAACCAAAACCTTACCCTTACCTTTATCTCTTGATATTAGAGTTTCTTCTCATCACATTACACAGCATACACAAACTCATTCTCCAACCTATCCAAGACCTCTTGTTCAAGGTACGTCACAGGTATCCTTGCTTTTAAAAGTCTATCCACCAGGAGTAGGCCTTTGGTTTTGAGTTCTGCCGGTTCCGGCGTAAGTTCAACAGCCAGAGCCTTGCCCCTTGCCTTTATCTGTTGGTGTTGGAGTCTCTGTAGAGCTTGGCGAATGTGGGTTATTGGCTGGCTTTGGTGAATTTTGTCGGGATCTTGACGGCGAATTTGGCTTTGATGAATTTGGTGAGGTACGTAGAACTGAATACCTTCCATCTTCTGGCAATCCATGGACGAAATTCCTCACGAGCGATGGTACTGGTGATATTTTTGAACGCGGAGAGCGTCGGGAGCGTCGAGAGCCATCACTTCGACTACGTCGTTCCGTTCGATCATCCCTGTCTTCCTCTTCTTCTTCAATGGACGCTAATTGCCTCATTTCTTCAATGGACGCTAACGTATTGTGGTGGGAAGTGAAACATCCCAGGAAGTGAAACACAACAAGAAATTGAGTTTTTTGTATGGGCTTCACCACACAATTTCAATCATCTATATCACACAAATAACCTTCACCACCTTGCACCACCACCACCATCACACGTGTAATCATCAATATAACACATGCAATAACTATCACAATAGCCATTTGATAGATTCTACAATATTAATACTAAATAATTCAAAACTATAACCCAATTATCCATCAAACACGTCCAATTTTAATAAGATATATAATAATCGTACGTCTTGGGATGGATATAAGCCTGTCAAATTGGTTGGATCGACTTATAAAATGGATATATTGAAAGCTTAATAATAGTTTGAGATGGTAGTCGCAAAAATTGCTCAAATTAATAAACTTTTGGCTGTGATATCAAGGGATGAATAATTGTCAGAATTGATACCTTTTTTGCTAGTAAAGTTTATATTGTTGTTGTTGTATTATGTTTCACTTCCCGCCACAATACGTTGGTTGCCTCATTTCTTATGGACGCTAATTGCCTCATTTCTTCCTCAGTACAATCTGCTGTTTCTGGCTCATAGTCATTGGCTGAGTTAGGTCGTTTGAAACTCTTTGCGAACGCTGTAACCACGTCTATAAAATCCCATACTGAAGCAGGTAGTGGTTCCGCCTCAATCCTCTTCTTCATATTGTCATGCTTCCTCTTGCCTAACGTGCCAATGGCCAGATTCTGCTTTAGGTAATCTTCAGCTTCATCTTGAAACGCATACACCCATGGTAATACCACTGCACTTCTTGCGATTCTGTTGCTTTTTGCCAAGACGTCCGGACTCAACAGATGTAATAGACGGATCGCTGTGATATTGCGACTAGCGTCATACTTCTGCTCCACAACTGGTTCTGCGGTACCTTCACGGACATCTCGACGAGTTGGTCTCTTTTCGGCTTTCTTGTCTGCCTCAGTAGAGGTGTCTGTGGGGGACGGCACTCTCCCTTGACTGCGCATCCTCTATGAGTAATTGCTGGCTTGCCTTCTCCAACTCTTCCTTAGACATCTTCTCAGCCAACTACTTCGAAATACCTTGCACTTTCTGATTTCCTCTCATTTTCTTAGGTTTTACGGTAACCTTCAACGATAAGGTTTTGTCGGTAACCTCTTAACGCTTATATCTTCAAGATACGTATATCCTCCCCCAAAAAAAAGAAAAAAATATATATTGATATATATTAAAGAGATAGGGCGCGATCCAAATTTGCGAATCTTTACCAAACCGAAGCGGTAAAACCGAGCCAATATACGGTAACAATAATGTGTTGCCTTACCGTTGAGGTGGGTCCGGATTGTTGAGAATTGATTCGTCTGGCTCAATTGAGTCTTGGCTGACTTGGTGACAAACCTTGCAGGCTTAGCGTGGTTTGCTCCTAGTATCTGAGCACCGCGAGAATGAGTATCTTCCAATCTTGGTATTAATGAACAGAGGCTAATGCCCAGATAGGTATATGATAATGGTGGTGATGGGTGTTTGAAGTCGTGCTAACATTTGTAGGGGTGTGTTGTGGAGGGTTGGGGTGTGTTGTAGAGGGTTGGGGTGTGTTGTGGAGGGTTGGGGTGAGTGTGGATTCGAGGGGTCCCCAGGGACCGGGCCCCACTATGCTAGCTAACTAGATGCACACAGGTACAAACAACGAAGTCAAATTTTGCCAACACCCTCTCTTTTCCTCCTCGCTAGGCCTATTCCCCGAACCCGAGACCTGCATGATTCGACAATAAAAGCGAGGGAACAATAGTCATGCAACACTATGCTCCTTGTCCACCTGAACTTGACGCTAGCAACACCTTTTGAAAGGAGTCATTATCTCGGAGCAGCCAAGGAAATTAAAGAAAATCGAGACTTCGTGTTTGGGACCAAGGAAGGACGGAATGAGGCGGCCATTCGAGGCACAGCGACCTCTGGCGATTCCTTTGCTGCCGCAAAACAACTTTTCGCGAGCCGCATTTCACACTTTGCGGGTGGAAAAGGAGGGACTTTGCGTTGGGCTCAAATCCATAAATCTCTTACTCTAACGCTCGAAGCTGAACTTCGGAAGATGTAAGGTCCTCAAAAGGAGTGGCTTGAGGACTGTGCGCCGACATCTTCACGGCTGTGGGAAGCGCCCTCTCTGTTGCTCAGCCTTCTCAAGATTTCTTCACTAGTCGGGCTGGACGATAAAAGACCACCAGCCTTTCATTATGCTTGTATGACTTCGGTATAGCTCAAAACTCTTCGGTGTGGCGAATGGAAGCGCTGTGACTTGCTGCTACGAGACATACTACGGTGTGAGGCAAAAGTTTTGTCCCATGCACGCCCGTGCACAAGTACCTCTTGAACCTCAGAAGTACCTCACACCACTCTCACGACCTAGCAACCGCAAATTGCAAACCAAAAAAACCAAAAAAACCATTGCAATTTTCTATTAAACTAGGCCAAATCCGCCGCAAATTGCAAACCAAAAAAACCAAAAAAACCAGTGCAATTTTCTATTAAACCAGGCCAAATCCGCCTCCAGATTTGTACGCAGTTGAGCCCCTTGCCTCTGCAGAGGTACTTCCGTAGTTGTGAAGATACCTGAGCGCCACCTGCTAGGGGCAAAACTTACCCTGCACTGTACCCGCTCAAGGCGCAATATATTTGATGAGCTCTTGGCGTTATGCTGGAGACATTTGAAACGAGAGTCAGTTCTCGGTCCTTCACCAACAGGAAGCGAAACCTCGTGGTGTCGACGAAAAGGCCTGCGGATGCCAAAAATATATGAGCGTTCAGATTTTTCGTCCGTGCAGTGAGGAATGTGGAGCAGCAGGCGCTATCAAATGCTAAAGGAGACCCCACTGATATTCCCCGGCAAGTGGGAGCACCCGTTCGAGCCTTGCCTGCCGAATCCCCGCCGAAGAGTATTCCTCTCCTGGAATGGATTGTGCAGCAGCGAGATATTCTTACTTATAAGAGATCATGATCATTGGGCAAAGATTACTAAAGCCAAGACAGCTTTGGCTTGATGGAGAAACATGGTAAGATAGTAGGGCACATGAAATTCGAGATTAGCTATTTCCTCGTCTTTCAAACAACAGTTCTAGCCATTCTTACACGTCATCGTCGTCCCTGTAGGCGTCAGAGGAATTTCGACGCCTTGGCTCCGATGCTCCCCGGGGTTTCATACTTTGAAAAACTCCTTTTCCGGCATCACAACTACAGTCAAGTGACAAAAAGATTTCATAACATCAGGAAAAAATACATGATGTTATAAAAGCAACGATTTTGTATGGGAAATCAAATTTGTTGAAATCTTTTTGTCACTTGACTGTAGTTGTGGAAAAAATACAGGTTCCATCGCGCTTCATCGCGCTCATCCGGATGGCAAGATGGCAGGATGGGCAGGATGAAAAGTGTATGTCCTGCTATAAGGTTTCCTTCCAAAAAAAACTCTTTCATTAGATAAACCACTCTCCATCACAGCACTGTACATATTTTATATAATAAATATGATCGAAACCATAATCAAAACCATAATCAAAACATAATCCAAACCATAATCTAAACCGTAATAATAAGCATAATCAATCCAATTGATCATAGGCGTGATCCAAACCGTGATCTAAATTGTGGTTATAACCGTGATCGAAACCGTGATCTAAACCATGATCTAAACCATGATCTAAACCGTGATAATAAGCATGATCAATCCAATTGATAATAAGCGTGATCCAAACCATAATCTAAACCGTGATAATAAACATGATCTAAACCATAATATTAGCTATGATCGAAACCGTGATCGAAACCGTGATCTAAATTGTAGTTATAACCGTAATCGAAACCATAATCTAAACCATGATCGAAACCGTGGTTATAACCGTGATCGAAATCATGGCAACAGGCGTGATAATAGGCGTGATCCGGACCGTGGTAATATGGTAGTTGATATGGTTTTTGATTTGGTTTTTAATTTGGTTTTTGATAAGTTAGATTTTTAATTTTTGATGGGGTGTTTGATCCACCAGATGGCACCAGATGGACCCGATGGATCCGATGGAGAAGCTTTCATCCCGATGTCCAGATGTAAAACTGTCTTTTTCCTGATGAAGATTTTATAAATATAAAACTTTTGTAATTAAGTTTAAAAAATTTTATAAAAAATTTTAAAAAATAAATTAATCAAAAAACTTTATTATTAATTTTTTTTTTAATTTTTTCAAATACAATTTTATCCTTTAATTTGCTTTTATATTTTTGTATTAAAATTTTTGATAAATTTTATATGAGTTGTTGATTTTTTAGTACCATACAAAATTGATTAATTTTTTAAAGAGAAAAAAATAATGTTGATTATTTATTCAAAAATAGCTTTAAATTTTATTAAAAAAAATTTAATAAAAAATTTGGGATTTTGTTTATTTGTTTTGATTTTTTGGGTAATTTTTTGAAATATATTATTTATAATATGTGGTTGCGAAATTGCTCATTTTGGCGGTGAAAGTGGGTTTCTTGACATCTTTTTGTCCTAGTACTGTACTTGGAAAAACGAAGGTTGATTCCTCTTGCCCTGGGAGATTCTATGCACCAAGTGGCATGCCCAGCCCATATCTCCGTCGGCGTAATTTTGGAGCAAGAAAGTTGTATAATGCCATAAACGGCCATAGCCGGCGGGTCAGGGAGAGTCTTCAAGGAGCTCCAACGCTGGAATGACGGGATATCCTACCAGCACGGTTGAGGGGAGCAGTGAATGATCCCACGGAGACATCTGAACCTTTTCCGGTGTCTTTCTTAATAGATGCCTTAAAATTTGGGGTTGCAGATAGTCATGCCAGAATTCAACACTGAGACGGAAGAACGCTGAGCCATGAACCTTTCATTTGGATAATTTCCTCGAGGAAGCGAGTTGGATCAGTTGTCTCTCGTATGTAATAGCTATAACGAGAAGAAGCAAGCCGAATTGCTGGTGCATCCAACAAACGACGAGTTGGATTGCTGCTAAAACCGTGACGGATATGGTATCGCCGCTCTAATGTCTCTGCCCCCAATGAGGTTTTTAGGCGGCAATCACAAATTTGCTCAGCGGGTGACAGCATTTATGGTACGGCACCTGAGAAGTCACCTGTTCTAAGTTTTACCGAGTGGCCGGTCATTAGCTCTGCCTAGTGGCCCCAGCGACAGGAATATCAGCACTTGACGACACGGGTGTGTGAATGCACTAGCGGGATTGATGTTCAAACTCTACCACGAACAAAATCCGGGCCAGAAATTGCAACATGATTGAAGAAAAGATTAGCAAGATAGCAGCATAGCTTGCCTAAATCCAACTAAGACTCCATATCGGTTCTTGGGCGAAATGGAACCATCTTGGAATGGTGCAATAGGTTTATGGTCCGAGCTGCGGCAGCCATAAACCATCTGAGAATACCCTCGACCATTCACAGCCGAAAGACAAGCCGCTATAGTGATCTGTGTTACTTCCTTTCGTATAGGAAGCGAGTGCCGTTGTCCCAATGCGTCGAGATTTCTGGGCGATAAAACAGAACTGAAAATGTTAGATTCCGGGGGCCTAGTCGACAGCGTGTAGTTCTGGTTCGATGGACCGAATGGATTTGCCATCTTGCTATGGGCCTTAGGTATTACCACAAACGTCCGGTTTTCGTGTGGCCAATTCCTATCCTCCGTACTAATTTCGCGCGATTATGTCTAGGAAAAATAGTCGAAGCCCAAGGTTTCACGCAACGACGTCGGTTGGAATTTCCGTGTTGCGTGTTGCATATATGAAAAATCGCGATATTCGAAAATCTGTTGGAAAATAAAGAACCCACTGCTGTCACGTGCTATGATTATGTAACTAGTCAGATTTAGTTTAGCAAAAACCTGATCGAAAGGCATCGTCGGTCGGGGATGAGAGTTAACAAGTAAAATAATCAATCACATATTTCTGACAAAATCGCTTCCTAATGCAACACTGCATATATTGCTGAGAACAATTAAGAAATTAAGTTTTTTTTTCGGGATTACACGAAACGGCAAAGCCCTGTACCTTGTCCATTAGCGGGCTTCGCGTGGCAGCATCTTATATTCTGGAGCAAAAGAGGAGGCGCTGGGCAATTGGGACCAACTCCGAGCCCAGCATTCCAGTCACGGATCATCACCATGTCAACATATCTGGAAATTTTATAACTCTGGAGGACCAGATTCCAAAAAATAATAATCGAATCCAGAATGCTTGCGGTCGAAATTACCAGGTATGTTCTATGGAACAGTCCCAGGCCTTCCCCTTTGGAGGCCTTCGTATGAAATTAAACTATGGATCGTGCTTCGGCCATGCTGACGCTTTTGTGTAGGATCGCGCTCGCCCGCACTACAATGGCCGTACATGTCGGCTATTATTTCTGCACGCCATCGATCGATTCCTCATGGGATGAATGCTAGTCGCTATGCCTTAACGGTCCTGTCGTGCGCCGAATTCACATTGTTGCCTCGAAGATCGCGATTGCTTTATTCTTTGCCCGCTTCGAAATCTTGTTTGAGCGCGCGATAAAAGACAAGAAAAATCGACTCTTTCCATTGTTTAGAAACGCCACAACCTGCGTAAATCATAGCTTTCACGACAAGAAACTACTTTTCTAAGAAAAAAAAAATTATATATGCCCCCAAATGCCGGTTCGATTCCCTCTACAAAATGATGAGTGACGAATGCGTCCTGGTAAACTCGCCTCGGAATGCATTCCTTGTTCTCCCAGAATCATCAATGACATGCTTAATTTGTTGACCCGAACGGTTCTATCAAAGCGCCCATACCTATCGGAGAATTCTTGCTGTACGGAAAAGCAACTATCAGCTGACATGCACAGGCCTCCCTCCTGCAGCGTGCAGCAGTCCACAAGCCCAGGTAGCGCTGTATCTTAGACTTCCAGATTATCAGGCGCTTCTGCTTCAATTCCCTGGATAGGAAATTTTGATGCATCGGTCCACGTTCCTCAGAGTGGCGCGTTGACAACGACACTTGATTGAATGCTCTAATAATTTAGATTCACACACTGTTTCTCGGCTTTTAGATCACATAATCACCTATCTCATTGGACTAGGAATCTTCTCTGCCATGGGAGCCTGTCACTCGAAGCCGTGAGAACCATTGAAGGTTTCAGAACAACCAATATGAGCGATCCGATGAGAGGCTGGATACCCGATACCCTGCTATCGTGATTTATTGATACCCTTCAAGGAATGATTTCAAGATCCTCATAAACAGGAGAGAACCTCAGATGGAAGAACTCTCTTTGGTTCGTCACTAGCATTGGCTTCTGTGAACTGGTCTCCTCTCGTCTATCTTTTGGTAGCGGTTCTCGGGTTTACAGTAGTCACCGTCGACTATCCTCGTCACTCCTCGACGTTAGTCCACCAATTATCGCCATTAACCGCCAAGATTCTGGACAGACTTATAGCGAGGGAAGCATTATTGGAATTCCAAGTAACTCTGGCGTAGAGTTTCTGCTTTGAGTTTTCGTTGGGATCAACTCGCACTGTTCAAATCCTTCTCCAACAGCCTCAAAAAGTATCTCTCGCGCCCACCTGGCAATCTAGACTCCACGAGGTGGTCCACCACTTCAAAATCTTGTAGGATTAACTCAAGGAGCAGCCTGAAAGGCAAGATCCGCACCCGCACGGCCTCGGCGACAGTTAATGAAGGCTCCGGGTGTATTGTCGTCACGGGCCTCGACGTAACGCTCGCGAAGGAACGATCTTTTCTTCGGAAGCTGCCGCTATCGAGGATATAATTTTTCAATCAGCTTTCGCGTCCAGTCTTTACTATTCGAGGCTTAGAGAAAGAAGGGACCGAAAAGACCATTTCCCATAACTGGGGGCACATTGAGAGCGGATAAGTGGCCTCTTATCCTGTTTCGTCTTGACACATTCCTGGGCAGTATTCGGGGCTCCTTGAGTTCAGATGTGGAAGCCAGACGAGAGTAAGGATGCCTATGCTTCCGAAAACGGTGTGCCGATTGAATCATGGTGGTCGAGGACTCCAGCGTCTGGCGAGCACATAGATTCTTTACTGACCGAGTACTTGCACTCCACGGAGGGTGGATCGGAAGGAAAAGCAATTGCAGAGGACCAGAACAGCTCGTTCAGGGCAAGATTCGACCATCCGCACTCGATTGGTTCTCACATACCACCCCAAGTCCCCGGGATCGAGATTACCACAAGTGAGGGCCACCCTACCTCGCCGTGGCCTAGACAAGAAGGCTATGAGACAAGCGGACCATCGGATAACGTTGACGGTGGTAGCGATGCTCTAAAAATTTTCAGGCACGACGACGACGTTGCAAAGGAGGTTGGCGATGATATTTGCGTTAGCCAAACTCAACTTGATGGTGGGCAGACAAGCATGGAGGGCGATAATGGCACTTGCAGGCATTACAATCCAGATACCAAAAGGGATGGAGAACTAGAGGAAAACCTTAGCCCGTTGGAATCCCCAGCGGACTTTAATAAGCCCGACCAATTACGAACCTCTACTTCACCTCTACAAGGCTCTTTAGTGAGACCCGAACTTCCTAATAAACAGGGCTCGTCCTCACCATCTCCTGTGGATATTACTTCTCCTCTCAACTCTCATTCTCATTTACAGCCCCATCATCCTCATCCTTATTCTAAAGGCCAAAAACTCTCATCGATTCCAGGCTCTGCTATCTCTAAGAGCAAACAAAGCTACTTAACAAACTCTATCACGAGGCGTTCCTTGTCTGCAGTGCAACAATATCGCCTCTTAAACGAGCGGCAGGTTAAAAGAGCTCCACTCTGGAGACGACGAGTTAATTATAAAAGCTCATTATTCGACAACGAAGAAATGCTCGCAACAGCTTGTTCGCAAGCCCACGATATTTCAAGCTCTATTTCAATGACTGAATCCCTTAGATATCAGGCTCAACAGGAGCCGTCATATTTTCTACACAGCAGGGAGCAGGCTACAACGGATCACGGAGATTTGTTCCCGCTTTCCCCGCCGCTATCTAGTGCCCGCTCGTCCTTTTTGTGTCCGGTTTTAAACAACAATGTAGCACCTCACCTAAACGGAAACTATAACCTGTCCACCGAATCCCTCCCTTCGAACGTCGAAGCCAATGCTATCAATCTGCTTTCTCGACCTCAAAGCATGCCACAACTTCAGGAGCAAATGGAAAATCCTTATAGCAACACACCTGATCGGCCTTATCTACATCAGTCCTCGAGTCATGAGTATCTTTCCCCGGAAAATAGCTTCGACGACAGTGGTATGATGAAGCCACAGGCAACGCTAAGCGCCTACTCTAATTTCAACCCCCCTTGCTCCCTGCCAGAGTCTCTAGAGCTGGAAAATGGCGAAGATTCATCTCCGTCGGCTCAAGGATCCTCTCCACAGACCTGGTGGGCCCAAGGAGGCAACTTTGAGTTCGCTCAAGATAGGTCTACCATGATTTATCCAACAACATCTGCACCAAATACCACTGCTAGTGCCTATGCTTCTTTACCGAACATGTCGCCTAAGCGTCGGTTCGAACAAACGCCTTCGAGCGAAAACCTCCACAATCAACTACTAATGCTTCAACACCAGCAGCAACCAAGATCACCCATGTTCGAACAGGACCGGACATATAGCTTCATGAATGGGCAGCAAACCCATTCCGCTATGCCATCACCTCCTGGATCTCCAGGATATTTTTTCGCGCCTCAGCTAGCCAGCGACGCATTCTGCCCGCCGACAAGCACGAATGGTGTCAGTTTCATTGACCCATTCCACAACTCGGGGCATCATCAGCCTCAACCACAGAATCAACAATACAACACCTTTCCACGAAGAGCACTCCCGAAATCGCTTTTGGGATATGATGCATCTTTGCAGTCAACACCACCGATACCCATCCGCACTGTTCCATCTCACAGTAGCCACTCCAACGGCATCACCAGGTCTTCATATCTACGGAAAACTGGCAGCCTCGGCAGGTCCGCACGTATGCCAAACATGGGAAAAAATGACCCTAAAGAAGTTTCCTTCGTAAATTTTACACCACACGATGCCACCAAGATTCTGAGTGGAGTTGCACCAAGCGGTAGTTCCAAGACTAAGGCTCGACGAGAAAAAGAAGCACAAGAGAAACGACGAAAACTTTCCGAGGCAGCAGCGGCGGCCGTCCTCGCTGCCGGTGGGGACCCATCGACAATCGAGAATATAGAATTTTAGCATCACCCGTGGAGCTGGGTGTCCGAACATGCTCTTCGTGTTGCCTCTTTACTCTCCCGTCGTACCTAGGTGTCTTGGATTCTTTAAAAAAGAACCCCCCCGCGTCATTTCTTGGCAGCTTTCCGTTTGGTGTTTCTGTATACCCTTTTCGCGAATACTAAAAATTTTTGGGCAGACTTCTGGTTGGATCGTTTGCTCCTTTTTTACCCTTTGGTGTTTTATTATATTTGATGTTCCACGTTTCACAAAGACAGAGAGATTCGGAACGGGATCAGGATCAGATTGGGATTTTATGCTTTTTGTTTTTGGTAGTATCGGTTTATTCTTATACACAACTCTTCTCTGTATTCAAATCTCAGAGATAGCCTGCTTGGGTGTACATGTGATCTATTACAGCATTGGAACTTCAATTCCCGCTGCACTTTTAGCCAGACAGTAGTACATCGTCTGTAAAAGTGACGGGTCTAGGGACATTTACCAAGTTTCATGGCATCACTCATCAATGGCGTTTCAAAACACAGATTCCACGATTTTCATGCTTTTCATTAATTAAAACTTATGCTTTGGTGGCTAGAAATGTGCCGACGATATTACGATCTTCACGACTTTTTCCAGATCAACAAATTCCGTCTACTACCTCACGCTTTTCTCCCGTGGCACCCACCCTTTACCTCGAGCCGGTTCTCGCCCTCGCTTCTCACGCAAAGAAATGGCCATCCTACGGGACGAAAAGCGGGGTTTTTTCCCCCATCCTTTTTATCCTCATGCGAACTACGTTTAATTGCTTATTTGGTCTCTTTACGCGTCCTGCTTTTAGTTTATTTTTCTTTTTATCTTTTTCGACTTTTCTAATATCCTTTTTGTCAGCTTTTCTCACTGTTAGCCATCTTTTAATTATTTACGGTGTACCAATATACATACAGAATTGGTCTCACAAGAGAAAACAAAAATTCCTGTAGAGAGATAAGTACTTCAATACTTTGAAGATAGCTTCTCTAATTTTCAAAACTTTCTTGTAATAGGCTTTTGGCCACATTTCAAAGTTGCAGGTTACCGCAAACCATCCGGTAACCGCCTATAGTTTATTTTTTCTTCTTCCTGTACATTTCTTTTTCTTCACAAATCTTCGTAACCCTATCATTCCGACTCGAAGACTCTGAATTTTCCGATCAATTTTTTACCTTAGTAATATTTGAGTTTTTGAGCGAGATTACTAGATGCCTATTACCGTGTCTCCTATCTGAGCCGCTCTTCAGTAGTATGATATTATAACAGAACTGCCAAAAATCTAGCTAATCAACCAAAAGAGGCTAATAAAGATCGTCAATTTAATATCATTAAATAAGAATCCGAAATGAAACTCTAATGGGCACACACCGCCCACGTTCTCAAATCCTCAAACCTCCCTCTGGGAACCCCCTCTACACTTGGGAATTAAAACCCTAATTTACTGCTTTTATGTCTCCACCTTCGCAAGCTTCATGAAGAGGAGAATGAGAAAGCATATCCTCTTCAATCTTTCAGTAGAAGTTTTCGAAGTAGAAAGATCTTAAGAGATACTGTTGCCGGATAATACTGTCGACCACTCCACATCGAATTTGTGGAGGCTGGACAAGACACAGCTAGTCTACCCTTAGCTTAGAATATTCGGCGTCAAGATCAAGGTTCTTCCTTACCCCTCACTTGAATATTTGAGGAAGGCTAAGAGAAATCTCAAACTACCACTACCAATTCCCCACAGTTTCGTACGATATTTGGTTTCGTTCGCAAAAATGTGACAAAAATACAATATGCAAGACTCAGACAAGGCTGTCAAAAGAAAAAAAAGCGATAATGAGATCCTCGGGGAAATATGGAAAAGATCTAACGCTTCTACGATGTAATGATACTAGTTCCATGTTGAAAACCGGTAATACAAGGCCAAATAATATCTCTCCTGCGGTCCTACCGATCTAGAGGAAATGCCCCCTCTTTTAACAGAATACGCCATCGATAAGATGCCAAGGATTACTCCAAACAAATACAGACTAGATCCTCTCAATTGACTCTTCGTTAGCCATGCCATCAGCCCGTGGAGCCTTTCATCTGTCCGATAGGTTACCATCCCTTTCCCACACGAAAGCGTGAAAATGTATCAAATCAACTAGATAGGGGTCTCTTAACGAATTTCATTCAATTTCGAGAAAGCCAAGTACATCATGATCCTATGAGAACCTTAAACCTTTTAAATGAAGGCACGTGAACAATGTTAACTAGTACACGAACGTTAACTTAGACTTCTAAGTGTATCCATAGAATGCGCAGATCCTGCGGGATTTCCCACATTCCGAATATTCCCCGGCACGAAAATCTCGATTCTAAGATCTTGGGTTTCTTCGAATCTTGTCTCTGAAAAGAAGGTGCCGAGGTTCTAAAGAATTAACTTGGTTCATTGGGCCTCGCATGTGTGTTGGAAAATGATGTTACGTCTTAACTCCGAAACATTGCCCTTTGATTGGTGACCGTGAAGCTTCTAAATCTTTTGCCTTCATGTTTGGGATAGTGTAACGAAAGTTTCCGCGCTTTTGCTAGAATTCGCTGATTACTTTGAACTCGAATATTGGCTCTCGGTGTACGTATTATTACCACTTGGCCCAGCGGTTGAAATTCGGATGTGGCAACCAGTCCCAACCGATCAATCCATGCCTGTCAAGAATTAAGTCTATCCCGTGTGTAAATACTATGGCGCAATCTGTAAGATCTGGAGCCTTTGGGAACCAGAGTGGAACGCGTTTTTGCCTCGTGTACGACAATAATAATTATTTTATGACTCGAGTACTCGTTACGAGTGCACCGCTTGCTAGTGAATATCGCAATTTTTGGCGTTGCATATATTACATGGCTTATATTGTTAGCATCTAATAGCAATTCTAGACCCTAATCATCTCTTTCACTCGTTCGAAAATATAATTTTGTTTTCCCTTACTATTATAGATATATTCCATTAATGTAACACCCCAGAACATAAACTTATATGTAACCCCCACGTGGAAGTGCCACCCAATACGATATCGACACAGATAAGTTGACCCTCGCGAATCGGTATTACTAAACTCTTACTAAATACTACCCTGATAAGATTCAGTGCTAAACTTAACCCCAAGGCTCAATTTCCATTGCTTCTCATTTCACCAGCAGAATTCAGCAGCTCGCTTGAGGGCTCGTTACTGTCGGGTAGAGTTTAGATTTGTTGTCTGGTATTCCAATACTGCGTTCAGACGACGCAAAGATTTAGTCCGAAATAAGTTTTCAAGCGAAACAATATGACATCACGAACATAAATAGATTAAATCTATGGTAGTGTATGTCTTGGTTACTTCCTCGTATCAACGTTTATTTCAAGTTCTATTTGTTGTTGAAAAGAAATTCCAGCACATTGATCAAGAATTTAGCTTGTGTATATAGGCCTCGATCAAATTACGCAATCAGCAAGCCGATAAGAAACCTGGAGTAAATATCTTAATTTCATCCACTTATACGAAATCATATAGTTGATCGATCATAGTTTCATGCCTTATATGCAACTATATTAATCTAGAAACCTACGATTAGTCCATTAGATGTAATATCTTTTGAGCTTTATCGCAAAGTTTTAATGTCATTGTAAGATGTCAGTTTTTATCTTTGTTCAAGGTAGTTGAACAAGTACTAATAAAATATGTAACAGAATTGTACTTTCTAAACTTGCAAAGGTTTGTAAAACTGAAGTTGATTGATTTCTATTCAATTATATATTAAAATCTACATATTAGTTGCAACAGCCATAGACCGTGTCGAGCGGGCTAATGATTCAATAATCGGTGTAATTGATATACAACTATATTCTGATAGTTCGGGTCGACACAATTTATTGCTATCGTGTAGAGATTATTGCCACAATAGCAGAACCTAGTAAAACGATGATTTTTAGTGATATGACTACAACAGTAGGATCCGTGACCTAGAAACAACTTACACTCCTTCAATTCCAGCGAAAGCATAATCGAGCTCAAAGCATCTCCCCCTGCACTCGGAGGTCGTGAGAGTCACGTCTTCGAATAGATAATCTCGAAGAGCCTGACCGAGTTTGTTAAAGTCAGCATGGCATCGGATGTATTGACTATAGTTCGCATAGGCTAGGTTGTAACGTGGTTTAAGGCCAAGTAGGTACATGTAGTCGGTCCTCCACAGTACTCGCTACTGCCCGTACATGGCGTGGTGTAATATTTGATACCCGCAAGATCAGGGGCCGGCTGAGTTCAGGTACTTGCCGCAGAAGCAATAGCTATTACGGAGATGAGTATTAGCCGCGTGAAATCTAAACGGAAAAAGGTATGGATATTAGATTAGGGTGCATAATTTCCGGCATCGAGACCTGCATATGTATATTTCCGAGAAAAGCAAAAGTTTCTACAATCGAACTGGCTCATATTACCTGCATAGGAGGCTGAATATAGGATCCTCTGACTCTCGGAGTAAAGTGAGACAGGTTCGGCGAAGCATCCAAGATCATCCCAATGGGCGCTGACAGTAACCGTGGCGGTATGGAGTAATCGTTGTGACACGCGGGCTGGACGCAATACTTGTCACCGTTGTAGTGTGACGACCAACTTAGGTGGTAATGGTGGTAGTAACAGTCTTCCTCGTCGTGGAATAATGCAAAGCAGTTGAAGTAATTTTGATGACACGAGATGTGGTCGAAAGATGCGTGCTGGTATGCTTTTCTGTCTTGGTAGAATACTTGGTTACGCTTGCGACTGCCACAGTCTTTGTTCTCGTGGCGGTAACTGTCTTAGTATTCCATTTTTGAGGCGTCGATGTTGGGATTTTCACTGTTGTCGTCTTTCGTGCAGCTGTCTTGGTGGTAACATATGTCTTTGTTGCGAAGCAGCCTGTAGATGGTAATATCAGTCATAGTTTCAGTAAGCACTATTCTATACCACACTTTCACTTACTACAAGATTTTGGAACAGAAGCGGCACGCTTGAGGAAACGCAACCCAGAATCAGTCTCTGCGGGGGGCGCTCCCACGACAATCTTGGTCTCAGTGATGGTCTTCGTTTTCGTAACGAGCCTGATTTCAAGGTCAACTTGATTATAACAATCGTAATATAAGATCAATAACATAAAGGGAGCGACTTACGAGGTGTGACTAGTTTTGACAGCACTGAGTTCCGTGCAAGTGTACCATTGAGTTTTCTGAGTCCACTTGGTGACAGTTTTTGGGAGCGTAAGCGTCCCACACGCAGCTTTAACCGTTTTGCTAATGAAATGAGTAGACGTCGTCTGATGAGTGTACGTAGCTTCGCCAGTTTTAGTATATTCCGTGGTTGTAGAAGCCGCTTTTGTAGACGTTGAAGTGCAAGTAGATGCCTTGATCAGCTTAGCACAGCTAGAGGGGCTGCGGACTAGCTCAAGATCGACTTGCAGCTCGCTGCTGGCTTTGAAGTACTACAGCTGCCTGCGAGAATGGTGCCTGTAAAAGCTAATTGCAAGATACTATGAATGAACCGCATGGCTCCAATTAACTTGCAAAGTCGAAAATGCAACCACTTGCTTGGAATTGTATCTGGTGAGAATGTCTTTTGGCTCGCCTTAAAAATACTCACCCTTATTAGGCATCTTACCTTTCAAACCTACCATATACAAGCGTATCAGCTCCGTTGCGAACTTTTGATCGATATGTAGTAAGAGGCGCAAGCCCAGTGGAAAACCAGCTTTTCTATCCTCTCTCGAATGATATATCCAATCCGAATACTTACCCTTAGGTACCGAACAGAGATCAAGAAAATTGATGTCAGTGAAATGAAGGGGAAATTTGTCTCTTTAATAGATATCTTGACATTTGAGATTCGAATCACCAGCTTGCCAAGTTATCGATTGATAAATGGTTGCTGTAGATTCACCCATGGCTTCTTTTCCGATATCCTTGGGTTAATCAGCTCGATTCATCCGTAATATCCGCAGTGAAGCCTACACTGAGGGACTCCATCTTATTCCCGTCAGCCTCTATATTTTTTCAGGTCATCGTTACTCCGCTATAGCAAGGATTGAACGTCGAAGCTAACTAAACATGCAACGCCCACCGCGATGTTCAGATGGGAGGATCTGAACCAAATCCAAGAAGCAAAAAATTTAAATGGCCATAGTTAGTTGCGTTTTATTTTCAATGAGCCATGGTGCAACGGGGTAGAATTCCGATGTAGTCAAGATCCAAAAGACTTTCATACGGTTCTCTAAACTAAAAGAAATTTGTGATGCATCGGATCTTAAAGCGGACCAGATGGCGCCACTAGACGAGAAGATGCAACCACTAGTCGGATATTTGCGTCGAGCGTCTCCTCGCTAGGAGTGCCCGCGAGGAGCGGCTGAAATTTGAAGCGTCCAAAATTATGCTTACCGGTTGGCTTCAAGGATATATCTTTGGGAAATATATACCTTTTAGGAGTCGATATTTATTATTCTGCAGTATAAGGATGAGGGATATGGATTTCGATAGTCGCTCGATAATAGAGATGAGCTAATTTTGTAATGCAAATCAGGAGCCCCTGTTCGAGAGGCCTGCATTTCAGGCGATTTATTCAAATTTTGATTAAACTTTATCGAAATGTATCCAGAAATCATAGGGGGGGCCAAACGCTGAAGTAAGGAGACCCAGCAGTAGCCTCGAAGACTAACCCACCAGCTGCACGGCAATTGCAGCAATATGCATGTCCCTAGAGCGGTTTATTTGAGGGGCAACCATCTCCAGGCCTTTTAGGTACAACCACGAGGTTTGTTGAAATCTCAAGCCTCTACAAGTTACTAACCCACGTTAAAGGGTCAAAATTATTTTCAGCATTTTTATCAAATAAAGGGTTTTTTATAAGACAGTCGACTTTTGCGCTGCAGGTGTGCTAGCCGCAAGGTCTAACATATAAGCACGATCTACTTAAATCACTGAGGTGGATAGACAGAAGAACTGCGTGGAGTCAGTCGCACGTGGAATTTCAGTTGCGGATGGGAGCTAATGAACTATGCGAATGTCGGCTAGTGGATTGGGGTAATGGATGGCAGGGATTCACCAATACACCTGAAGGGAAAGGTTGTAGCTGCTAGCAGTTATCACACGTATCCATCAAAGGCTTTATTCCGTACTCCGCTGGATGAGTCTAGCGACTTAGCGAGTGAAAGTGCATTTTGCATTTGAGGGCATGTGGCCCGTCGACTAATGGAAGTTGGCGACGCGTGCCACATTAGTGCAACGCGCGAGTGCTAGGATGAAATGGCAGCAAAGAACCGATTTTAACAAAACTCGTCATATAGGACGGCAAATCGGACCTTCAATCTCGAAATAATATGCCGAGGGCTCGAGGGTGCTATATCCGGGAGCCATCTCGCTTCATCGATTAGCGAAATCTGCCTGCCATTATTATACGTATATTTCTATACCTCAGTATTTAATGAGCCGAAGAGATCGGAGTCACTTTCAAAGGAATAAATCTTCAATATATCTACTTAAAGTCCGTACCGTATTCAGCATTTAGAATCTTGAGAGCTTGAAGCCAAGCGCTACACTTCCAGTCAGGGCTGTCAAAGTCAAATCATGCAGATGCAAGCAAGGATTATTTGATGTGAGACTGGAAGACCTTCACTCGCTTAAGATGACGAGGGATCAAAACAAAAATATCGATGTTGCGCACACGCGCGGAAGTACGGGTAACGGAAACGAGATTTGGGACGAAGATATTGGGTAGTGGGATTAAGCTCAATGGGGTGTCTTGATCGGAAACCGAAAAGTAGGAGGTTGGTCTGGGTTGGTCTGGACTTTGTATTGTTTGTGTGATCCGATTCTGCTGCGTGCCAGGACTACCAGTTCTGCACGGCAACATAAACCCCAAACCGCCCTAGACGAGCTGATCGAGAAGTAAATCTCCATCTGTGAAAGGGAGCGATACCACTCTCCGATGGATTTTGAATTTTGACGAATTATATTTTCTGCCGTGGTCGTTTGACAAGAACTACATATGTACATCCAGAATCCACATTCACAGAGACCATCGCGTCACAATGCATGGCTGGCAGCCGGTAGCAAAATTCTTAATCGATACATGCTGAATATCCAGCCTCAATATTTCTCGATATTGGCAAATGCGCCGTGCACCGTGTGTCCCAGCGCGTATCAGAGCAATCAAGCGAACAATCTCTTAGATGTTTTCTTCTTTTCCGGCTTGCTCAACCTCAATTTCAACCTGTCAAGGCGCAATAATATTAGCCACAAACTCAATATCCAGAGACATCACTGCAAACTTACCTTCCCAGCAAACTGTCCTGGGCAGCCAACCTCTCCGCTTCCTTCTCAGCAGACATCTCCCTCCCCTCAACCATATCCGACGCATCGATAATCATTCCCCTAACCCCAGCCCAATGCCTCAACATTTCCCACTCCCATCCACTCTCCAACCCCCTCTTCCACGGTTCCTGATACCCCCACGCCATCGCAACCCTATCCGTCAACGCCCTCTGTTCCTCCATGAACCATCTCTCCCTCATAAACACACCGGGTATCCAATTAACCCTGATCATGTGGTCGTTCCATGTCAACAGCGCAATCATGCCTAAACTCCCAGTACAGATGTAATATGTCATAAACCCGATGAACGCATACGCCACAGCCTTCTCGTGCAACCATTGTTCTTGAAACTGAGCGATCCAGTCTGATAATTTCCAGAGACCAAGCGGGATCGTACCAGCTAGTGTTGTGAAGGGGATGAACTTTGTCCATAGCTTTTGCCTGCACCATGCCGATGTACTAACGCTGTTGTCTATCGTTTCGAGAGCTATAGGCATGTTTCTAGCTATGACGGCGACTTGTAATGCATCTTTAGCGGTTTGATATGAGATGGCGTTTTTAGCGGCTTTAGGGTTTGGTTTTTTGCCCGGTTTTGAGGGGTCTGAGATGATGGGTTTGTTGGCGTAGAGCTTGAACACTGAGGGAATCGTTGATGGGTCTTTTAGAATAGCCGCTAATTTGACATATTCGCTTAAAACCTTCGGTGAGATAAAAATATACGGGTGAATGACTATATGATATGCGATATCCATCAAAGGGTGTACTGGCGCGTTTAGCTTCGCTTCTTTTTCCGCCTGAATCGTCTCTGGTGACTGCACAATTGGCTCCGGCGGTACGTTTTTATCGACTTTTTGGCCACCATTGGAAGGTTGAGATGCACCGGTGAGGGACAGAATGGCATCGTTGGGATTGGATTTCGTGGTTTGTTTGATGGTTTGGGATTTAGGTACAGGAGAGTTGGCAGCTAGGCGCTGCAAAGCCTTAAAGGCAAGGATCACCTCGGTCTCTCGTGGCACCTTGGGATAGTCTCCCACAGTTTGTAGGAATAGCTTCTCATTGATAGCATCGAACAGTCGTTCCTGGGATTTTATATCTTCGGGAGAGTATAGCGATATTACGGCAGGCGATTGTCCTTTTGAGTTCTCTGTAGAGTTATGCCGTATTTGATTCGCGAAAGGATGAGATTTCGATATCGTGAACGATAGTGGCTTGGGGACAATTGGCAGCGCTATAGACCGTAGCGGTAGCCTTCTAGACGACAAGTGAATATTCCGAATGGAGCATAATAGACATTGCGCCTTCGCCGCTGGCCGTCGAGTGGCGAGCTGCATGTTTCCGAACGTCTGCAGTCTGCAGTTCGCGAGCTAGTCGCTTGGTGTCAGGTCTGAATTCGAGACGAGGTTTTGGTCATGTTGGATTTTGCCATCAACAACACAAATTCATTTCCACAAAATGGCTAGATTCTATCTGCTATTGAGGTTCAATCGAGGCCTGTATTATACTAGCAACGAGTCTTAACCTTCTGCCCCGAGTCTCTTCAGATCTCCGTTTACAAAAGATTCGGCGTTTAATAAATCAGTGCTTCCGTACACTACCCGTCGTTTGATCCCCGAACCGCCGCTGCCACCGACCAAACCACCACTACCGCCCTGAGTTTGATTCCTCTTGGACCATTCCACCAAGTTTCCAAATTCCTCCATGTTCCCACCTCCGACGGTAAATACAATTGAATCGGTGAAGCCTTGTCTTCGTTGACCGAATGTAGCAGTGGTACCTGGCGCCGGAGCACCTGGTGCTCTGCCGGACCTTGCCGAGTTCGATCTTGGATCAAAGTATAGATAATCCTCGGTCTTAGCTATCGCTGATGACGAAGCCCCAGCAGGGTCCATTATAGATTCGACTATTTTTGTAATCGTAAGATCCCTGTTAACTGGAAGGAAATTTTTTACGTTTGAGATTAAATTCTCAAATCCGCCAGACAAAGCATTGTCGCGGAAGCGGTCGGTAAGCTGTCATAAAGTGTTAGCATATCAACTCATTATGTAGATGAAATATAGAACTATATACTCTATTACTTATCGACGTGAAGCCACGGAACAACTCGCCGCTAGCGCTCGATTGTGCAGGCTGGTTAGGTGCCGAGGTCATCATTGTCATTCGCGTGATCTCTCGCACTCTAATAATGAAAAATTAGCACACTGCTAGAAATCCATCAACCATTCCGTATACGTACTTTTTCAAGTATGCCAACGGCTCAAGATCGCATTCGGCTTTTGCTAAAGCTGCCTCGTACTCCGCCATATCCCCCCTTGTAACATCTTGCTCGGAACTCAGATACCAGATAGCAAATAGCCTTAACTTGTCGGTTGGGTTCTTTCGTTCTGGATCATTAATGACCTCCAATAATTGCGCTTTCGTCTGCTTGGTAATATTCTCTTCAGCTTGGAAGAAATTATCCAACTGACGATCTTTAATTCCTGTCAACAAGGCAGTTGCAATATTCATATGCATATCGAGCAATGCTTTTCGTTCTCGCAGTTCTGGAAGAAGGGTGATCGCAGCTTTAAGGTGTTGTGCGCTTGCACTCGCGTCTCTACTTTCTATTAGTCACTTCCCATTTAAAGGCCTTAGCGAAAGGTAAAGTGTAACTTACGCAGATATATCATCTAAACTATTCGCACCAGTCTTTCGTGTAACCTCCGCGGCATCTTCTTTATACCTCGTAAGCTCGGCATCAATATCCTCCGCCACCTGAGGGAACGGTACACCAGCGTTTTTCGCCCAAAAGAAGTCATTACTAGTGAGATCATAAGCCTTCTTGGATATCTTGCCATCGTCTTCCACGGTTTCAATGGTTATTCGGTTCAGTCGCATATTCAACACATCGTGCACTAGTGCTTGATAAGTCCAAGAATGCGACAACATGGGAACCAAGTCAACATTTCGGTCCAGGATGATCAAAACTGGTCGCTGCGCCGGTTGTGAAGCATGGGGGGTATAAGTGGAAGATGGATTCGATTGAGGGGCGGAGAAGAGATTATCTTTGTTATTCAGAATGTGATCACGCAATTTTCGATCGAGCTTCTGAGCAACAATCTCAGCGGCGTTACCCTTCGGACATCTGATAATCGGGATTACTCCTAATATTTCGTGTGAGATAGAAATAAAAAGGAGAGCTTCAGGGGGGATACACACCCATAGTCACCACAACTGAGAACAACCCTGCCACAATCTTATCCACCGTCGCATCTATAACAATATCCGAGGACTTGTTGCTATTCATCGTATAATAGACATCGGGGAGATGTAAACTGAACAGATCGGGTTCAGAGACTACGAAATTCAGATATTGGTCGAACACTTGAGCGATCTGGGTGCTTGTCTGAGTCTGTGCCGTAATAGAAGCGAATTCCTCGAGGAGCGCTCTAGGTATAGTCGAGGTAAAGTTGATATAGGTTGTTTCGTACAGCTTCGCTTGGAGATCTCTCGCAATAAGTTTGATATTGTCCGCCGTCGGCTCGACAATGTAGATGGCGGGAACATCGGGTATAGGGTATCTTTGCGAATTTAAGTTCCTATATAGTACCATTAGCGATATAGCCTCATTCTGAAGTAAGTAAAAGTTGCATACAGATGTATCGTAACGCCATTCGCTCGTAGATCGTTTACTCTGAGCACCGAGCTGATAACATCGCGTCCCAGGTTATCGAACACGAGAACCTTCCATAAAGGCTCGCCGTCTTCGTCCGTCAGAGGAGCGGACGGCACAAAAGCTGTATTCCCGGCTGTATCTTCCGCGTGAGATTTGGGTTTATCCGAGTTCAGATTGAGGACTTTCTCGATCGAAGCTGGAGTCGCGCACGCGCATGGTTAGCAAAGCAACGAGAAGGAATGGGAGATGCACAATCGCATTCCAAGGAATGATCCCACCAACTTGCCGGTCCCTCAACGTCGTCATGGCGCCTAGAATGTAAGGTATAATACAGTCGACTGTGGGATTCTCGTTTGAATGATGCTTTCGGATATTTGACGTTCGAACTTGATACACACTCGTCGAAGGAATACCGACAGCTCCAACGTGTCTTCAGTCGGTGTTTACGAAGCCCCCGATGTGTTGCGAATGACGTCTGCAAGAGCTGTTTGACCACTAAATATTTCCATTTCGGGATGAAAACTATGCACTATATCAACTGCATCTAGATGCACGTCGTACATTGATATCGTGACATGATTATTGCAATTGTAAATTGTGAGTACTAATAGCTACTTAGGTAGCTTTGTGGCCACGTTGTGGGGAAAATATTGTGTACTCAAGTTGTATTAATTAGAGGTATTTATTTGCTGCCTTTAACTAAATAAAATCCTGAACGCTAAAAAGTTCGATGGTAGTTGTCGTATTGTACATATAATATATAAGTACTGACGTGCACGTGCATTGGGCTATATATTATTATCAAAGCAGGGTGCAATCCTTCTTAGATTTTTTAAGGCCGTGTTAAAGAACTAGAGGATATATTTCTCGTTTTGCAATCACCGAACTTGAAATACTAAATAATTAAATATACCGCTGGACTATAAAGATGATAATTAAGCTGGCTAAAAGTTTCAAAGAAAGTGATTGCATGGAAACAACTCCGGCACGGTTTGTATTCGCCCATTACACATTCGGTCGATTTGGCACACCATCTCCTGCCTCCGATTTCATTCCCATAGCCAATACCACCCATGCCAACTTCCACCCAATTTGGCTCCTCGACCCCATAGGTTGCTTCTCGAGATTGGAAGGAGCTGAAGGCGCAGGTTTCAGAGCTCTCTTCCAACCCCACCGATATGTGAGGAACAAAATGGCTGCGAGAACTGGGATCCCAATACCTACAGCACCAACGCTCAAACCACCGCTTTTACTTCCATCTGAGGGAGGGTTTTGCGAGTCCGTGTCCGTGCTAATGGGGGCCGAAGTATTTGTCGCCGAATTTTGCGATGAACTACCTACCAACGCGGCTAGGAGTAGACGTCCCTAATGTTGGCAGCGTTGTGGAACCTAGTTGTGATGTTGTTGACGTTGTCTCGCTCACTACGAAATTCGCGGGGTCGATGTCGCTGCAGGTTACACTATCCCTACACACAGCTTGAAGTGAAGCATCTGTGGCATTCCCTAGATCGATAAATCGACATTAGTCTATTTCACGATAATACGCGCTGAAGTTGTTGAACTGGTAAAGTAGCACGAGTTTATACAAATACGGTGGAAGTTCTTAAGACTAACCAGCAACGGATTGTGCGACGTATTCTTCGCAGATGAAGTATAGAAGTGTAACCTGATATGATGCGATATCGGGCAATAAGTCAATGTAGTCGCAATGCAGTCATTTGTGATCCAATTTTTATCACGGAGAGTGCTGCACGTGTCCTTCTGCACGATTATTCTGCACTCGCTTTTTCCAATGATGTTCACATCGCAGTACCTAGATATTTTGGGCAGTTAAGAAGAGATATATATCGGAAATGTACCTTATCATCAAAGGACACAATTTGCTATCCGGGATGCCCGAGTGCTCGAGTGAGCCTCGAAACAACTTGAGTGCTCTAGCCTAGCCTCTGCGTTATCGGCTACGTGTTCGAGGTCTCGTATTGACGTATCCAGACTGCCTTCAGCCTTCGCGATCAACGCGATCGCTGGCACATGGTTCTACATCTTCTTTTCTCAACATCTCAACTCCAGCTTGGAACGGCAAGTCCACTTGATAATTAGTCGTTCTGTGGATCCTTTTCGCACACGAAAAACCTCAAATTCGAGCGAAGCTTAGAATGGTTATCACTTGATTTCACAATGGAATACTGGAAATATAGGTAACGGTTGCCGTTGCAGCCAGAATTGTCGCCAACTTGAAGCAGTCGGAATCGCCCGGTTCCAGTTAGCAACTTGACAATTCGGTTTCCTGTCTCGCAGGCAGCGCTTGTTACACGGCGCCCGAGAAAATTGACGAGGCTGATTGTGGCGGACGTGATATTCGTGGAGTTGGGGACTAGCCAAGACCGTATGTCACCAATGCTAGTCTGATTTTTGCCCCTTTGAACCAGCAAGCGACCCGTGGTCCATGAACAAATCTTCCAATACCAGACGCGGAATAAACATCCTCGGGATGACGGGGCAACTGCGTTACTTGGCGTGACACGAACAAATTGCCCTAATTTAGGCTACTCCTTGAGGAGACAACTTTAAGCCGATCTCACATTTGCAACATTCGAAACGAAAGAGCAAAGTTCGAACTGTCAACAGCAAGGAAATTGCGACGATCCTTAAATGGTGTTTTGAAAAGCCACAAAGGTGCCACCTACGGAGAAAATGGGGTGATAATTCTTTTTGATGATATATGAGATGAAAGACCCTCAAACTGTAAATGGACTGAAAACTTCTCTACCGGTAAGTATCTTGTATGGTCCCGAACCACAAATCTCATGAGCTCAGGCTGGTAGCACGACTTCGATACGCGGCACCACGAAATAATTATTCTGGAAAATCATCTAATCATCCAGGAATGGCCGGAGTTGAAGGAAGATATCTCGCTTTCCTCTTCGTACTGACCGTTGAGGATGTTTTGATTTGCGGGGAAGCGTCTCCACTTTAAGAAACAAGTCGTTGAAGGAGCGCTGACTATTAATCCCTGTTGCAACATTGTCATCTTCACACACTTCTATCTAGTAGCAGGATGATGTACATCTTTATCGAATCCGTTCTGAGATACCAGCATTGAGCGGTTAACGTTTAGGGGTGGGGAGGGTACCAACTCTGCATTTCAGCTTTTCAATTTTTCTGTTGGCATGCGCATGCACTCAGAGCCAAACTGTGAGACCTTCTGAGCCCCAGCCTTTTTAGACAATACCTTCTGAACCCAAATATAGACAACGAAAGGCGGTATTCAGAAAGATCTTTGCGTAATTCTAAGGCGCAATATGCCGTTCTCATCCAAGGACCTGCACGGAATTACTTAACATCTTCTATTGTCAAAGCTGTGGCGTCTCTGGGAACATCATTTTTCTTTTGTCAAGCATCACTAACTTTAATTCGTGCTAGCGAACCTGTATATTCGAGGTAGATGAAGAAAGGAGGTTGGTCCAATTCACGCGAGCCGTATATGAGTCTGAGCCTTTTGATTTATTCTTTTGCAGAACACTGATGCATGGTGTTTGTCATAGGTCTTGATTCTCCGGACCCAATATCACCTTGGGTCACGATATCTGGTATACGAGTGCTATGTTAATTTATTGATTCCCGGGAAACTTTTTTGATCTAGGCAAATCACTCCAATATTGTTAAATATCAATACGGAGAGCTTGGGATGTGTCGATAGTGACTGGGGAGGGGATAGGCACAAAACTGAGTGAATGGAATATAAGCTCATATTGGAATAGAGTTTTGTCCTGGATTCGCGGCGAGCAGAGAATCAAGGCTTCTTCTCTAAATCTGACTGGTATGTACATGGCGATGCATCGTCTTTACGCGCAAGATCTTTCAAGGATAAGGTTCTTATTGTGGGTCTGGAACCATGGTCAGTAACTGCGCCCACCTATTTAATTCAGTAAGGTATCACACTTCGATTGTCGCTTGCCACGCCGAACAGCGTAGATAATTTAACATTTTCATTTACCAATAATGTAGCTGGCGAATATCGACACCCCTGGGCGGGGGGCTGATGGGTTGACGCACGTATTCGGAGGTGTTACCGGAGCGTGCAGTAATAATATGCAACAAATCTAAAGTTCCGCCAGAATACTCTGAATAATGCTGTATCAATTTTGGTGACTTAAGCGGGTTGGATTCAACAATCTTGGATTTTATATTCCCCTTCTGACTAAGGACCTAAAACTATCCGCGCCGGCGATTTCCTTCCTCCCAACTAGTTACCTCGAGAAAGGCTCATGCAGAGTCCAATATGTCTGTACACTTTCGTGATGGCGTAACATTTTCTCGCGGCGATTTTTCAAGTATCGGCTAGTAACGGAATCCAGCTGGATCTGAAGGTGAGTGCTAGAGCGCTGGGATATACTTTTGTTTTCATATCTCCCAGCCTATTCGTTCCTGAAAGAAAGCACAGCAGAGCCGGCTCGAAACACTTGTTGGCCTGGGCCGGCTAGGAAGGCCGAGAGGTTGAGGAACCCCTCTGACCTTCAAACTAGAGATACTAGTACCATGGTGTTTACGTATATTTTCAAAGGCGATTGATTACTCCCAAACTTACAAGCATCATTTGAGTTTGTCTTGACCTATTTAACGATCTTTAGATTCCAAACATGGACTTTCCAGCCAACTCATAACTCGCGAAGAACGATTCGATTGAAGACTCAGCCAACTTACATTTGCTATCTATATATCTTTTGGCTTATATGCACCTCCGTCGGCTCGGTCCTTTCTTAGTCGTCCAGAGTCTGGATGATGTATTCTTCTTTTGCGCCTCCCCTTGTAGGATTACTGACTCGCGAAACTCAATCTGGAGTGCATCCTTGAATGGGAAGCTGCAGTGTTATCTTTACCCGCCCCTTAGCCAAGGGGCTTGATTTTGAACAAGAAGTCGTTCAGGTTCCTCGAGATACTCTCCCTTGTTGGCAATCAGTCCCGGAGACACACGGCAAAGGTACGCCTGAGTTTGAGGCACGGGTCTATGAAGCCAATATTTATTACCTTCGCCTTCATTATATCTCCCCAAAAACATATCTGGAAAGGGGTGGTAGTCGAGATTCCCCACTCGAGCGGATTTTAACGTCGAGAGATATTTTTGGAACCAAGTTTGTAATTCCGGATTTTCATCAAGTAGCTTTATCTGAATTTCTAAGCACGAAACCACTTTGTCTCGTAAGCTAGAGCTGCGAACTAGCCCCCAGATGCACTATGTTCGAGATTCGTCGAATTTGCGAAAAACCACCTATGTAAAATTTTGCAGGAAAAGTATTGCAAGGCGGCACATCAGTTCTTAGCTGGTTTTTGCAAAGGATCCTCAGTCGGACCCACTGGAGCCTGGGCTAATCGCGTCGACGGAGGTCCAGTTCGAGATCGATCCGATCGCATTGCGATATCAACCAGTCATCCGAAGCTGCTAAAGCGCTAGCCATACGGGGGTAGAGCTCCGAGTCTGCCTGGTAGATTTTAATGGTGAATTTCTGGATGGTCGGGATATGCCGCCTTTCGAATGGGAATGTGGATATCTAATCCCAGGACGGCACGCACGAGAAAGAAAAAATAACCGTGATGGCGTTCCTATTTTCGAATATGCGGGCTCGAACGTGGTATTCCACATCGAAGTGCCGCCGGGAAACCCGCCACCTGGGTTTATTGGCAACTCTCCTGCATCTTCGATATGCGTATGCAATAAATATAATGCCGATGTTCAGTAAATTGTGAGCGTTCATATGATGGTGTTGCCCAATCGTTTGGCTTTCCCAGTAGATGATATTGCGATGGATCTAGGTGCAGGGTTGTCGATTCCAATCTCGAGCTCGACGCGATTTACCCCAGGGCTGTTCACAGGGCTGTTGATTGCCGCCATGGTCGACGCGACCTGGAACCTGCTTTGAGTCTGGCGAATGCTGCGAGTCAGGTTGCTAGAGCCCCACCTTGCGCGTCGCTGGCATAACTTGACGGAAGATTCTCCCTTGTCGTATTTCTGGGTTGCACTAAAAACCGGGGTAGATGGTCAACTGGTGTGCATTGCATTGCATTAAATCGTCAACATCGGGCTTAAATCTCCGGGCCAGTTGCAAGACTGGGGTCAGCCGCCACACACCTCTCCACAGGTCAACGCAGGAACATGGCAACATTACGCACCCCAAAATCAAAATCATCTTTTATATTTGTCCGAGAAAACCTTTGAAATCCCTTTTCTTTCGCATGGAAATTTTCAAATCGTTTCCGACAAAGTTATTAGCCTCGAGAACCAAAGTCATGCGGTTTCTTGCACGAATATTGCATGCAGCTCTAGTTTTCAATTAAAGGATGCACTTCTTCACGAAGAATCGTAACAATCTTCCAGTCTGAAGATATTGGAGCGCTGCATCGTCAGACCCGCCATGTTGTCTCGTTATAAAACTGGTTATTTCCATTGTTGAAAAGCTACTAATACACAACGAATTTCATACAAGGTGCTATTGTTAAATAGAAAATGCAATTCTCTATGATCCTAGATTCGGTCTTTTGAATCATGGGACAGTCTTAACTGACCACACATGGAATGTCGGCAACCAGGTCCGGCTAAATAATATGACCTCGAACCCGTCCCATTTTCTCAGTTCCAGAAATTCACGAAATATCTGTGTACATCGGTCCTTGGCGCAGCTACATTCACGGAGGGCTTTCAAAACAAAATCTTTCTGCCTATTAAAAGCAAGAAACCATTAGGAAGTTCCCAAACGTAGGCTTGACACAATCTATCTCACTCGCAGCAAGTCCAAAGCCAATGACGAAATATAATTAGAAAGTTCGGTGAGAACAATCCAGATGGCGTATCGTCCTCTAGACATAGCAACTTGATCCGTTGGAACCAGCGTCTTAGAATTGTACCGGACCCGTAACGGTCGAATATCGATGAAGATAAGGATTCATCTATCGGAGCTAGCTTTCGTGTCGCTATATTTACCATTTTTTTGGAAGCTAAACCAAAGCTAACTACCAGGATGCGAATACTACCGTTAGGTATCGACATGGATCAGCTTAAATGTAACTTAGCAGAGCAAAAATTCGGAACCTAACCCCGCCACAATCTCGATGGTTCCTTTGACTCAAGGAGATGTTATTTACACCAAATATGTAAGTGCCCTAGTTCCGATCGAAGAATTTTCTGCTCGAACCGGACCATTAATATTGTGATGGCAATATCGAGTTTTCAATCGAACTATTATGCTTCCCCGAACGCTTTCGAGGGGGCAGCCATCGCGTCGCAAGCAATTGCTCAAAGGCTTTTCCCGGGACTAAGACAGCATTAGGCTCGAGAGATCCTTCACCGGAGAATCGCATAGAAATCTTGTCTATCTCCAGCACCCACGTATCTTTAGGAACATATTTGACGAGACTCATGAATTCTAGATTTTTTGCATATTCTAAATATAAGGCTACGTTTACATTTGCGAACTAACCTAAAATGTGGGATTGTGTTCACTTTGAACCTGCGAACCTGCTAGATAGATATAGACAGACACGGGATGAACTACATGTATTCCTTTACCAAATGAATGCAATCCAGAGTCACAGCCTGCACATTCTATTTATCAAACTTAAATCCCTATTTCATCGCGTATGCAATAATATTTTCGAAAAACAAAAACGATCAGTGAAACAAAGATCCACAGCAGGCACATTACTACAGAGAGAGTTGGGCGCTTCGTAGCATCCATCGGTGCCATTTCTGCTATCATCCTAAACCTCAATGCAGCCTGGGTCACTATATGCAGCCTCCGGTACCCGCGTGTCGCCAGTTTCATTAGATAAGCTTAAAAATAGATGGCTCAATATCCAACGGAAGCCTTCGACGCCACGCGCCGTTAGCAGATAAGCTATAGATTCGGCAATCCTTTTAGTTATACCCAGTCCGCAGATGCATTGATTCAAGTCGGAGGCGTCAGCCATTGCTGAAACTCTCTCCCGTGATACTATGATAGCGTATGGTTCGGTTCTTGATATGACTCGTTGTCAGAATGACTGAGACTTTAGGGCCACCAAATGTGAAAATCTCGATCTATAGCTAGAAGCCAATAGCATACGTATTTTTGAGGACATACAGACTACTAAGAAGGCGCCGTATATGATATGATTATATTTATTCGTATCCTCTTTCACTGCATGTATGTATTTAGCTGACCGAACGCACGATAGGCAGCATACAAGTGATACAGCTAAATTAAATTAAATAGTATTTCTTTTGGTGTTTGTCATCGCAGGTGAGCAATTTTTGAAAACACAAGCCAACTAAATAGAGCCTCAAAATGGCTAATCTATGCATATAAAATTTTCGATTGACAAAGAATATATGCACATATCGACTCCATGACGTCTTATATTCATGCAATCCCATATATTTCAATCATCTCTATTTAGAGAATAGTCCATCTTGGTAGCTAATAACTTTTCTTTCACCCCAAAAATGGTTTCACCAACGCATCCGAATTATGATCTCGAGAATCTAATATGATTCGTTTCCTAGAGATCGCAATCTAGGTACCAACTATTGGTTCTCAGTGATGGAAATATATCTTGTATCCAGCCCCGAGCCCAGTACCCGGTACAACGCTAGTTACCGGCGTAGAGCGGGCAAGGTCGAACGTGAAAGGATAGAAAGCGACCGTTGGGAATCGGTGAATATTTGCTTTTTGGAGCGTGCCATGCAGCAGTCGGGTAAAATTACCATCTTGTTTCCGCGTGGACATCTCGATAATATAGAAAACAAAAAACGAGGGGAACAAAATCAGGAATAGCAGATTATGTGGTCGCCGGTTTACCAATTTCATGCAGGCATTCGAGTCTTTGGAAATCGCAATCCAAGTTCACCGAATGGCAATACCGGAGTTATTTAAGTTTGCCAACCTCTTCCGCCAACCATCAGATCTATCGAGATATGTTAACAATCAGGAAATAAATTTGGATATCACGTCAGCGGCGTGTACCCATTGTAAGCCTAGAGCTTAGATCATTCCCCGACCTCTGAGATTCGCTCTGAATACTGAATATGTGTAGTCCGAATAACCGTCGGGGCATGAGACCCGAAAAACTAGGGCGATTTAAAAGATGCAATCCACTAATATTGGGGGTTTCTCTAGATTTTGGCTACAGTTCTGGTGGCAGTTGAGTAGACGCTCCTGTTACAAAAACACAGAGGAACTAGTCTCCCATGCCAAACTCTCACCTCCAACAGATATCAATTGATATCAACTCTATAGTCCACCTAGCTTTTTTATGCAAAGAAACTCAATCTTTATATAGAAAGAAATAGGCAGGTATGCTCTATGTGAGACGCAAAAAAACCTTTTTTTTTTTTTTTTTTTTTTCCAAAATTCACAACGGATAGTACCAAATTCGAACCCTTAGAGAACTAGAACAGACTTAGGCACCTAGCCCCCCGGCACGAAAATTACGCCCATTACATAGGCCCCAAGCAATGCTCGGTAACTCTCCTGATCCTAGCTAGTTGGCCTCAGACGTTGATTAGGCGCCCTTAATGGATTATTGCTAATCTTGAAAAGATATTTCCCTATAGTTTTTCAAAATCGGCCGTCGTATTCCCTCTTCATAGTTTGGTATGCAATTGTCTCCAAAGTCGTATTCTGGGGCGCTGCAAAAGTCGCCCAGCTCACTTGACACCCGCGCACCGTGCGCGATTCGATAGAGTTTAGCGCATAAATTTTATTGGCTTTGAGAGCTTTATTTCCTCGTCTGCAACAACAAGTTGTTGCCAATCGATTATAACAAAGCGATTATGGTATACCCACGATGTTCCATTATTATAGTCTTACTAGATTTTGGAGGTTACCAAGAAGGTTTTACAATGGCTTGAAATTAATAAAAAACAATTTTTGAAGCCTAATTTTTCTAAATTAGCCTATAACATCGTAGCTTGTGATTATAAACTTAACAATTGATTCTTGCTTATTGCCTACTAAAATTTTCATTGGTTTACTCGTCTATATAATATCCAGAGTCCAATTTTCAAAAAATCCAAAGGCTCCAGCAACCGAGCACCAAGCGAAGTACAAGAAACACATATCAACATATCCCCCTCTACGCAAATACCTAGCCTCGACAGCAAATATCATACAAATCCAATTTTTCTCCGCTTCTCTCTTCCTAAGCGCCGTACTGGCCGACACTTTTTCTTCAAACTTTTTCCGCAAGGATGTGCACGGCCTGTTTAAATAATCCATTCGCAGAATCGGTTGCAGTAATTTCAGTTGGGCAAAAGAGAATCATCTTTGCTGGGCAACCACACCAACTTGTTATAAGTGGAGCAAAAGCATATTGTGGGGATACAGGGTGCGATACACAGGAGTTATTTCGGGTTGAAAGGGGTTGCGCCATAGTTCAGATGGGGAGTACCTACAATACTCAGGATGAGGGAAGTTATGTGCTTCTTTTACTCATAAAAACCTTGCGGGGTGCGGCGACAAACCGGAGAGAAGCCTTGGAGGGTAAAATTGTTGATACGCCTCATTTTGCGCAAGTCACCATCATCGATACGACAAAACAGAGTACTTTAGCAACCTTGTCGGTCAGATTTGGGAATGACTGTGGGGGGAGGGTATCAGTAAGCCCCCAGATCTTGGACCGGACGGAAGCGTTTAATGAAGTCGTGCCAAACCAAGGTGCTATCCCGGCTAACGAGAGCTGCGACGAATTCTTATCGCTGATACCCATCAACGATTTGGAATCAAATTCAACAGTTGGAGGCGTTGTAGCCAGGGCTATTAGGGTTGATTGTGACCCCAGCAATTAAAAGTAAATTAATGCCCTACTGGATATAGGTCTTGTATTGACGCTTCAGCAGCAAGATTGGATCAATATGCCAGAAAACGAACACTCGCGTCAACCATAACCTGCCAAAATGGAAGGCTAACCTTTTTTTTTTGTTTTATAGTATATTTATTTATATATTTATACCAATTACCAAAACTTAGATTAGGCTTATTGTTACTATAAGAGGGTCAGGCTTGTAAGAGCAGTTTACTAGTCTCGGAAGAGATGTATAGTGATCATGAAGGGAGAGGGGAGAATGTGTGAACTGAAGCTCGTGATCGCCATTAAATTTACATAAAATTGTACCTCTCACGCAATTCAGGCCAGGATAGCCATGTATTCGCTTTCTTTTTACAGCTCACTCGAGATACTCGAATCTTGCCTTCAGCTGAATTAGTCCCAGGGTGCTATAACCCAAAATTTAAACTTCTCCCCCATAGATCTCGCCTCTCAAGGAGAGTTTTGTCGAGAGGATTAAAGTTTTAGTACTGTTATATACATATATACACGAGACAGTGTTATAATCTTAAGTTTTAACCGCTTAAAATGATCCCTTATCAATCTATTCCAAATATCTGAATATAAAAATCACAAACCCAGAAGGAAGTTTCAAATGTAATAAGTTGTAACACTTAAATATTTTATGCTAGCTTCGCCTAATCCCATATTCAGAAAATCGAACACTATAGAGAAACTATTAAAATACAAATCTCGTCATATTCGCCATGCGGTAATTGACTAGCTATCTAGTAATAACATACAAGATATAGAATTCAACCACCTCAACCCATCAATAAAGCTCTAGACTCGAATGTCTACCTTTTTCGTGCATCCACCGTCCATCCTTTATGCAGTGGTAACAGGAAAGAATACAAAAGTACCGCGGGTACATTACTCAACCCGCCTGCTAGTAAAAAAGAAAAAAAGAAAATTGAAACAAAACACAATGATAACCAGATGTCTAACGAACGCCGAATAATAATGCGAATGTGTCGTTAATTAAAAACACACTTGATGATACCATCGAATATTTTTTAGGGATAGGGTAGGGGGAACAGGAATGATGGCAACATGTAATATTAATATGATGGTATGGATGATATTTTGTAAAGGCATGTATCATGGGGAAATAATAAAACAAGAAACACACAAGAGCGCCCCAAAAACGCCGCCGTGGTGGCAAAAAACTGTAAAAGCTATTGTACAGGAATCGCAAAAATAACATCGTTGGATAAGAGAAAGGGTGACTTTTTATCATAACTAGCTGAAGCATCTGATATACCCTGATAGAAATAACCGGAAGTTAAAGTCAAGAAGACTACGAAGGTGAAGTAGACACTGATCTGCTGTAAAATTCCATAGCCAAGTTGCAAATCCAACTAATCGGGGAAGCCAATATGGAGAGAGAGGATGTCATACATTGGCGCGTAGGATGGAAGAGGAGAGGTTTAGTACTCCATCTCTCCGTTCCAGTCGTTCGATGCACTCGCTGCCGCAGTATCGGCTGCCGAGCCAGAACCGCCAATGTACCCACCCCTCTTCTTAAACTTCTTATGCTTCTTATCATGGCCCCTACCATCGCCAGAGTCCTTTCCGTATAAGTGTTGTCTTATCTGATCAGCTTGTTCGGAGCCTCCCTGGCCTGGCGGGCCATCGTGAGAGTATTGACAGTCATCTTTCTTAAGACAGTTACCTGCCTGCCAGAATGCACACACGCGTTTGCTGGCACTATGGTCTTTGTCCTTTTTGTTATAAGGTGGTTGACTTTGGTGGAAGTTCTTCTTTTTCTTCCCAAATTTGGACCAAGAACCCTTCCCATCTTTGTTGTTGTTGCTGTTATTGTTTGCATTGTTATCTTGGTAGTTTTTGTCTGATTGAATTTGTTCTGGTGGCTGATAGCTATCATTGTCGTCGCTCATTTTGACGTCGTTATTAGTTGCGCCGTGGAGATTTGCAGTGGGATCGTTGGTATTCTGGGCGGGAAACTGTTGAATTGGTTGCTGTTGTTGCTGGGGATTCTGCCCTTGGCCCATTAAAGCTTGGTACATTGCCATGAACTCGAGAGGGTTTTGAAGAGGATTTTGTCCGGGAATTGGTGGCGGGAACGGCATGTTGAACGGGAAAGCGGGAGCTTGACCAGGCTGCATAGGGATAGGAGGGAACGGGAATGGAAAGCTGGCGAAGGGCACCTGAGGTTGTGCAGCTGGCTGGGCGGGCTGGGCTTGCTGCGGCTGCGGCTGCGGTTGTGCTTGTTGCTGCGTCAACTGTTGAAGGGCCTTTGAGAGATCTAATTGTGCTTGAGCCGGCGCCTGAGGTTGAGCAGGTTGAGGAGGTTGAGGTTGCATCCCAAGTAAAGCTAGAAGAGGGTTTTGGGCAACTGCGGCGGCCGGGGCTGGCTGAGGAGTTTGTGGGGTGGGTGTAGGAGCGGAGGCAGCAGATGGTGGTGCTAACTTTTGGAGCTCAGCGAGAATGGAAGCTAGCTGAGCCGATTTTGGAGGTTCCTGGGGTGCAGCCGGGGCCGCAGCTGGAGCGGCAGGAGTTTGTCCACCACCAAGGTCCGCGAGTATGCTCGAGAGATCAACTTGAGATACAGGAGGTGGAATCGGAGCGGGGGCTGGAGGCGGAGCTGGCTGCGGTAAAAAGGCGCGAGCCATATTTTTCTTCTGATAGCTGTCACCGAAGATATAGTTACGCTCTCTTTTCCAACCCGGCGGCGGTCGTAGAATCGTAGCCTCCCAGGGGTCTCCGTTCTGTGGTTCGATTTCGTTGATGCTAGGAAGTTCGGAGGGTGTGATAGGAGGAGGATGCGACATAGAATAGTGTATAGCCAAGACATTTCTTTCTCGTTCTTGCTGTATTTGAGCCTCAGAACTCTCGGCATGCTGGTCACCCATTCTCTTAAAGCAGGTATTTCTAAGCATATCTGGTGGCCAGAGCACTTTGATCGGTGTTAGTGTATCCCACTCCATTTCGAATTCGTCGTCATAGTCGTCGAAATTTCGGTTCTTAAGGGCTTGGGCCTCTTCTTTAAGGTTGGCTCGGATTTTTGCTTTAACCAAGCCAGAATCCATGCCACCTTCCACTTCCATAGGATCATACCCATCTTCTCCCTCAGGTAGCTCCGTTTGGAAGATCTTGATCTCCTTCAACTCCTCATCAGGCTTCCATCTGACAGACTTCTTTTTCTTCACAACGGGCGGTGGCTTCTCCGTGGCAGCAGCATTCTTGGCCGCGGCGTTGGCTGCCTCTCGCTCCTTAAGCAAATCAAAGATAGAGGTGAACCCGCCAGGTTGTGGTGCAGCACTAGGAAATTACAGTTAGCCAAAAATCTTTAGAAATATGAGATTTATCGGACTTACGGAGCGGGTTTCGATTTTGCGGCTTTTTGAATACTGGCAAAGAAACCTTCGCTACTTGGTTTGGGCTTAGCAGCAGCTCCAGCAGCAGAAGCTTTGGACCCATCCGGCGCTATCGGCAACTGGATCTTCGATTTATCAGATGGTGGGTTCGCGGCGAGTCGCTTATTCGGGTGATCCTTGTCCAGCGGTTCCGTTTTTCTCTTAGTCGTTTTGCCATCATCAGTGCCTAAACTAGCAACTTTTGCGGCATCTCTGAGAATATCAGCCCCATCGGACTTCGTGATTCCTGTTATAGATTTTGCATCCACGGATTTCTCTTCCGATTTCGAGGATTCGGCACCAGACTTGGCTGATACAGATTTTGCATCTTTTGTTTTTGGTTCGCCCTTTTTGGTTTCTGCGTCCTTTTTGGCACTGAACTTGGCGGCTCGGGCTTGAATGTGAGCACATGCTTGTCTCACCTTCTCATCTCTTGTATTCTTCGAGAATGTCGTAAGCACAGAGTTAAGCTTGTAATCCTCCAAGGCATTCTCATCAAGTGCGAGCTTTTGATAAACCTGTTCAATAGATCATTAGCACAGCTTAATATAGTCACTAAAAGATGTCAACCTACCTGCAATCCATGAAGAATAATAGCACTCATTTTATCCTCTCTCCATGCATCTACCATCCATTTTCTGATACGTTTAATGATCTGTGAGATAGTAGTCATCACGCGGAAGAAATCATCAAATGCATTATCAAAAACGGTCTTCAGCCAAGCTACTCTCTTTTCCTCCCCATCTTTGTCGTCTTCCGGGATCGCCTTCATCTCGGTCCAGCACACAGCAAGCATCTTACCAACGGCAAGTTCTTCATCTTCAATTGTCTTTACAAGACGATCTTTCAGTTGAGAGATCGGATCTTGAGGAGGCTTTGCCATCTTTGGTTTAACCATCTTTGCCCTCGCTTTTTTGGTTGGCGGGGAGTCAGGGGATTCGGCCGTGGTTGGGGATTTAGTGGATGTAGTGGTTACAACGGGCTCGTAGGAAAGGGCGACAGACCCAAACGGGTCAATCAACTTATCTTCGTTCACTGTTGATTATTTTTGTTAGTATCTCAAATTATAAAGACCACCTTTGAAGGGCACAAATTGCCTTGCAGGTTGAAAATACGAGAGGGTATTACGTAGCAACTTACAATTTGTATCAAAAACTATTAATCGTTCCATGTCCATCATCATATGGCTAGAGCCGGGGACAAGCTTTGGAGAAGAAGGTGCAACAACTACAGGTTGTGGCTTCTTCTTCCTCGTAACCTTTGCAGGTTTCTTTACATCCGCGGCATCAGCTATAGCATCGATGCTTAAAGAGCTTGCTGGCAAAGTTTCGATTATATCATCAGACGGTCCAACAGATATCATCTGCTGTCGAACATCAGGTTGCTGCTGAGGTTGTTGATGCATCTGATGATTTAAAGCTACAGACTGAGAGACATTTGCCGCAGAAGCATGAGGTTGCGGAGTGCCCGTTGCCGAAGTTTGCTGGAACTGCCCGGGGACACCCAAGTACCCCTGTGGATACTGATCTAATGCATACATTGGACCATTGTTCACTCTCCAACCGCTACCATCTTGAGCATACAAAGCACCATTCTGCTGCAATTGTTTGTTTGCAACTCCAATTGGAGAATTGTTCATCACGGCTTGCTGTTGTTGTTGCTGTGGTGGTTGCTGCTGCGGTTGCTGCTGCTGTCGTACATATAAAGGTGATAAAGCTCTCTGATCCACAGGCTCGACGGACCCAGAAGGTTGAATCACACGATATCTAAAAGCCTCACCACCGAGCATAGGATCAGGGGAGTTTGAGGTGAGTTGGCCCTGAAAGCCGTGTGGAGAATGTGAAGGAGGTGCTGTGATCATTGAAGAATTGTCAAACTGAGAGAATTCAAATTGAATATCAGATGGATAAGAGGGCTGGTTTACTGCACCTTGCATCTCCTGCAGCAATTGATGGTCAGGGGAATGGGAGGGCAGTTGGTTTTGATAGGGATGAGATGAGGTGGTCGTCATCATGCCGGGTCCGTCAATATCCTCGAACGTGGGGAAAGAAAAGGGCATATCAGGAGAGTTATAGGAGGGGTTTACAGTTGCTTGTCGCCCAGCGAGCATCTGCTGATCCGGACTAGCGACATAAATGTTTGTGTTATAGGGCAATTGATCGGTTTGAAGCTGTTTTCGAGCCGCCGCCGCCGCACCAGGCTGTAGGTGACTTTGGGGGATTCCTTGATATTGGATTTGATGAGGATGGCCCTGCTGAGGAAGGCCTTGGAGTTGAACTTGGGGTGAAAGCTGCTGCTGAGGCGAGCGTTGCGAGGAGCGGGTTGTCCGCCGCAATTGCTGCTGCATGAGTGGTGGTTGTGTTTGCTGTTGTGATTGTTGCTGTTGCGTTGGGCTAAAGTGGCTCGGGGAGTACATGGCTTGGTGCTGCATGTTTGACAGTTTGACGGTTTCCTATTGCAGAGTGAGACGAGCACACCGCCTGAAGATCGCGTTTGTCAGAATTTCATTTACCAAATATGGATACAACGACTTCCACGTCTGCGGCTGGTTGGTTTTGACACACTGAAAAAAGCAATTCGGCAAGTTGAGCCCATTAAAGGTGGGCCCAATCAGAAAAAAATTTTATGTCCAAGTTCAGCCTGATAGCCGGTGTTCAAAGGATGGGGGAAGACGGCCGGTTCTGGGTATTAACACGATTGGGAATTATCATAGCACGTCATAGTTTGGGGGGTTTGTGGTTTGAGGCATCTACCGTGGGATAATATTCTCACGGAGTCGAATCGTAGTGAATGGGGAAATTGGGAGACAAAAAATCATTTACCTTGAGTAAGAAACTAGCACTTCTAGTGAGTGCCGGGGAAAGCACAGAGATTAGGGTAAGGTGGTTTCCCCTACTCTCGTATATTCGAATAGATCGCCAGGTGGTAGAGAAATATGATTGTGTGTGTGTGGACCTAAGCTGCCCTGTCAATTGGCAGAAACACCCCCAAGAAGTCAACCGAAGCTGTTCTGCAAGTAGCGAAAGCGTCCGTTCTGTCTAATGTGTGTGGGCCCTTCTTCCCAGCCAGTTCTCACACAGACTAGTGAAGGGGGGTACAAAGTGCTCCCCTGCCTCCGTGTCGAACAGCGCGAGAAAAAGCAGCAGTGCAGGGCAGAATTAGACGTTCAGTGTATAGCAGCGGCAGCAATCTTATAATACCTTATGACGGAGCAGCCCAGCTCCCTTAGACTCGGTCCTTCCTAAATTCCTGAACTCTGGCAGAAATGCCCTTCACAACCCGCCAACCAACAAGATATGTTTATGGCCCAGGGTGACCGATTCAATAGATATTCTCTATGCTGTAGGATGACGGTCGGATCGTCCTTGCATGTTTCCTCCAAGGTCAGTACTATATACGCTCCCAACTGAAGGCCCTCTGCCGAGGCCCTCCGATATTCTTTAGTGATTCCCAGGATATAGGATATTGCGTTATTCTGGTCTGTTCTTCCTTCCTCAAATTTATTGAATTTTTCCGTGAATTCAAAACTGCTGGTTTCGAGAGCTGGAAGACGTAATTTCGACCACGTCTAGGAACAAACTCCTGTTTTTTAATTCACGTAGTAATCTCTCTCTGTGTCGTGACCAGCCAAGTAAAAAGAAGCAGCCGTCGTTTTTAGACACACAATATTCGTACAAGGATATTCTCAGATATTTTGAAAAAAGGACTTTTCTTGATATCGAAGAATAAACCTCGCGTGTTCTCTCTAGAAAGAAACAAGACGGTAACAGCCTACAGCGATTACAAGCAAGTTCCCTTTGTTGTGAATGTTTTCAGCTGACTGCCAGACACGGCAGCGGAACAAGCAAATGTTTTCTTTAGTAAAAGAGACACTCTCGTCGGAGCAAGTCTTCTTCTTCTCTCTGTTCTCTTTTTTGGTTCTCAGATATCACGGAAAAACGGTTTCTTTTGGCAGATGATAAAGAGGGCAAGAAGGGTGAGTAAGTATATAGTTGCGCGTTAGAAGTAGGAGAAAAACAGAGCGACGTGAATGCGTAAGCGTGTACGTTTGTGAGAAAGAGTGGTAGTTCGTTCGGCGTTCACAAGTCACCACCGACACAAAAATAAATAGAATAGGATAAAATGCTCGCTGTGTCAGTAAAGAAAGAAAGGAATCCTCTATTTCCGCTCTTTCGCTCCTCGTAGTGATGATGCTCGTGAGATGTATATTTGTATCGGGAGGAAATTCTGGCGGCGGTTTTCTCTGGTTGAGGACGAGTTTTTCACCACTGTGGTTATTATTTTGCCTTAAGAGAAAAGGAAGAAGGAAAGGGAGAAAGGAAACAGGAGTGACTCTGGCGAGGGGAAACATTAAATGACTAGATTTTCGGGAGGGTGGGCTTTTCTTTTTTTTCTTTCTGGTTGGCTGGCGGTCACTTGTTTGGAACGGCCTTGGCAGCGCTCCTGATTTGGCAAGCTCATGCAAACACCCGAACAGGTCAACGATCCCAGCGGCTTATCCTTCTGTGCTTGTCACTAATCACAAATACGTGCATACGCCTGTTGAGTAAATGCTCTTTGGAAACAGTTCGAGGATAGCAGCAAACATGGCCTTTTTAATACCTTAGGGATATTTCACCTTTTGCATCTCGATATCTATTGTTTTGGTCGCATACCTGAAAGTTCCATTTCCTGCGGACACGGAAGAAATGTAATTTGCTTTTTGGCCTCCAGATTACGCATGTTTAGCGAACTTGCGGGTATTTTTGGGCACAAGCATTTTCAACTTCAAAAGGTTCCGAGCATAATGACGATCTCACCCAACGTGCAACACAATGCTTTGTTGGATTTGGAAGAGCTATACTGGGTTGGTATTTTGTGCTGCCTGCAATATCTAATCTTGAAGCTCTCTTATATTTATAAATATGACGCTGAAATTTACAGAGCGTCTTCATGGCGCCAACAATGACTTCTAATATTAATCGCCCAGTAAGCAACCATGTTTCTGGTACAATATTTTGAGTTCATATCCCTATCGAAAAGCCCCTCGCCCCTAAAATCATAAGAGCCGTCAACACGGCCATAGATAATTTCACAATTGCAATCGTCATACAAATATTTTTTTGTACCCGCTAGCAATTCGGACCATTGGAATCTTCTCTTCTAGCCCTTTTCTCTCCAATTCCGCTTGCACTCTCGCTTCCCTTTTCGCAACTGTTTCATCCCACTCTCTATCAAGCCACCCATATCTCATTGCTTGTAAAAAGGCTCTAGGCGTTCTACGCGGAACCTCCCAACCAAAATACCCATAGTTGTGACAAACTCTCCAGCTGTAATACAAATGTTCAGGCAGTTTATTCGCTGATCTTTTAGCCCTCTCCGACCATGGTGCTATGACTGAGGCTTCAAGTGCACTCTCGAAACTCTTGAAGCCTCTGAGGCTTACATCGATGTCTGCACTATTCAATTGCCACCAACGAAGATCATCCGCAGCCACAACTGGAACAGGAGGAAGATATAACTCCGTCTCTAAAAGTGCAAAAGGTTTGTTGATTTGAAAACGTTTTGGGAATGGTGTAAAATTTCTTGAATATCCTGCTCGAGTCATCGAAAACATATCTCTGATGCTCTCAATTTTTTGGGCATTTCTGGTCTGCCAATCCCATAACTTTCGAGGGACAGCAGTATCACCGCCTTTTGAAAACGGGTGTGTCATCTTGGATGGAGATCCTGGGTTTTGGTTATAAGACCTACAACGTTGGTGAAGAGCCTGGAAGGCTTCATGTTGTTTTCGTCTCGCTTCCGCAGTACGACGGCGTTCGGTCTCGACTTTATTTCTGGCCTCTTGAAGTCTTTCTTGGCGTTCTTGCTCAATGATTTGGAGGGTCGCTTCTCGTTCGGCTCTCCGCTGTTTAACGAGAGCGGCTGATTTGGCTAATTGGCGGGCTCTGGCCGCCGCAATATCTTCGTTTTGAGCAGCTATCGTTTTGAATCTCAAATTTAGTTGCTGATTTATCCTCAAGGTAAGACTTTTTTCCTTTATCAGTGAGCTCCTCTGAGGCGACATTGCTAAGACTGGGCGTGGTATCTTCGTTGGCTGCCGCCTGCCTCTAACACAAACTCTGGCTCTCGTAATGGTCGAATGAGCGATATTTCTTGATTGGCGACGGTTCAAAATGGCACCGGATCTTGACAACCTAATAATTCTAGCTGTGTTTCTAGATCCTCGACTCAGTCTCGAAGTCTTAAGAGGATCTTTTTTCTGTCCTCTTTCTTTGGTATTGGTTAGACGGTTCCTCGTAGATAGTTCCTCCATTTGACTTTGTCCCAGCTCTATTTTTATTTCCTTAACTATGCCTTGCTGTTTCTCTTTCAATCGCTTCTTTTCCTCAAACCTTCGTCGCAATTCTGCTTCTTGTTTTCTTTGCTTCTGTGCTCTTCTCTGATATTCTTCCACTCGACTCTGTTTTTCGTCTGTTACTGGAGCATATTAGTGGCTTGACGACTCTGCAATTCTATGTATCGACTTGCCTTCATCTGATGTCCCCTCCTTATTTAATCTTCTTTCTTTGTTGACGTGATTTTCGATATTCTTAATGCTTTCTGTAAGTCCAACCTCGCTACAATGATGATAATCCTTACCACGCATCCCCATAGTCTTAGAAGCCTCAACCCCATCTTCCCGTCCTCGCTCTGGAGACACAATTCTCAGCTTCCTCAACGGCGACAAAATACTCAACGGATCTACCATTCGCTTCCCAGGAGACTCCCCAGGTGTTGCAAGCATAGCTCTCTCTTCATTCCTCTTCGCTGCTGCTGTCAACCGCCATCTATAATCCCTACTCAGCGCTCCCATCGCGTGTAACTCATCTTTCGAATACCCCGGCTCAGGTGGCATTGATTTCATGGTGGGTGGGTTGATCTCTCTGGGCGTAAGATAAGGTGGTATCAAGAGTTCTGGGAAGTCGAGATCTTTGGGTGGTCTTCTGAGAGAGCAGACAAAGTTGTCACATGTTTCGCAGCGGAATCCATGGAAAGTACCATGCCTGCAAGTGGTGCTTACGTTCATTTTGATGAATTTAAGAATAAAATCAAATAGGGGCTTGGAAAATATTAATGTTCAGAAGTGGAGAGAGAGAGAGAGAGATTTATATTTGAGATGTATTAATTTGATGAAAGATGAAGAGTTTGTTTCATGCAAGGCGAGAAGAGAAAGAAATTTAATTCGGGGAAAGGAAGAAAATGCTGAAATATCAAGAGGGAATTTTCAAGATGGTCAGCGTAAGTTCCCGAGTGTGAGAAATTTCCCTGCACTCTCTGGACAACAAAATACTGTAGAAGCTTCTGAGATGCGTGATACACAAGACGGGACTGTTGCTTGCAATTGACGTAAAAAGGAGATGAGTAACAAAAGCGCTTAAAACATCAAAAGGAAATACAACAAGAATTGCTCGCAGAGGGACATTTCATGAGAGATAGCTCGAAACACTGAAGCTGATAGCTGAATCGGCCTCGAGTTTGCAGTTTATCCATCTGTCAAAAAAAGCCATGTAGTTGACCAAATATATCCCAAGGAGAAAATGCGATAACAATGCTATAAGAAAATAATGGGGTGTTGCAGGTTAAAGAAAGGCTATAGGCCTAACGAGTAATCGATAAAACAGGCGCGGATCATATGTTGAATACGAATTTCGAGGTTGCCTAAACTAGATGCTCTATTATGTCATTACTCAATTAGTTCAACTATCTTGAAAACATTGTCTTCTGGTCAATTTCTTAAACAGCCGATTATACGCTCTCTGGAAATTCTACAAAGACCTAGAACTTGAGAAGAGACACAGCTTACCATAATTATCCCCGATCAACACCGCTGAATAAACTCGATTGTATCAAGATGTCATAATCATCAATTGTGTCGGACTCTAACCCTCTCCCAGACCGGCATACGATGACGAGGAACGAAATGACCTCCAGGGGCAAATCTAGGACTGTCGGGATCCTCAATTTCACCGGGTTGTAGGAACTTTCTGACGCCATCAACCTCCCCTTCCTCGCTAATCCCGTTCAAACGTCGGAACAAAACACCCTCAACATCCTCATCCCATTGCCGCTCCAATTGTCCAAACATGAAAGCCTGCTCGAAGCTTCGAGGAACTTGGCTATACAAGAAATTTTGGCCGTTGTAGCCGAGAGTGTAGCATTCAATATATCCCTTTTGAAGTTCCAGGGTAGGGATACTTTGGAAAATTCGGGTAAGCTCGAAGCGCCATGGTTTAGGGGTGGCCTCGTTCTGTCCGATTACCGTGTGTTTATATGCTGCCAAAGTAACGTCGATTCCTGGGTGATCTAGGGAGCCCAATGTTGCGTAGAAAGGGTCTATATATCCCATGCTGTGAGGAGGTAGGGTTGGTACTTCTTGCTGTGGAGCGTGATATTGATTTCCTGCCAGGGTAAGAAGCCATTTTTTCCCCTTGGTTTTCCCATGGGAGACTTTCATGAAACCTGGTTGTTGGGAGCCTTCCTGAGGGCCTTGCAAGGAGTAATCGGGGCGGTTCACGGTGACTGTCGACGGTAAATGATACATTTTGACTCAGAGGACTCGAAATTGCGCAGTGGAGGTAGCTGGTGAAAAATGAGAGTTTTTTAATGTGAGCTTGGAAGTTCGTATGCTTTCAAGATTGCTTCAAAGAGAGTGTAACGGTATGATTGATAGGGAGGACGATTTAAATGAGAGGCTTAATGGCGATGCGAGAGTATACGAGGTTTGGAACTGATAATTGGAGTTGGGGCTCAGAGGCTAATGCGTGCCGAGTGTTTTTCGAGACGCGAAGATTGAGTTCGAGATGGTGAACACGGGTTACAGAACTGAGATTTAACCTGTTTCATATTATTTCCTGAATGCGCACTGTATTCGCCTGGTCCTGTTTTCATACATCGGTTGCTCAGCAGATTGTATACGTCCATGGCAAGCTACTATGTATAAACATAGGGCTCGAAAACCTAGCCCCAGCATGGCAACAACGTCTCCATGCTTATGGGTTTCCATTGACTTCAGATATACGGCAGCTATGTCATAGGACAGCTAGTCGCCAAGACTCTACCATCAACTTTAGTTTAGATATTCAAGTCGAATTGCCAGGAGGCTGCGAGTCAGGGTAGTGACTCGGATACCTGGTACGCACAATAATCTTTGTCTACGACGATCACACCAATTTTTACCTCTTGTCCTTACCGAATGGCATTAATGTGTAGCTTGAAATGTCTTAACGAATGGCAACTTGTCGGTGAAAGAGAAGAACGAGGAGTAAGTAATATCGCAAACCGAAATGTTTCGTGGACAGCTAAATTGAATTTTCACCTACAACTCTTACTAGAGTATTACATATAAACTGTTTCATTAAAACTATCTAAGCAAAAGCCAATCAAAAGCCATGTATGCTCAGAGGCGCAGTGACCTATCTACCCTGCACTACTTTAACAGATTCAATTTCATTTCACCAAAACTATTCGGTACGCCGCCACTATGTCGCTAACGAGTGTTAACGAGTGTTAACGTGTTTGTAGCACTAAATTTCGAGATATAGATGGCAGCGAAAGTGAACAACCTCTGAGATCTATCCATCTTTACTTTAAGGTGCCTTACCCTGGCCAATTCTCTCCTTCTAGTATCTTAATACCTGTTCGCTTAATGAGCTAGTACATGGGGGCAACTTGTTGGACTTTTCGTGTTGGGGGCGTCGGATGAAGAAAGGGAATTGACAGGGGGCGCCTTGCCTATTCTGCTAGCATCTAAATTCATTCGGTTTGGTGCTAAAATTGGATGAACGCTTCTTTAAACGCTCCAAGAACGTCGCTTTAAATTAGTACAAATAGTTAATTTTGATCACATATTAGTCTTGGTCCATCACATACAACTCTAGCCTTTCAGATACATATTGTTTAGCGGAAGCTAGTCTCGTACCCAGCTTAAGCTATGAATATCAGGTTAGCTGATCATCAGTTAGTCTAACGACAACGACTCGATATTCTCAATTCGAAACTTCTCATCTACGTTCACACGACTTTGTCGAGAAGTTCGACTATGCCTCGACTCCAAATCGACCGACTGATCATGTCGAGAACTCTTGGGATATCTTGGATCCGATTCAGTTGATTGGCTGACTCGAGAGCCTCGCCTCTCCTTTATACTAGAATCCCCTGGTCGTCCCATTGACGTAACAGTTAGCCCAGAGGTGGAAGATCTTCTGTTTGACTTAGATTTGTCGTTCGTGTCTTCCTTTTGCTCAAGGTTTAAGTTGCCAACCGATTTAGCTAGCTCGTCAATCACATTACTAGGAGCTCTCTGCCTTCTTGCCGCAAGAGTGTCTTCCTTTAGTTTTTCCCTTTCTAGTAGATTGACGAAGTTCCAACCATCTATAGCGGTACTATTCCCGTTGCTAAGGACAGGGGTCTTGGAGAGATTGTCCTTTCACGCGGTCGAAAGAAAGGTACACCCGGTGGTACACCTTTTTTCGGTCTCTGAAAAGTGGATTGGCTAGCAAAACCCGATAATTCAGTGTTAGAGCTCGCGACCGCCAACTCTGCTGGTATACTATGTCCATTTCTTTGAGTTGGATAATAACTCGGGTTACGGAACTCGATGATTCTGGTGGTGGTGCGCCTATTTGCTCACGTGCATTTTTAGTCTTTGAGATTGACTGGAATTGACAAAACTAGTTGCTTTCTTGTCGTTAGATGACGCGTAACTTGTGTCCGTAGTTTCTGTACGATATGAACGACGGCCGATGGAGCCAGAGGCTTCTGAGCTTCGACTTTCAAATCTGGGCCTCCGAAAAGAATGTCGCTTGTCGAAAATGGACGGCTCTGAGGTTTCATACGTTCCGTTGGATGTATATGTGGATTCGGGAACTTCTGATATACGCGATAAAGGAAATTTGTAGTAGTCATCGTCTTCAGAGTATTTATTTCGTCTTTCGTGTTGGTGGGTAGTTTGACTCGTAGAGATGGATGAGTAGTTGCTAAGATCTTGAAGAGGTGGTAAAGCTGGAGCTGGATTTGGTTGATGTTGCGCAGGTTTTGGAGTCTCTCGTTCGTGTTCAAACTGCTGGTATTTTTCGATCCTGTTTTGTATGTCGTGTTGGCAAACAATATCGGGTAGGGATAGATGTTTTCTTTTGCATATATCTTCTCCGAATTCACATGGGGGAGCGTAACTGCATGTCTTCTGTCCATAAGGGGCTTCGGGAAAGTGGATTTGGCTTGCGTATCTTGGACAGGCTTTACATTATTTATAGCATGACACACTGTGCTTGCACCAATGATGTTGAGCCTCCATGGCGTTTGACCGCTCGATCAATTTGATTATATCTTGCCAATAGTCGTCATCTTTTCTCTTCTTGAACAAAGTCATTTTTGCTAGAGTATGAGGAGGCTTTTGTAGCCGGAGTGTGTAGGAATAGGATGAAGTTCCTAGAATGATAACGAAACTGTTATAATGAATGATATTATGAACAAGAAATACTCTCTATAAATTCGAATTGACAACGAAGGGCCGATAAGTATGAAGGTGGAAAGAGAAATAAGGAGAAGAGTACAGTAATTTGGATATTTAGTATCTATAGGTACGCATCCATCGATTCACATTTGCAAGCAGAACCCTGACCAAAATAGTTTCAAAACTACTGAAGTAGTCTCTAGAATCTCTTACAAAAGTATTTTTTTCGCAGGGGTTGTATATATTTTGGAGTTAAAGCCAGTCTCTCGCCACCATCTCTTAATAATCTTTTGGTATGAGATATACGCAAGAACCTTTACAATATGCAACCCCGTACAACGGAGACAAATATGTCACTGAGTCAGCTGTTGTATTTTATGTGTTGCTTACAAGCGCGCGTCAAAGGGGTGATCTGCTGATAAGCGCTCGCTTGGGTGCGTTGTGGGAAGAGGGTTGGCTGCCCTAAAACACAGCAGCTGATGCTCACAAAAATTTGTCGAAGGGAAACGTCAACCGGGGTTAGCAGCAGACATTACTATCACCATCAGCACCATCAATCACGGGCATACCCCAACCCCTCCTCTACTACGGTACGATACTTCCTATACCGCTACGAGACTGTCTCGAATACCCCTCTTCTCGAAAAGCAATCGCTTTTAGAATCGACGGATCGTAAAGGGAAACTAGAAGCTAACGTTGGAGACTTGCACCTATCGACAGATTTCACCTCGTCTTTATACTACCGACAATAAATTAGCCCAACATGACTGAACAAATGATCTTGAGGGGAACCCTAGAGGGTAAATATTCTCGCTGGAAGCGCCAGAGTTGGAAATCAGGAACGGTTTGGCTGATAGAGTTGGAATTATAGGTCACAGCGGATGGGTCACCTGTTTGGCTACCTCCATGGAGAAGTATGTCGAAAATCGCCGTCCGGGGCTGTATTCTCTGTTGAAAAGAGGAAGCATATGGCAGGAATTGTGTGAAACTGGCAGGCTGACGAGATGAATAGCCCAAACATGTTGCTCTCCGGCTCCCGTGATAAGAAACTTATCGTCTGGAACCTCACCCGCAACGACGAATCGTACGGTGTTCCAAAGCGATCTTTGACCGGTCACTCGCACATCGTCTCCGACTGTGTCATCTCTTCTGATGGTGCTTATGCCCTTTCCTCTTCTTGGGACAAGTCTCTCCGTCTTTGGGAGCTCTCCACTGGTGTCACCACGCGTACCTTCACTGGCCACACCAACGACGTTCTCTCCGTCAGCTTCTCCGCCGACAACAGACAAATTGTTTCTGGTTCCCGTGACCGAACGATAAAACTGTGGAACACTCTTGGCGACTGCAAGTACACAATCACCGAGAAGGGCCACACGGAATGGATTTCGTGCGTTAGATTCTCACCAAACCCTCAGAATCCGGTTATCGTTTCCGCAGGATGGGACAAATGCGTCAAGGTGCGTAGAAGATTCCAGCTCCTGGCTTTTTCCACTTTCAATCTAGTCGATTATCCATACGGATACTATCTCCAATGATGCCCTGCATTTTTAAAAAGTATTTGCTACTTCAGAGGTCCCATCTAGACCTATGAGACAAACAATCACCATTCAATGCCCTGAGATATAGCAACATCTTGATTTTTTACAACAGAATTTATTACCAAGTTATCAATGAAACTTACTGACGGGAACTTCTCAAAAAGGTCTGGGGTCTCCAAAACTGCGCCATTCAAACCAACCACACCGGTCACACCGGTTACATCAACACTGCCACCATCTCCCCCGATGGTTCCCTCTGCGCTTCCGGCGGTAAGGATGGTACCACCATGCTGTGGGATCTCAACGAGTCCAAGCATTTGTACTCCCTCATCGCCGGCGATGAAATCCACGCCCTCGTTTTCTCGCCGAACCGCTACTGGCTCTGTGCTGCTACTGCTTCTTCGATCGTTATCTTCGATCTTGAGAAGAAGAGCAGAGTCGATGAACTCAAGCCAGAATTCCCAACCCACAGCACGAACCCAGAGAAGAGAAAGAGCAGAGACCCAGAGTGTATCTCCCTCGCATGGAGCGCTGACGGACAAACTTTGTTCGCTGGTACGTGAAATCTGCTTCCTGTATGCTATTTTTAGCAATCTCAAATGCTGACAACAACGAACGAATAGGTTACACCGACAACTTGATCAGAGCCTGGGTCGTCATGTCGAGAGCGTAAACGAGATGAAAAAGAAGAAAAATAGAAAACCCAAAAAAGTTACATCTATGAGAAAAGGTTCTCCTTCTTGTAATGACCTTTTTATGAAGCCTTCTTTTTTTTCCTCTTCCCCTTTTCTCTCTAATTTTTGCATCTTTTCTTTAACTTTTATTATACTACTTACTTTTTTTATCTTTTTCCTTTTTTTTTTTGCTACGGGAGTCAAATGTTTATACCGGCCGTCCGTCATCATCATCCGTTCTCGCGTTTTGAGATCCGTCATCCATGCACCTTTTCCAACAATTGTATCTTACTATATTACATATATTACACTACCGGGGGTCCTCCTTTCTCTTACTTTATTCCAGGTTTCTACCGAATACTTCCTTTGTTCCTCCTCTAATCCTTGTCTTCAACCTCCTCCGGTATATACTTTACTCATTCTCCATCAGTCTCAGGGACGGTTCTCCCTACTCAATACCAATCCCTTTGCGAGGAGATATACTAGCGATCACAGTTCCCGGGTGTCCATCGTCAAGAGAAAGAAGAAATAATACGTGAATATAATTATAAATGAGACAATCCTATTCTGGGTAGAACAGTTATATACTGAGTAATAGTCTAGGGGATGGAGTAGATTATAGCAAGCTTCTATGACGTGATTCGATAAATCGTATTGTAGGATAACGGCACCAAGATACAGTCATTTTGGAGGCACTAAATGGCCTAGTAGATGCAGTTGTAATACATAGTGAATGTCCTCATTCACAATAGAACATCTAGAAAATTATGAATAAATCGGACGAGAGCCCTCAAACTACGCGTATAACGATGGAGACTAACTTCTCAGGAAATAATGTTAAAATTATCATAACCATTGAAATACAAAATTACCAATGTTCTCTCTCTGGATTAAAACAAGCATTTCAGTTAACCGAAGTGATACAGTATTCAACAATAACCTCACGTCAAACAAGACAAAAGACCAAACGTGAAGCGTACGATTGATAGGGCAGAAGTATATTTTAAATCGGCAAGAACCAAATATCAAAAACTTTACAACCAACCGCACCAGCCATCCATCCCATTCCCCAAATTTCCAATTTGATATCTCCCCAATCCTATTCCCCACCCTCAAATCCAAAGGTATCAGAAACAAAAAATAACGATAAACCATTCAAAATAATAATAAAAGATAATGTGTCCATTCCGCGTTTCCACCACGTTTAATTCTCCAGTTATCCTGATGCACCAAGTTCGTAAAACACTCCCCGCTGTTACCGCAAAAAGTTGTTCAGTGTAAGTTCAAGTCGTTGCCTAGCCTTATGTCTCAAGTGTATTCCGAGAGCGATGTCTCATCGCCCGTGTATAATGCAGCTGCTCTCTTGCACAGCGAGAGTTGATAAGCGTGAGGATCGGCTAGAAAGTTTGAATTTTATCATGCCCCTTCCTGAGAAAAAGATATGAGCGAAAAAGAATACCGTAAAACCATAAAAAGATAAATAGAAGAAAGCAGTCCGATTCTGCGCCGGTGTACATGATTTTTAGTAGCAAAGCAAACAAAAAAAAAAGCAAAGGACTTGAGGGAAAATAAACACAATCTTAAAAGAGGGATAACGATAATATCCGTAAGTTGAAAAAGGAAAAATAAGATTATAAGAAGGTTCCGATGTACTTGGAAGGCTGGAGCTTTTTTGTGGATTGAGTTTTCAGTACCTTAGAGATCACCGGCGGTAGCGACCAAAGCTGCAAACACGCCGACACCGCCAACGAGCGCACCGGCAATAGCGGTAGCAAGAGTGGAGCCCCAACCAGCACCGTTATTCTGTGCACGAGGTCGCTTAACCTTGGGTTCGGAAGATTCGGCTTCAAGCTCATTCTTGAGTTCATCGGCAAGCGCGAGGAGTTCTTGGCGGTCTTCTTCCACCGGTTGAGGAGCGGGAGCCGACATGGGAACTGCAAGCTGGTGTTTCATAGGAGCCGCGAAACGACGAGGGAGAGGTGCGATCTTGCGGTTCGCCATGAAAGTAGGAACCTCAATGTCCAAATTAGTTTCCATCTTGGAACATTCCTCTGGTTCTTCGCTCTCAGAGCGTTTGCGCTTCTTGTTCGCCGGTAACAGAAAATCGATGTCGGGAAGAGGTATATCAGCGGATTCATCATCTTCATCTTCTATGAATATCTCGTTCAACTTCTTGGCGACGCCGGCCCAGGGGCCCTTGTTCTTAGCCTCTGCATCGAAAGAATCGCTTGTGTCATCATTTGGCGAGAAGAAGAAATTCTCCATTGACATAGCATTCTTGACCGCGTTTTGAACGAGGATATTCTCAGCCACTTCCTCAACAGACATGGTATTTTCAGCGGCGATTTCTTGCACTTGATCATTTTCATCATTGCTAGAAATGTCGTCCTCGGTGTCGTTGAGTAACTCATCCCGGTAGTCATAAGTTGGTTCTTCATCTTCAGATTCGCTTCCCGCATCATCCATTGGCTCTTCCTCGACTGATGAAATTTCAAGTGAGAAAGACTCTGCCATATCCTCATCTTCGTCAGAGCTAAGGGCTGACTGCTCATATGAACCTGCCTCGGAAGTTGATTCGTAGTCAGGATCTTTCCGTTCCCAGCTATCGACTTCCGAATCCCCTTCTTCCGAAACTTCAAAGCGACCGGCCATTTTTATTTCAGGAGAGGGAGATCGCGTCTCAGCCGGCGAGAGCGGGACCCCGGTCCCGGCGTCGCCACGACCAGCACATGGTGAATCCGCAACTTCAATCTCATTAGCTCCATTGTCAGGTTCCTTCTCTGAGCTTCCGCCAATATTAGATTCGAAGTTTCTAACCCAAAATGGGATACTTGAATCTGCCTTCGCTTGATTCTGATTCGTAGATGTAGGAGTTGGGTATGGGAGACTCTCTTTCTCCTTCGACGGCGTGTAAAAGGTGCGAGAGCCTTGCATCTCGATTCGAGAACGCAGAAATGATGTGGCACGATCTCTCATGGCCTCAGCTTTACGTACTTGTTCCATGGCTAATTTAGTGCGATTGGCCAAGTTAGCTATGGCGCCACGAGAGATATTGAGCGGTGAGGTACTGTCGAGAGGCTTACAGTCCGGGTCAGCCGTGGTGGTATCAGAGCTATATCCGAAACGAGATACGAGCGGAGCTTTCCAGGTGTTGTCCCAGGCTTGCTTTATTTCTGGAGAAACGAGTTCCTCGAGGACAGGAGGGGGTTCCAGACTGCTGTTTCCGGCGGTAGTGGTAGGAGATTGGATATCTGGGAGTGGGAATGACTTTTTAGCAACATCGCCTGAATCCACCGAGACAGTTGATGTAGGGGCGGAGCCTGCTGGATTGCATTCGTGGGAAGAGGCTGTATCGTCTTCATCGTACTCAGCATCAACATCATCATAATCTTCGAGATCAGAATCCAGCATGATCGGGTGAGATGCAGCTCCTTCGCGAACTGGAGTCTTGGAAGCCTGCCTTGATTGACTTTGGATTAATTCATTTATTGACATTCGAGGAACAGACGTTCTGTTTGGTTGGGATGTATGGGACTCCACGGTCAAATCGACATGAGTTGTGTTTCGAATAATAGAAGGCGACTCTACATTAATATCACAGAGAGACTCTCTGATGATTGTAACCGGCACTTCTGAGGGTGGATCAGATCGCCAGCTTGCCCAGCGTGAGGAACTCGAGGTTTTTTCTCGCTCCTCTTCCCAAGGGTTACTTTCGTCCCAGTATCGTGGTTGAGACTCTGCCTTATTAGTAGCCTTTACCTTAGTTATCATGACATCGTCATCCTCCTCTTCTTCTTCTTCTTCATCGCTAGAATATGGGCTGTCGGGGAGTACGAGCTCGTCGCTTGTGATGCCGTAGCCGTGGTGTACTTCAGCCATTCTGCTGGTCTGAGTGATTTTGACGCCAAAAACTTTAGGTGGAAATGTTTCTAGAAGCAAGTTAGCAAATATAGAGAACTGAAAGTAGATATTGTTGGATATTGCGACCGTACCGGAGCCTCGGCTGACAGAACTACCGAATTTCACGGTTGAACCAGACTCGAGAGGAACAAATCGCTTCGGTTCAAGAATTCGATCGTTGATGTATGTACCGTGCATAGAACTGGCGTCCGAAATGACAACCTATTGAAAGATAGGAACGATAAAAATATTAGCAAAGAGGAGACTGATGAGATGAATTCTAGAAAAAATAAAAGGAATATTCTAGGGCTTTTAAAGTGTTTGTGATAAAAGGTTTCGTAGAGTAAGAGGTACAACAGGCATGAATCATCACTGAGCACAGGGTTGGGCGGGGAGCTGGTCAAACGAGGCTTCAGGGATTTGACGTACCTTTCCTTCTTCATCGCATTTGATCCAAGCGTGTAGACGGCTCATGACGGGAGAATCAAAGTAGGCGTTATCAGAAGCAGGCAACAGATTCTTGGTCTTGTTTCTGCTGGAACGGCCGACAGTGATGATAGGTTTGCTGGGGGTGATGCGGATGGTCCGAGGACCAACCGAGTCCGCGAGGCCGCCAGAGGGTGTCAGAACCACCTCAGCAATACCTGTAGATGTCATTTGAAATTTAGCACTTTCGGGGTCTGAATAGGAAGATGTCCCTTTCCGAGAGAATAGAAAGGACGGGAAAGAGAAAAACAAAGGGAAGGAGTAGGGCGGAAGAGGGGAAGAGCTCGAGGTGCCGGAAGTTATAAGGCGGGGTGGTGCTTGGAGATCCAACTCACTTTCGAGAGCAGTGGAAGCCATGGTGTCTTCCTTTCCAGGTCCCGAACTGGGCGGGAGTAAATACAGCAAGCTAGACGAGCGATGTTATTCCGAGTTTGAAGAGGGCTGAATCGAACAGATTCTGACGGCGAGATATCAAGAGGATCGAGGTAGTTGGGAGAAGGGAGGAGGAGGAGGCCGATGAAGTCGAGGACGGGTGAGTGGATTGGGTTGGAGGGGCTACAGCGAGGGAGGAGAGATGTGTTGTGTGCTTAGCTGGGATCAGCGCGAGGATGATCAATTCAACTCAAAAAAGAGTAACTCCGACGGATCCAACTCGGATCCTTCCTTCCCCCAGCTCTTTCGATTCTATTTTGATATCAGGCCATGGACAGTGGAGAACGAACAAAGAAGGCACGGGAAATTGCGACGATATGATACGATACAGCGCAGCAAGGCTAGTAACAAATCTTCTTGAATCTGGTATGTCCACCCGGCGCCAGACGAACGGCGTGGTTCTTAAAGAGAAGAAGTCACGATGTAGCGCGAGGATCCAGCCTTCTTTCTCGGTCGTTCGCTCAATATTATCAATCCCAAGAGTCATTCTTCTTTCCGATGCCCGTTTTTTGGCCGAACTCTCGTCGCTGGTTGGTCAAATCGAGACAAGGTCCAATAGGGAGCTAACGAGTGGGTCTAATTCGCGAAGCGATACCCCGATTGGCAGCCTGGAGGGAAACCCTGCGTGGTTATTGGCTGCGCCGCATCAAGCTCTGGAAACCACACCAAATGGTACCACAATAGCTCTAGCTCTGTAATACGAATGCGGCAAAACGTTTGTGGGGAAACCTTCTTTGGCCATAGCCAAGTCAGCATCAAGCATTGAAAATATCCCATATATAGACCAAATCTAGTCCCGCAGACTTAGTTCCATATTATGCTTATCTAGAACTATTTTCGGGGGTGTGCCCTCCGAGTCTTTTAAACTCCAAGTTACAATTTTGAGTTGGTCTTTCACACGCGACACCTGCGCAGTTTATCGAGTAGTCTGGTTTGCATTTATCAAGCAATTAGAAATTCGTACTATAAAACACTAAATAGAGTGTATACAGAAGGGCAGCTTTCAACGTCTCAGAAAATACCATTGGGAAAACTCGTACCCCTCTATTCACGTGCTTATTGGACTTCTGTTTCTCCTATATCAGAATTAGTTATAATTTCGGTTTAAACAATATCGATCTGGTATTCTTACTTGGGTTTCTGAAAGGAATTGACTGTAGAAATTCAAAGAGCTTTTGGCTAACTACCCCGAAGGACTTTTTTGGTAAATTTCCATCTCAGAACTTCCAAATCCTTTAGGATCGCTCAAATAATGGATCTCTTTGCCCGATTTTTTCAAATGTGATGACTGAGGGTAACTTCAAGTCGTAAGTTTGCGCAACAACGTCAAACGAGGGAATATAATGTGTAAGATCGAAAGGATCTCCTTTGTTTTGGATTGGCGCGATTCTTGAGAGACACCCATCTTTTCTAAAGTCGCTCAATTTTATATTTATTCACTAAGGCATTGAGAGCTATGGTGCCAGTAGCTTTCACTCGCTCCACAGCGAATTTTCCTTGGATATATATTACAGAAACTTATGCTTGTTGTCGGGCACGTTCATAACTGATTCAAGTATTCGCTCGAGCACACTGTTCCGATGTGTGGTTCTGAGAATTTTCTCGGTTGAATGCCGGCATTTGCCGCCACGGCAGCGGTGTACGTTTTTCCAGTACCCGCAGAGCCAGTGAAAGCGGCAATAGCGCCAGGGAGGTCCGTGGGTTTACAGACCGCGTACTTGGCCGCGATCTTCTCGTTGTTATTGAGTTTCGAAGTCTGAACCACCTCCTCTACCTCAGGTCCGACATTAGAACCCAAAATCGTAGACGGATGAAAATATACCCCAGAGCCCGGTCGGAAAGAGTTTGCAGCCCCGTTGAATCAACGAGATCTACGAGTAGTTTGTGGTAGCTCGCGATCAACTTTGCGTCCTTCACGGCTTCAAGTCTATATCGCCTGTATATTAGTTCGTGCTCTAATCTATATGCTTACGGGGCTGCTGTGTACCCAAATTCACCTTGGCCCAGCATCAATTATATGTTCTGATGCTCCTGTAGGCCAAGATTTTAGCTTTCTTTGTTCTTCCATTTACTCTAAAGCACCGGCTAACCCGAAAATATCCTTTTGCGATTCTTCCTATAGAAAGTTACTTATTATGCTTCTAATATCAAGATTAGCCTTAACAGGTTAAGCTTACCTGAGAATGAAGATCCCAAAGTTACCAGTAATGATTTATCCCAGTTTTGCCCTGATCAAGGCGCAACATAGCCGGTGTGGATTATTGATGAAACCAATATCCTAATATGCATTGGATCGTACCATAGATATAAGGACAATCTTCGATTCGTGTCCTTGGAAAGCATCAACGGTCGAAATTCGGAATCCTTTTCTCAGTGATTTTTCGTGTCTCTTCGTGATCACACGGCGTAGCTCGTGGAGCTGCCTAAGATACAGCGTGAGTACGTTGATACTGGAAATATCAACACCACCTTTTCCGAGGCAGCCAAGAGTTGATATGACCTCGATAATATCAATTGCAGCTTCAATCTTCATTAGATTGTAGAAAGAAGTACCATGGTAGACCTCTGGACCTTCAGCATCACACTAGATGCTTCCAGATTTGAGCTTTGGATTCAATTGCTTAAGCCCTTCTTTTATAAATGGATACCCGATATGGCTTTCGAAGTTTCTGTTGGGTATACAACGAATTTCTTCTTGTCCGAGCGCAACGTTCCTCTTTGCAGCGGCAGAAATGCCCCGGGTGTAGAGAAGGCTTCTTATAGCGTCTAAAGCTATAGCTTTTAGCAACTAGCAACGATATTCTTTTCGTAAGCTTCAAGACCTCGCATCGTTGCCCTAATATTGCTACCTCGAAAAATATTCAAGTACTTACGAGCCATTAAAAGCTGATATACTCCCGGGAAGCTCATGAAGCAGGCAAATTCCACGAGCTTCTGCAATTTTTTCACTGTGTTCAATCAGGACTTCTGGATATTTGCTGTCTACTCGAGGCTCAATTTTTGCAACGAAATTTTAGGCATGAGCCAGGATATAATTACCACTGCATCGAGCTGGAAGCTATTTCTCGTTGCAGTTGCCTCCATTCTATTAATACAAAAGTTAGCTTGAATGTAAAATTATATGTTTTCAAGGCTGTTACTTACCTATGGGATCTATCGCCTCCGGTTACCGTGATAGATGCATTGAGTGAAGATATCATATAAGTGGCCTTCCACTTCTGCCTTACATTGTTTGCATGGCAGATTTATAAATTTTTCTTTGAATGAGAGTCTTCTATTAATGATATCCGAGAAGCTTCCAAACTAAAATTTTTTCATAACATGAAGCACCATTGCTAGAGAGAGGGATAGTGGAAAATCCCTTTTTGAATATCTCTCCTAAGATTTCGTGATCGTTGCCAAACGGTTGCTTGATAATATTAAGAGCGATATATATATAACAAGAAGCGATAATGTTGCTTCATATGTTGCTATGTAAGTACAAGGTTAATGTAAAATATAAGTCCGAATTGCCGAGACGCCAGTGGGAACACTGTTACTTTATAATGGAGAAGTATGTGGCTCCTCTACTATGTTCTCGGTCACGTGACATTATGCAGCAACAGCAGCGCCTTGAGGTTCGCCGCGGTTCCTTCGATATCATTCTCCGTAAAGCTAAGAACCCGCTAGCTTGACCATGAGAATACTCCGAACTATATTTCTTCCAGCTCTATCAACAGTTGACAAAACTGCCAAGGGACTGAAAGGCAATTTTCTTAGCTAGATATCAACTATGACCTTGGTAACATTGGGAGCTCAAAGGAATTATCGCATTAAATTTTATGAGATTTGAAACTTCACTATACCGAGTTCAATATTGTTTCAATTATAGCTTTACTGCCATACTAACATTACATGCAGTTAAAATGTACTAAGATTGATAAAAATTAAACGGTATGTATAGAATCCGGGATATCTCTATGAGCCGAGGAGAGATTTGCAAATTTGTTGTATACATGGATACAACTAGATCTGATGTATCCCCGGAGTTTTGAAGGCAGTCTGGAAAACAAGATCATCTATCCGTGCTTTTCTACTATTATTGTCTCTCAATTATAAAAGCCAAGATAAATTATTTGGTAAACATCCGCAATGGATTTTAATCGATCACTGTATTTTAAACGTTTAATACATGTAGTCGGGTATCATAAGTTGATCGATTGTAACCAACGTTTCAGGGGTTGCAATTCACACTCGAAGTCACTGAACAGCCGTAGATGTCGTCCGACACGCATACTGATATTCTGCTTTCGTAACAGGGATCGTAATAGTGGCGGTTTTCGACATCTGTCCGTAGGGTGTAGACACCATGTCAGCGACTCACTCAAAAAATTCGATTGCCTTCGAGAAAGGGAGGTAGTAAAGATGTCAAAGCCACCTACCCAACTACTATACTTCAAAAACTCCAGTCTCAGTGCCGGTGGAATGGGCACAGTCGTCACGGCGACATTCGTACACGGCGAACAATCTACAGACCATGTACTCGTCACTGTCGCAATATGTTCCGTCTCCACCATGCCAAAATTGGGAAACACCCAATGATATATGAGTTTCGTGCACGGCGATAGATCTACGGATGTAGTGGACGTGGTGCTGGAGCCTGTTGTAGTGAGTAGGGCATCCGAGCTCGAAGCGGATGTACCCGAAGTTGAGTCAGAAGTGGTACTCGACGTCGAAGTGGAATCCGAGCTCGTGATAGTAGTCGTAGTGTCCGAGCTCGAGGTAGGCGTAGCACTCGAGTCAGAGCTAGATGTAGTACTCGAGTCAGAGCTAGACTCGGACGTAGTTGTGGTAGAAGATATTGTATCCGTAGTAGTGGAAGTAGAGCTAGAGGCAAGAGGCGCAGAGTCGCTTGAGATTGGAGAATTAGAGTTGGTATTGTGTGAGCTTGCGTCTTCGACCAGGCCCGAATCAACTTGAATATCATCCGGTTTCGGAAGAGCTAATGCGCTACATATTAAAATTGTAAAATTGTTAGTCCATGCATTCATCCATTTTGCCAAGCGTTAATCAATAGCAAATGAGGGGAGCGCATGAACACACTTTGTTAAGCCCAAAGTCAACACTAAGATCACAGCCCATTGCATCGCTGACTGAAATGAACAATTTGTAATCGGCTAGCTAGTTCAGGCGTTTCGATTTGGATCTAATCTTCGTATCTTGTGTTAAAATGATTCGAATTGAAGGACAAGGTCTAGATAGTGCGTAAAGGTTGGTAGAGTCGCCCGTTAACTCTCGATACACCGATCATCGAAAATGACGAGTATCGACGTCACTACACAAACAAAGGAGTGTTATAATTTCAGTCGAAAGCTAGTAACGGATATTACACCTCCAAGGCTAGGGTAATGTAGGAACATGGCTAGTTTGCTTTTCAAAATTCAAGAAGAGGAAAAGAATAAACTGGTCTCCCCAGTGCACATGAACACTTCTTAAATGTTAGTGCACTCGGAACTCTTCTCTCGTCCAAGTAAGGCCAAGACGACAGAAGCGGGGGCCATTTATAGGGACTGGAAAGTATACACTTTCCCCGCCCTTATTCGCATTTGTCATACTAATTTGAGAAGCAAAAATATTTCTGGCGTCGATACCCGATCAAAGAAGTCGTGCTGCCAAATAAGCTACCCGAAAAGCCCAGTTCGAGAACTCTTGGCGGAGCATACTATTCCATTTTCGAAACCACAACATAAAAATGGTAGATACTGCCGAATTGAAACATAAAATCATGTTAAAATAATTTTTCAATTTGGCAACGTGATGCGATTTCCTTAGCAAAATTCGGGAATATTGGAGCTGGGATATCTGTATAGGTTGCAGTTATCAATAATTGAGCTTGAGTTTAGCAGAAGGAGGCTCACATTTGTGCAACCTCAGCCGCCGCGACCCACCTGTCTCCTGTTGACCCACAGCACACCCGCTCAACACATTTGTACTAAAAATGCAACACGCCACAAGTGCTGTGAGTTTCGTGAAACAATTTGAAGGTCGAAAACCGGTGCGCTCGTGTAATTCCTTAGCAGTGTTTCGAAATGCGGGAGAAGGAGAAATAGAGGATCTCCAAGAATGTTTTACAATGCGTCACGTATTTGATACCTTGTATATAGTTTCTTGCTTCCCTCTCTTAGGCCATAACCATGCTTGGTTTCGGCATTCTCCCCGCAACACTGACAGGCCATTTACTTGGCGTCGCAACTAAACTCACAACCGTTCCGAGCCCCAGACAAAACTTGAGAAAGCGAAAGCCCTAAAACTGAAAAGCGAATCCTTGGCCTAAGCACTTGGAAGCCGGGGCTTTGGGGTTTGAGACCCCTTGGGCTTCAGCGCTCGCGGGTGTCCCCTACAAGAACGCGCGTACGAAGAGCGAAATTTCCATGTTCGGATCTGGCGACATCGGATTCTCTGTCCGTTGTTGACCCCTTTTCCATTCGATGCAAGCCGCAAGAACAAAATATATGCACGGACGCAGCACCATGAGAGTCTTAACTTTGCTATACACTATTTCTTTTTTACTATCTGAAAGATAATACGGCGAATTATGACTTCAAATTCTGAATGGGTACTCACATATGATGCCACTCTTCAGAAATTTGACCTAATTGTTCGCATGTTGCTTTCCGAGAAAACTTCGTATTCTTATTCGTCGACAGTGTTATAACTCTAAAATATCCTATCTTTATAACGGCTTTGTCGCAAGAGCTTGGAAAGCCACGATAAATGGTCCTGGCATATAGCATGAAGTTATCTCGTGGAAATTAGATATTATTTTGTGTTGGATAGAAGCTCAAGTCGCCGGTATCTTGATCATGCTTCGATAGCGGAGGGGGGTGCCGTGCAAGGATACCATCTTGGAACCGATGCGCCGAGGCCTTTCTTTCTTTTTTTTTTTTCCGGATTCGTTCAACTTAGGTCCTAGTATTTCTTTTTCTTAGCTGTCATATAAAACTCTTTTCTACTTCGTAGTTGCTGTGGAAATAGTGTTCGAAAAAAATAAGCAATATGCACCGCCAAGAAGTACCTCCAACATAAATTCTGGTGAAAGGTACTTCTTGGCGGGGCATATTGCATATTTTTTCGAACACTATGTGGAATTGACAGTTTTTGAATTTGTGGATGTGCCCAGATAAGAAGAAATACGCGAAGCCGATATTGCCACACTACGAAGCATAATATCTGATAATATGGATTAATCCCTGTGCGTGAGACCACTCAGACCATGGGTCTATCACATCGTGACAAAACGAGCGCCACAATATATAGCTGTTGCAGCGCTTGGAGGGACTACCTTGCTTCGTTTTTACCGCCGATATATATAGTACTCCATAAATATTTCTTTAACTTTCCACTTAGCGTTAAGAAGCTATCAAAGGTGGATCTCAGACAGCGAATCACTCCTTCCCGGCACAGTGCTTTCCGAAGTCAACCAGCTATTAGGGTTGGCCACCGAAAAAGACTGAAAGAGTTATTCTGATCTAAGCCGTTAGCCTCCTATATTATACCCCAAAATTGAAGATGCGGAGTGAATTTTAGTGTCGACCCACTGGGGAAATTGGCGTGTTCATTTCAGCTTCATCTTGGAAAAAACAAAGAGCATTTGGCAGCATTTGCCTGCACTTCCCACATGCCTGCCACGTGGGATAGAGATGAAACGGCGAAGCTATAAGATGTCGTCAAGTCGCTTGCTTGGGTTTTTCTCTTTTCTTCTCAATTCCAAGGCGAAATTTCAACATACACTGGTTACTGTATTGTTTTTTCGATTTCCCTTCTCACATTCTTTTATCTTTAAACTTTAGGGCATGAAAATGAAATTCTTCCCTGTTATCACGACTTCCCTCGTGGGACTTGCACTCTCCTCGACAGTTTCTGTTCTTGGATGTCCTGCACCACCGCCTCCTCCTCCCACTCAGACTGTTTCTCCTAACAATTACGAAGCTGCTACCAAACCAGTACCACCACCAAAACGCTCTGTTCAGCCTTTGCTGCCCTGGCCAACGCCCCCAAAACCCTACTGCAATTCCAAATGTGTTCCTATTGTCAGAAAGTCATGGTAAGAAAAGAAGAGCTAGAACCTCCCCCTTGCATCCAGATACCTTGCATACACATGTGCATACAGCGGGCTCTCTTGGCGCCGATGCCAACCCGCGAATTCGCGAACAACCAATCCCCGATGCTCACTTTGTTACTATCTAGGAGAAAACTGTCCGATACTGAGAAATCTCAGTATATTGCAGCTGTTAAATGTCTAAAGGAGGCAAAGGCTGTAAGCGGCCTCGCAGGCGCCAAGGGCATATTCGATGACTTCCAAGGGATTCACTCTGTCCAGACCCCATATATTCACTGGGTTGTAAGTAGCCACACCGTCGCCATGTTTGACCACATTCTCCCACGCCCCTTGCTTTAATTATTTTTTTTCATTTCCCTGCTTTTCATTGAGGTAAAAAAAATCTTCTAACACCTGCTTCTTGAGTTAAGGGGCACTTTATCTTATGGCACAGATATTTTCTGGCCGTTTATGAAAACGCTTTGAGAGAGCAGTGCGGCTATGCTGGTGCCCAACCTTACTGGGACTGGGAAACTGACAACGCTTCCGGATTGGATATGGACGACTGGCCCATTTTTGATTCCAAAACAGGATTTGGTGGTAATGGTCCCTACCAAGATGGTGCTAACCCGTTTAATATTCCAAACCGCAGCGGCGGTGGTTGTGTTCCAGATGGCCCATTCGCCTCACCAGCCTTTACCGTGAATATTGGTCCCGGAACATCAACCGCCTACAACCCCCACTGTCTAACTCGTGATTTCTCTCGTACTCTTATGGGATGGGGTAACCAAACCGGAATCAACTGAGTTTGGGATACTCCAAACTACGGTTGGTTCGCTCGTCGCATTGAGAACATTCCTGACTTCACGGTTCCGAACATTCATGGATCCGGCCATTTCGGAGTCGGGGGGGCCTTGGTACTATGGGTGATGCCTACAATAGCCCTGGTGGTAAGTCATTGAAAATCCTTTCCAAGATAAAATAACTCGCAGCTGTTGTAGTATGTTTTCGATTCTTGAAACTAACATGTCATGGGGCAGACCCGATCTTCTTCCTGCACCATGCGAACTTGGACAGAGTTTTCTGGCAATGGCAATGGCAACCAAAGAACCTTCCCCATTCCTTGAGCGACGTTTCTGGACCGATCGTTCCTTTTGACTACACCAACAAGCAAGGGGGCAATGTCACGACGACCTTCCAAGTCAATATCGGGGGACTCGCGGGTAATGTCACATTGCTTGACCTCCTAAACACTCAGTCGACCACCTTGTGTTACACTTATGCTGCACCATAAGTAACAAGCGATGTCTCTCCCGGCTTTGTCAAAGATGAACGGGTGGCATATGCTGTCTCAAACCAGTCTCTCATATCTCCATGATCGTACGACTTCATGTCGCTTAATAATCTTGTAATATATATTCGAATAAAGTCTACTTATGCAATCTATCGATTCAATTTGAAATTTCTCTCAACTGTGCTGTTTATACAGTTCATTTGTCTCGTTTCCTTCGATTACTTTGTATCGTATTGATCAGTTGAATAAAATTTCGAAACCTCTGTCAAACCTCAGCTGGTGTTCAATCAATAGTTTTATCACAAGAATTTCGACGGTCGATCCATCACGTCAATTTTGAGACAAAGTTCAGTTCCTCCAGATCTGACCCGAGGTCCAAGCACACGGTAACACCGAACCTGGAGGTTTCTCTGGATCTTGCAAGATGATCATCGAATGAAAAAGGGGATAGACATGGATTTTTGACGTGGGATTAGCCTGCAAAAGTTTCGGTTAGACTGGATTTCCGATACTGCAGAGATATGCATCAAGAAAGACGAGGATCGAAGCTTGGGATTTCATCCAGAAGACCGGTTCAGAACATTTTGGCGGTTAAGGCCTGCATCCCCGAAACATGTGGACGGGGATTCGGGATCGGGGATTCGGAATAAGTCCGTGGTACAGGGGTGCACGATGGCTTGAACAGATGACAGGGATTTGCTGAACGATGTCAAGTGAAATCGCCCGTTTAGCGAGAGACTACGTCAGTAAAAAATTATTTGCTCGCTACGCACAGGATGCATAGGATGTTCGCGTATTTTGTTGGATGCCTCCAAGTGTCACAGACCTATGGTCTGGACAGCACAATTACCTGTACTTTGTTTTGCGCTACATTGTTCTCAGTTTTGTGTTGTTACAGTTCATATGCATGTTTAATTTGATTACCTGATTTAACATTCCTATATTATGTAACAATATTGCATTATATGATATGCGAGTAAGCGAGTATTAAAATGTGAGTATGCGAACATGCAAGCATACAAGTACCCAAATGCAAACATACAATTAATTATTTTTATATGAAGTATTATTATATATATAAAACTATCGTTAAAACTGATAAATAGTTCTTACTTTTTATTAGTTAACTCAAATATAATATAAATTTATAATTCATTATAACCTTTATTATTATTATATATCTCATATATCATTCTTTAATATTATTGTTATATATACTCTACAAGTTCTAAGAACCTAGTATTTTAAAGTAAGAAATTAATATTTGGTTAAATAAATTTAATCAAAATATAATACTTTAATTGATTTTACTTAAATCTAACAAAGAAGCATATATATATTGATAATAGAATTTGATTTTAAAAATTTTATTATATCAGAATATGAGATAACAGATAATGAAGGAGACTGCACACCTCTTCATAATATATTCCTATATTTCAGCAAATCCATTGCCCATTGAATTAACTAAATTGATGAATATTCCAGAAAATAATTAAAAAAAATATTATTTTTACTAAAATTAAAACTAATTATAAATTTATTAAACAAAAAAAATAACATCTTTTGGAAAAATGACAAATTATATATTAACACTGGTACCCAAGTCAATAAAAAACTAGTTACATTAATAGAAGAATCTGAAAAAGAACCTATAGATATTATATTCATAAATAATTCCAAATATTCAAGAAATTTAGAAATTATAATACAAATATTAGAATAAATTATAATAATTACCTATACTTATACTGGAATCTACACAGTAGCTGAAGAATATATTTCCATAGATGAAAATGAAAACTTTGGACCATCAGAACCAAACCAACCAAAATTACCATACAAAAATAAAATATACTCCAGGTTTACCCTTAAGAATAAGGATAAAAAACATTAACCACTATCACAAAATCTTGACAAAAATCTTAGCGACAATAATTCAATTCCTAGTAGTGACGACAAACCTACTCACTATAAAAACAATTAACAAAATATTTCTTACAATAATATTAAACTATTAAAATTAATTAAATTTAGAAGATTTTTTATGAAACTTGATTAATTTCTTAGATAGCTTAGTAATATTTTCTATTTTTGATTTAAAAATTTTTTAAATGATAAATATAAAGTTCACTACACATTTTTTTTTTCTTGAAAAAACTATTTTCAATACTTATAATATTTATTATAAAAAGTATGATGAAAGTATTTCTTATTAATAATATTATGAAATCTCTGATATTATTTTAATTTTTACTAATTACACTATATTTATTAAATTCCTTAAATAAACTTGTAGATACAAGAATAAGTAAGAAAAAATTCTTCATAAATTTTATAAACTCCAATAAAAAGAATCAGCCAGAAGCTATTTTCAAAAACTTAATTAATATTGTCACAGACCTATGGTCTTGACAGCACGAATACCTGTACCTTATTCGACGCTATATTATTCTCAGTTTTGCTTTGCTGTATTTCCAGTATAATACCTATTATTTATGTATTTGTGCTTATTTATTCTATTTAGATTTTTGTCATACAGCACCATATGTTATGTGACATGTGATGTGCGATGAGTGATATGCAAGTATGTGATTTACGATTTAAGCGATATGCAATGTTAGATATGTGATTATGTGATTATTAACATTTATATGAAGTATTATTATATATATAAAATTATTGTTTGGATTGATGAATAATTCTTATTTTTTATTGGTCAACTTAAATACAATATAGATTTATAGTTTATTATTATTTTATTGTTGTTATATTTTCTATCCAACAGTTTTATTGTTTCTAGTGATATGTATACTTCCTTGAATCAAGATTTGAACAATAGGACTAAGAAATAGAAGCTAGAGTAAACTTGTTGTGACTTCCCAAGGCTATAGGTGTAATACTTTGATTGATCCAACTTAGTTTAAACAAAAAACCTATATGTATGTTGAATCTCTTCACACTTGAAAATATCCAAGAATATTTTCTTGAAAATATAGAACTAGGAGACGCTTCAGATCTAAAATCTATTAAAGACGAAAACAAAGAATACGATTATTTTTGTAAAATATAGAAACAGTAATCAAACAAACAAGTGTATTTTGTTATATAGATATTAAAATATCAAAAACTTAATAGAGAATAAAGGTCAGTAATTATATTTTCTAAACTAACATTTGAAATTATTATAGGAGAAGTATATATTAATAACTAAGATTATATCTACGCTTTTGATGTAAGAACATAAATTATAGAAGAAATACCTAAAAAAAATTCAAAAAAATTTTTAAAAAAAAGAATATTAATATACAAAATACTAACACATATAAAAAAATATATTAGAAATTTAAGTATAATAATAAAAATTCTAGGATAAATAAAATAATAATTTGAAATGGTAATCATAGAATAGTTGCTAATATTATTAATAGATTCTTCTAGTTAATATATTGAAAATTCTATAAAAATTTTAGAAAAAACTGTTGAAATAACTAACTTTATTAAAAACTCTAATAAAATATTTAAATTAGGAGACTTAATTAAGTTTAGAGGATAATTTAAGAAACTTGATCAATTTTTTAATTAGTTTTTGATCTATTACTTTTTTAATGTAGATTGATTTTCTATAGATGAACATAAGATTTATTTTATAGGAATATATTTAAAAGGACTACTTCTTTATACTTTTATAGCCTACTTAAAAAAACAAAATAATTATAATAAAAAAAAATATAAAAGCAAAGAATTTAAATAAGTATATTTAGATATTTATAAAATATTTATTAATATTAATTACTTTATTACCTTTCTTTGATAGAAATGTGGATATAAGAATAAAGAAGAAGAAATATAATACAAAATTGTTATTCTATATTAAATTTATTCTATATAAAATTATTTTTAAAAACTTAATCATTATATCCCACTTGTAAAATATAATAATGTATAATTTTTTGATTTTGCTAAAAAAGGACTTAAGCTAATAATCTATATTAAGATTATTAAAAAAAAATTTAGAATTTTAGAAATAACTTATATAGAAATGTAGAATTTTACTATACAAATAAACAATTCTATTTTTTAATAAAACTAATAAAAACTAAATCAATCTTAAAAAAACTATTAAAAAAACCGCTTTAATAATATATTAAGATAAGGAAAAACTAAATAATACTATTCTTATAATAATTATTAGAATCATCACCCTAAAAATGGTATTTACTAAGGATATGAATTTATTTTAATAGATTTTAATACTATTAATTATTAATAATATAAAGGTTTACCAAGATCTAATGTAATTGTTTATTATAATTGTAACAGACTAGGACATTTTACTAAAAACTGCTAATAACTAAAAAAGGATTAGTTTAAGTATATCCAATTCGCTTAATCAAAAGTCTTGGAAAAATAATAAAAACAATGCAAGGAATTGGTATGATAGATTTATACTATCTAAAATACTTTAATATTAGAATTATTAATTTTATTATATGAAATAATTATTTTCTTTTAAAGAAATAAACTTGTGGTATATTTAATATTAGAAGAAGAGCTTTAGATATTATAAGAAGCTATATAATAAGAAAATGATGAAGATATTGATGATATTATATCTGATGTTTTAATATATACTTCAAGTAAAGATTTAGACTTAGTTATTTACAAATTTATATTTTTATTTTATAATCCTATAGTATATGAATATTATTGGATTTAAAATCATTTTGTTCTTAAAAGATACCTTAGATATTGATAAAATTTAAATAGAGAATTATAGTAATTTTATACTATATTTATTCTAGGATGACTAGCTAAAAAAATATATTCCAAAATTATCTTTAAAATTACTCTCCTTAAACTATGAGTCCACTTATGAAGACCCTATCGAAAATTAAGAGTAATATATAATGAAATTGATGTTAAATTTAGAAATAAATATTTATGTAAAAGAAAGAATTACTAAAATTAATTGATTATTTTAAACAATTTAAGAGGAATTAGATATGAAAATTTATTTAATTTATTATGGCTAACTTTTATTGATAATTACGCCCAAAATTGTAGAATTCATTGATACTGACTTTATAGAATTAATAATATCTATAAATCTTAAAACTTGTATAATATATATTTAGATAAAATCCCTATAGAAGGATACTATTTTACAAAAAAACTATAAAAAAATTATTATGAATTTTATTAATAAATTATTTATCTTATTATGATAGATTTATATAAAGTAGAATTAATATAAAATTTTATAACTTTTTATTTTAAAAAAAAAACATTTTGTTTTAAAATTTTACAAAATATGGTTTTTATTAGATTATATTCCTTAATATTCAAAATACACTGTATAATTTGCTCATAAAATAAAAATTATTATATTATTTATAAAAGATAACTTTCTGCTTACACCAACTATATACAAAAATAAATTAACATTATTAAAAAATTATATTGGGCTAAAATTATATTTAAAAAAAAAACTTACTTTTAATATTTATAACAATTTATAATAAAAAGATTTTAATGAATTTATATTTACAAATATTATATAACGATTTTACTATTTACTAAAACTTTAAATTAATTTGGTTTTAGAATTTGGAACAATCTAAAAGGTTTAGCCCTAGCTTCATTAAAAAAGAACTAAATAAATAACTAAATTTAATTAATAATAAATATTTTAATATTAATATTATTATTAATGGAATTCTTGCTAATGTATTTATAGATAGTAGTGTAGAAATTTCTTATATTTTGATTAATTATATTATTTAAAGATATTTTCTTATATGATTTAAAAGTATTTATTATAATGTTACTGTTTTTGGAGGAAATATTTTAGGAACTGTTTACTATGAAATTATAATAATTATTTTTATTAATGGATATTATGAAGAATGAATAATTGATGTTTTTGATTTTTAAAAATATGATTTAATTTTAGGTTTTGACTAGTTATAGGAATACGATCTTGTTATCAGTTGGAAAAATAAGATTTTGGATTTTATTTATTGTAATTGTTGACGATCTTGTCTAAATAATGATTATAGAATAAAAAGAAAAGAAGTATACCTATAATTTATAGAATATTTTTTTAATAAAAAAATTTATTATTAATCTTGAAATAAATCTAATATTTTTAAATATATATAACTTAAAGCTAAAGATATTTGTGAAACTGCTAAAGAAATTATTAAAAATACTATTAAAATCTCTAAATGGATTTTTAAGTGGATCAAAACTTTTGAGAAATTATTTGATGAAAATGCCTTACCAAAACTCAATAAGTTTACTTATGAAATACTATTTTAAGAAGGTGCTATCCTTAAATTTATACCTATTTATGCTTGTATTTAAGAAGAGCTTAAGGTACTCCAAAAATACTTTAAAAAAAATTTATGTAAAAAATATATTTAATTATTTTAATCCTTAGCTGAACATTTTATATTATTTGTATTAAAGAAAAATGGAAAATTATGAATATGTATAGACTATTGAAGCTTTAATATTATTATTATCAAAAATTGAATAGAATTATTTTAAATAGATAAATTATTTAATTAATTATAAAAAACTAAAAGATTTATTAAAATAGATATAATAATTAAATATTATAATCTTAGAATTATATTTAAAAATATTTAGAAAATAGTTTTTAAATACTGATATAAATTATTTAAATATGTAGTTATGTTTATGGAATTAACTAATATATTAGTATTTTTTTAAACTTTTATGAATTATGTTCTTAGAGATTATATTAATAAAATATATATTATTTATTTTAACAATATATTGATCTATAGTCATGATTTAGAAGAATATAAAAAATATGTTATTTTTGTTTTTAAAGTATTTGATAAATATAACCTTAAGGTTTAATTTGAAAAAATGGAATTTGAAGTTACCAAATGTGAATTTTTAAAAGCTATTGTAATAACTAATGGAATTAAAATGGATTTTAAAAAAGTATAAGTTATTTAAAATTAACTATAACCAGAAATTATTAAAAATATCTAATCCTTTTTAAGACTATATAACTATTATTAACATTTCATTAAACAGTATAGTTATATATCAACTACTTTAACTAAATTTACTAAAATAGGAGCCAAATTTAATATAACTCCTAATTAAATTAATATTTTTAATATATTAAAATAATCATTTTTTTTAGTACTTATATTTTAACTCTATGATCTAAAATTATCTATCAAAATTGAAATTGATGTTTTGAATATTGTATTAAGTGTATGTTTATACTAATTATATCCTAATAATAAATGGTATTCCATTGTTTATTTATTTTATAAATTTAATACTATAGAACTTAGATATTTAATTTATGATAAAGAATTTATGGCAATCATATAAGTTTGTAAGGTATGGAGAGTATATTTATAAATTAAAAAATTTTTCATTGTATATTCTGATTATAAGAATTTTTTTTTTTTTTTTATTACTAAAAAATTTAATAGATGATAAATCCACTAATAAAAAACACTTAATAAATATAATATAAAAATTATATACTGCAAAAGTAAAAAAAACTCAGAAGCAAATAACGTGTTGGGTGGGGATGTGCGTCGGTTGGGGAAGTGTGCCATAACGAAATCAAAACTTCTCTACTACTTTGTACAAAAAAAATAATAATAATAAGTAACTAATATATAATTTATTTTTTAGTGGTATTATAGTGTTTATTATAGTTATAGTTATTTTTATAACTATTGTTATTATCGTATACAATGTTTTTTTTTATTGGTTTTTTTTTAGTACTTTTGGCATAAGCTTTACAATTCTTCTTAGCAGTTTTTGCATTTAATTTAATAACCTTATTATCCCATAGATATTCCATTTTGTCATCATTCAATATTTTGGAGCATATGAGGTATAGCCTACCTGGCCTATTTTATAATACTTTTTTATTTACTTGGTGTAGCTATATGGTAATTATTTAAAAAATAATATTTTTATTCATTAAATACTCTATAGTCTAGCTTAGTTTATATACAATAGTAATAGTTGGTGAATTAAGAAGATAACCTGCTTTATCTAATAGTATATCCACTATTTTCTGTATTGAGTAAAGTTTTATTAGTATTTATAATTTACCAAGCTGTATAATCAGTTCTAGTAGTATTATAAATCATAACTTTAACAATATTTTATCTGGTTGATATAGTACTAGCCCAGCTCCCTGCCATGCTACTTTTATAAGATTTATTAAAATAGTATTACTATAAACTTCTATCAGTAACTTAATAAACAATTACTTATCAATATCTATAATACTATATTAAATAGCGTTATCAACAGTGTTACAATACTATTTAGTATATACTAAATTAAATTTAATATTCAATAGCTATAGTCGGTAAGTACTATATAGTAACAAGCAGAGCACTACAATTTAGTAGTAAATATAATAATTTATAAACTCAGTATTAATATAGCTACTGTAACCATCAAGTACTAATATCTGCTATTATTCTACTGTCTTTAGTATTGTTAATAAATCAAATAATTTTTTTAACTACTATATATCTAAATTAGTGTTTATTTATCCAGTTGGTGATATAGCAAAGAACTACTTTTTTATAATATTATCTATATTATTAGTATACCAATTAAATTAATAGTATATATTTTTAAAGATAACAAATGGTGGTAATATGCTTTTTTTAATATTAATATACTTAATAGTAATTACTAACTTACAATTACCAAACTATTTAACAAAACAATTAAAATCATGCTTTGGAAGTATTAACTTAAAAAACTATACTAATTCCATTATGAACCCTTTCTCATCCATATTGTACAGTGTGTTCTTTGTGATATTATATTATAGCTTGATATTTAAGAAAAAATTGTAGAAGTGTTAAATTAAAATAGGGTTGTTTATTTTCGCTTTCTTATTATCAAATACTCTGGAGTATGCAGTATATAGATCAGTATGTTGAATTATGAAATAATAAATCTACTTATTGCCCAGCTTATGATTTACTAGTTTCTCTACTATGTAATAAACTATATCCATTCTTGGTGGGAATCCCCAGTTATATAATTAAACAATCCAGTGTATTAATAACATCTTACCCTCTATGATAATTGCTAATTGCTTATAATGTACTAAGATTCTATTACCAAACACATCATTTAATCTATATCTTAATATATCTCATACCACATTATATATTTTTGCAGCTTTGTGAATAGATTTAAAATTATGATGTCTGTAAGCTTATAATGCTAATCTAATATACTTTTTTATTACTACAATAGCATGGTTTGTATTTTTATTCTTGCTAGTACGCGCTATTATATTAATAGTAGTAGTAGTAATAGTAGTGGTATTAGTAGTATCAAGGGTGGTGGTGATGGTGATGGTGATGGTGGTGAGAGAACTATGACGTGGGATTTCTGCGTCTTGATGTTATTGTGGCGCACTTCCCCGACTGACGCACATCCCCACCCAACACGTTATAATTAATAAAAAACCTAATCTAATGTCAAAAATACAATTAAACAAAAAAACAATTCTAAAAAAAAAACCATTCAAAAATATTACTATTAATAGAACTTTTAACATCACTTTTTATATACTGGATAATTAATTTACTTAAAAATTGAAAAACAGTTATCAACAACATTTAGTAGTTACTTGAATCTTTTTAAATGATTTAAATATTTTAGAATATTTTATTATTAAACATGGAATTATTTTTTTTAAAAATTTTTATTATATTTCTACTAAAAATCTTTAATAAAAATTTATTAAACAACATTATGATACATTAGTTTATGGATATTTAAAAATTAAACAAATTTAGGAATTTTTAACCAAAGAATACTTTTGGCCATAAATGTGATAATATATTGAACAATATATTAAAATTTGTGATATGTGTTATAAAAATAAATTTAGTTGATATTTATTTTATGGTAAACTTTAATTTTATAATATATTGTTAGTATTATTCTAAGTTATTTCTTATAATTTTATTTAAAAAATATTAAAATTTTAAGATCCTTTTACCAATACCATATATGATGAAGTACTAGTTATTATATGTAAATTTAGCAAAATAACAATTCTAGAATTATAGAATACTAAATGGTTTACAAAAAAATTTAAACAAATTTACAATAAACAAATATTTAGTTAATATAAATTATAAATTAAATATATCTATAATAAAAATACTTTATTCTCTAGCAAATTCTGGAATTTAATCAAAAATTAGACTGGAATTAAAATTAATATCATTAGTAAAAAATATATCTAGATAGATGGAATAACTGAATGAATTATTTAGATAATAGAAATATAATTATACAATTTCTTAAATATTATATAAAATAATTAAATTAAACTACTCTCTAATTTTAAATTTACATACAATACATCCAAGTATTTGACTATAAAATATATTTTATACAAAATATTTAAAGATAGAATCCAATAATAATATTATTATTTTTAATACCAAAAAAAACAATTCCTCAAGTAGACAAATATATTAAAAAAATAAAAAACTTTTATGAAAATCTTCAAAAAGATTTCTAATTTATAACAGAATGAATGTTGCATTATTATAATCAAAAAAGAACAAAAGCACTATCTTTAAAAAAAAAAAATAAAGCATACCTACTTACAAAATATATTAAACAAAAAAAATAACAAAACAAAAAACTCAACTACCAAAAACATGAACCCTTCACAATTACAAGAAAATTTAATAATAATATTTTTAAACTAGAAATTTTAGGACTTATACATATTCATTAATCATTTTATGTCTCACTTTTAGAACCAATCCTAGAAGACCTAAAAAAAAACCCCAATAATAAAAAACTAAAACTTAAAAATTATACAGAATATAAATTTAAAAAAATCTTAAACAAACCTAATTAAAAAAATAAATATCTTATTAGATAATCACCACCTTACAGACCCCAAGATGATTTTTAAATTCTAAAAAACAATATATTTTCAGAAATCATCCAAACCTACTTTAATCAAAAAACTACATTATTAATTACAAAATAAAAATATAGAAAATTAAAAAGAAATTTAATTCCAAATTAAAATTGTAAAAAATTAGTGTAATCAAAATTAAAAATCCTTAAAACCAATACTAACAATTCTCTCCCAAACTTTTCTAATTTTTTAAAAACTTATTTAATTTTTATCTTACTCTCTTTTTCTAACTTCTCCTTTTTTACCAATTTTTGCTTATATAGTATATTATCATGATTAATCACTTCTTAATATTTTAATTTTAATAATTTTAATTTCTTTTGTTTTTGAATAATTTTTACTTAAAGTTTTTTTTATGTTTTTTTAAAATCTAATAGTTTTTTTTTTTTATCATCCAACTAACAATTTAAACAATCTACTACCCAGAAAATAGATTAGTTAGATTTATTTTTATTTTAATAAAAGAATATCTACAAGAATTAGTTAAATATTTTTTTTTATTATTTCTAATATAAATAATATAATTTTTATAACCTAACATAACTATACAAAAATAACCATTCCTTTCGCAATACTTACAAGAAACAAAAGCTGAAATTTTATATTTTTCAATACAATCAACACAAAGACCATACTAATCATAAGAAAATTATTTATTTTTCCTTTAACAACATTCTACCAGCATTTATACTTGCTTTTTAAAAATGTATTAATTATTCTCCTATTTTTATAAAAATTGTTTAAAATTTAAGTTTTAAATTACCACCTTAATTTAATTATTACCCTTTTATATACTTTTGCTTATATTATTATTTTACCCCACATATTCACATAAACAAAAATTCTATACAGAACACCAACCTACACTAAAAATATTCCTATACCAACATTAACTCTATAAAGTAATATTACCTACATAAAATCCAACTTCTACATAAACCTCCAACCTATCCGGGCATTAAATCTACATAGAACCCATTACTATACAAATATTAATCCTTAAAAAAAAAAGATAATATCACAGATTTATAATCTTAACAACACAAATACCTATACCTTATTCAATACTACATCATTCTCAGTTCTGCCTTACCGCATTTCTAGTATAACACCTATTATCCATATACTTATGCTCACCTATCCTATTCAGACCCCTATCATACAGCACCACATATCACATAACATACAATATACAATAAACAACATACAAGCATATAACTTACAACTCAAACAACATACAACACCAAACATACAATCATACAATCATTAACATTTATATAAAACATCATTATATATATAAGACTATCATTCAAACTGATAAATAATTTTTACTCTTTATTGGTTAATTTAAATACAATACAAACTCATAATTTACTATCACCTTATTATTATTACACTTTCTATCCAACAATTCTACTATTCCTAGTAACACATATACTTTCCTAAATCAAAACCTGAACAATAGGACTGAGAAACAGAAGCCAGAGTGAGCTTGCTGTGACCTCCCAGGGCCACAGGTGTAACAAATATATTTTTTTTATAGATTACAATAATAAGTAACTACTCCACCATACTAAAAAAAAATTCAAACCTTAATGGAAATAAAAAATCATATGATAAAAAATTATTAACAAAGGATTTACATATAAAAAAATACAATTTCTCATCATTGAACTTGATGATACCTTCTATAAAGATAACAAAGCCAATATGACATAATTCAAAACACCAGGATAATTTAATCCTGAAAATCAACAATCTTATCAGAACAACTGCCTTTATTACAAATTAAAAAATTAGAACAACTATTGATTAAATCAAGGACAACCTTGATTCAATAGTAAACCCTAAAATCAATGGCAACGAAACAGCTAAGAATGGATCCCCAAGATTATTTATGGACCAGCCTCTATGGAGCTAGGAATCACTCAAAATCAATATAAACTAGTACAATATAATAAATTTTCAAAATTTAACAAATTTGTTTGTTTTAAGTATAATAAGGAAGGACACATAGCCAGAAACTATAGACAAAATCAGTCCTAGAAAGAATGGCAACCCAAACAAATTCGCATTACAGACCACAAAAAACCACATGAACAATACCAAGATTACGACAAACCTGAATACAAAAACAAATATCAAGGATTCAAACCAAAACAAAAATCTGATAAAACTTTTAATGTTACCACTAATCAAATTAATCTTGGAAAAGACTCCCTCGAAACTATTCTTTAACGGATTTGCAATGCTATAAGCAATATTCGAACTAGTTAATAAATTTAAAATAAAATAGCAAAAAAAAAACTATAAACTATTATTTAATTTGAAGAATCAATCGAAGAAAATTGGCAAACAGACACCATATCCCTAAATCAAGATACTCCTGAAGTATCAGATATAAAATAAAAATATGTTATACTACTTAGATGATTTAATTCGCCTATTATTGAAGAATATCACTAGATTTGGAATAATTTTTCTCCAGAATGCTACTTACAATATATTCAAGATTTAATTAATGATCTAAGATAAGAATACCAATATTAGGATGAAATATGAAATTAATTTATTTTTAAAGAATTTAGATTTTATTAATTTAGGATTTATTTTAAAAAATAACTCTAAGCTACTTATAGTAAAGAAAATTAATAAAATATTTTAAATAAACGGTTGAACGGCAACCTGGTTCCGCATGAACGGCGTGCGGACGCATGAACGGCATGCGCATATACGACCGTTTTGACATACGAATAACAGATCTTTTACAGTAGAACAGTAGCACGTCCAGAACGGCTGGGTGGCTATACGAGAACACACAGAATTAATACCCGCAACAAATATAGACATGGAGTTGTATATGTGCACGCGCACATCTGAACATAGGCTGTAGTGCCCTAGCACGAGGCATTTACCCTTGTATGGGGCAACAACCAGAAGCTTGCAGGGATGGCCTCATACGGAAATACAACAATACAAATGCGTTGGTGACGAACGGCGTCTACCACCATTAGAAAAAGACTATATAAGAATCTCCAGCACCTCGTTTTCAAAAGAGGAAGGATATGAGAACACTGCAACATTGCAACACGACGAGCATACCACATCCATCTCATTCCAAACGGAATCCTCCACCATTTCCAGACGCGAGCAGATCCATCTGCTAATACAGCAAGTAAAAGATCTACAAAACAAGAGAAGTATCACCATGAGCACCTCCGCCCATAACCGTAACCAATCCATTAATGAACCACCTGGATCAGGAACTGGATCCAGGGTTACCAAAGATAAACAGAAGCCACCTGGGGATGCGAAGAATGCCGCCATTGTCACAGAAGGGGCAACCAAGGAAGAGACCTTCCAACCACCTGAGCATCTCTCTGAGAAGCATCCTGCTAACGAAAAAGATCCGCCAGAAGAGTCCAAAAAGGTGGGATCTGGTGGATTCCCTGATGACGGGGATGACAGCGATGATGGGGACAGTGATGATGAGAAGAATAAGAGATTCGTGGGTTATGATCCATTTGCAAGAAAACGCATCTACCAGCAGAAAGCACCTACCGAGAGCAGTGCGTCAGCCATTCAACATGTGCGCATTGCGCAAATGGTTCATCCATGGCCAGTCCCTGGATTGGAAGGATCACCGTACTTTGATGGATCTGAGGCCACCACGTACATCCGCCAGATCGAAGATCTGTGCGCCGAATACCGTCTGAATGTGAATGAATGGCCAAAGAAGCTCGTCAGGTATAGCAGCAGCGCGTATGGCAGATATATTGAAAATATGGACGAGTATCCAAATCCCACTGGTCGCAATAATGTGAAGCATTGGGAGACACTTACCAAAGCGATCCGTAAAGCATTCCGGGATAAGGATCCAGAACAGTTGCTATATACTAGGAAGACGCTGGAACAATTCATTAGTGAGCCGTGGGACGACGATGCTAATCTGAAAGAGAAGGTGCGGGAGTATCGCAACATTAGTAACGTGCTGGCAAGCAGGCAGCAGCTTGATACCTATACCCGTTGTTCTATGCTCTTACGAGCGTTACCGGAGCGGCATAGTAGATGGTTGATCAAGAAACTGAAGTTGGATCCCGATGATACTACTAGTCTGAGTTTCGAAGACATGTACAAGAAGATCAGCAACCACTTGAAAGAAGAAGAGATGGCGCATGGGTTCATGGCGCATATGCCCGTGACAGTGCCACCAGTCGACACCTTACCACCAATGCCTAGCAGAGAATCTGCCCACCCCAAACCACGTCCCAGAACCACCAGTCTGGCAGACTACTACATTCCCATCATGCATCCCACCGAACCGCCAAAACCCAGCGCAGCGCTGATTCCCGCCCCACGCGTGCGATCTGGCACCATTATTAGCGACCACCGACCATCTGTTTCGGATGAGGATATTGGCATCTTAACTAAACGAATAGAGCAAATGCGTATAACCAACATGGCGTTGCAACAAGAGGTGGATGCTCTGAAAGGACGCAACCATCCCAATTACACCAACCAACCCTTCCCCGGACAACAGAACAACTTACCAAGGTCGTGCCTGGTGTGCAAGTCGTCTGAACACTGGCTGAAGGAGCGCTGTCCAGAACTACAAAAACTCATTCGTCAGGGAAGCGTGTATCTCGATGAGAAGAAGCTGATCTGCTATGGCAGACAGGAAGATCGTGGTTTCCCTCTGCCGTTCAGACCTAATAGCATGGCTCCAACTATCGAAAACATCAAGCTGTTATTGTCGCGAAGAGAAAGTCATGCCACCGGTCAGCTCCATAACAGCAACATCAGCCACGACACTGGGGAAGATGCAGAGATCCCACACGTGGAATACGAATACCTATACGGCATCAATGCAATCAATGAACCATCCACAACGTCCACAACGTCCACAACATCCACAACATCCACAACAAGAGGAAGAAGACATGGCAGCCCTCTGAAACCTGGGACTGCATCCTTTTCTCCTGGTATCCGAAAACCATATCAACGAGCAGGATCTCCTAATCGAACCACGTCCCCTCTTCCTGCGCAGGCACGATTCGACGACGCCGGCAATGTCACCCGCACTTACAATCCCACTAGTCCGCCTATCTCCGTATCCGCTAGTAATGAATTCACTGACGCAGTCATGCCTGATGCTCCTATGCCCAACATATGGCAAAAAGGTCAACCTATTCGTACATCTGCATCCAAACCTGGTCAGCGACCACCCAGCAAAACCACGCCTACTATGTTAGAACCTAATGCACCCGCCCCTGATTCAGAGAAGAAACAGAAGCTCATGGATGCATACACTGAATCTCCGCTCTCATACGTTCACTACCTTATGCAACAACCAGTGACGATCCCGTTATATCGCGCCATTGGTTCCAACCCTGGAGCAATGAAAGCACTATGGAATAATTACTTACCTTCTGAACTAGAAAAGCATGGCATCCGTCCGCTATCCGCCAATGCAGTGGCTCGAGCTGAATCCGAGAGGCAGCATACATTTGCGATGTATGCTATCCAGCAGGCGCCAGTGGTTACACCACTGATAATATTGCAAGGCACCGCATCCATGCAACCCTCGCAAATCATGATTGATACCGGATCACAGTTCAATGTAATGAGCCAGGAATTTGCCAACCGGCACCGCATACCATGGCAGTGCGTTAATAATGTGTCAGCGACCATGCCTGGCAACCATCGTACCGCCCTAGACAAGGTGATTTACGACCTAGAAGTGACGATCGGCAATGTCACACACCACGTCAACTGTTTCCTCATGGAAGGCCTCAAGTTTGACATGATTCTGGGACGACCTTACCAGATGCAGTCCCTTATGTTGTTGAAATCAAACGCGGATGATACCACCACTGTCACGGTGTTCGCAGAAGATGGCGCAGCATGCCGCATGCAGGTTCACAATAGCAATGGTCTTCAGATCACCCCCGTCTGGGAGGAAGACGCGCATGGCGCCGTATCCAGCATGGAGTTGCCAGAGGAATATGAGTACGAAGAGGAAGAGTCGGGAAAAGAGTAGCTCTCCTGCGCAGCAGGAAACATGGAGAGCTTTTGGAGAAATGCCTGCAGGAGGGAGGTGTGAGGAGAGCACCCAATGTCAGCGCCGCGCTGACACTTGCACATGCTGCTATACCAGAGATCAGGGATCCTCTAAATGTCACACCGGATATAGGGAGATCCACACATGGCCAACAGTTACACATCGCATATCTGGGCATAGAGCATGACAAGTGTGCCGGAGGTGGGAGGATTAGGAGAGATGGGGTGCTTCTGGCGCGGCAACAGTTCCTCCGCATGAGAAAAGGACGATATACTTTTAATACCGAAATCAGCACCATGTACAAGCGAAAGATAGACAAGGTCCACCCCGTGGACCATTCGTCGGCCACTAGTTCAGAACCTGCTGTTACGCATGGAGATCCCGATTGGAGGAAGAAGCGAATCGCTGCGGAAGTATACCAAACCACTGATTACCCTGCGTGGTTTACCCCAAAGTTCAGCGACATCCCCAGAGGTCAGAGATTGACAAAAGAACGACTGGATAACTTGAACGTAGGCATGGACCTCTGGCCTAATGAGAAGCATGCGTTTCATACCATCCTCTTCAATAGAGAAGCGGCATTATCGTGGGGATTCAATGAAATGGGCCGATTGCGCGCTGATGTACATCCTCCAGTTGTTATACGAACGGTCCCTCATAAGGCATGGCAGGTTCCCGCCATTCGCATAGCCGCCCACCTGCAACCGGAGGTTGATACTATGATCACCGATCGTGTATCCCGAGGCACGCTTGAACCATGCAGTGGTCCATACAGAAACCCATGGTTTCTGGTTAAGAAGAAGGACGGGAAGCATCGTCTGGTGCTGGCCGCGATGAAGATCAACGCTGTGACTATCCGGGATGCGAACATGCCGCCTGATGCGGATTGGTTCTCGGAGCTGTTCGCTGGCATGTTCTGCGTTTCCCTCCTAGACCTGTTCTCCGGATACGACCAAATCCCTCTCGCACCGCAGTCCAGAGAAATCACCGCCATAATGACTAGGCTAGGTCTATTCCAATATACATCCCTAGTGCAAGGCGCCACCAATTCCGTTGCGGTTTTCCAGAGAATCATGATGATCGTGTTCATGGCAATCTTGAAGCATGGCACTCCTTTCATGGATGACCTTGGTGTCTATGGGCCGCGCAGTACGTATGGAGATGAGGAGATCGCACCTGGTATACGCCGCTACGTGATGGAAGCATTAGTAAATCTTGACAAAGTATTAACAGAGGTGGAACGTGCCGAACTAACGATATCTGCTGAAAAATCGCATTTCTTGACAAACGGCATCCGCATCACCGGTTATGTATGCACACCAGATGGAAGATCTCCGGATATGGAAAAGGTTGCCGCCATAGTGTTATGGCGCGATTGCAACGATCTAACGGAAGCCAGAGCATTCCTCGGTGTATGCGTCTACTACCGCATCTGGATCAAAGATTTTGCACGCATTGCTGCGCCTATCTTCCTGCTATTCAAGAAAGGCCAACCATTCGACTGGTTGGATCCCCAGAGGCGTGCTATGAACCACCTGAAAGAATGCCTCATATCCGCACCGATACTCAAATCTCTAGATACCGGACCATCCGCAGGAAGGATCACGCTGATGGTGGATGCCTCCCTCTCCGGATGGGGCGCGGTGTTGTCACAAGACTTCGATGGGAAACGGCACCCTGTACGCTATGAAAGTGGTGTCTGGAATGAAGCAGAACGGAAGTATGACGCCGTGAAAAGAGAATGCAGGGGATTGCTGAAAGCATTGAAGAAGCTGCGCTTCTGGCTGTACGGGGTTCATTTCAACATTGAATCCGATGCCAATACGCTCATAGCACAGCTCAACATACCGGCAACAGATCTTCCAGGTGCACTAGTAACACGATGGCTAGCCTGGATCCGCCTATTCGACTTTGATATCAAGCACGTCCCTGGCAGGAAGCACACCGCTGCGGATGGATTGTCACGGCGTCCGGCAACAGCAGAGGAGATGCAAATGCTGGAAACAGAAGAGGATGTGGATGGTTTTGTGGATGCGCAACTAAACGTTATGGAAGAAGATCCTATGTATCAAGAATACGGAGAAGAATGGCACGACATCATAACCTTCCTTCGCACCATGAGGAAACCAGATCACGTATCACGGCATGTGTGGAGATCCGTCAAGAGAAGAGCAACGCTGTTCATCATCGTTAACAACGTGCTGTGGCGCAGAGAGAAAGGAGGCCGTAGTCCATACCGAAGGGTTATAGGCAGGAAGCATGAGCAGGAAGACATCGTCAAGAGATTACACGATGACAGCGGTCATCGCGGCACAGAGGCAACCTATCGTAAGATCGCAGATCGGTACTATTGGGAACAGCTGTATTCTGCAGTCCAGAGCTATGTACGAACATGCGAACAATGTCAGCGCCGCGCTGGCACTCGTGAATCTGCAATGCTCACGCCATCCAGAGAGTCACGCCCATGGAGGAAGATTGGAATAGATCTCATACATATGCCAATGTCACAAGGCAAGAACTACATTGTGAATGCCAGAGATTACCTGACGGGGTGGGTGGAAGCCAGAGCCATAGCCGCTGCAAAATCAGTACATGTCACCAAGTTCTTGAAGGAAGAGGTGTTCTCCCGGCATGGGTGTGTGGAGGAAGTGGTGCTAGATGGGGGACCGGAGAACCAGGCCACGCTTTCAGAAGCGATGCAACGATACAATGTCAGGACCCGGCGGATCTCTGCATACCACTCGCAATCCAACGGCATGATCGAAAGAGGACACCGAGATATAGAGAACGCTCTAGCCAAGATGTGTGATGGAGATGATAGCAAATGGGCGAAGCACTTACACTCTGTGTTATGGGCGGATCGCGTCACCGCCAAGAAGACAACCGGATACAGTCCGTACTATCTGCTATATGGCATGGATCCATTGCTACCCGTGGATTTGGCGTATCCGACATGGAATGTATTGCCGTGGCCTGACGTCCATACAACTGCAGATCTCCTGGCCATGAGAGCACGGCATCTGGAGCGACGGGACGAGGATCTGGAAGAGGCAACTTTTAGATTAGAACGCCATAGGGAGAACGCCGCGGAAGCATGGGATGAACGTCATACTGTGACAGACAGGGTGTTCCAAACAGGAGAGATGGTGCTATTGCACGACACACAGTTGAAATTCTCTCATTCCGCGAAGCTGAGATATAGGTGGATTGGTCCATACCGTGTTGCAGAGGCATATCCGGAGAGAGGGTGCTACCGCATAGCAGAGCTGAACGGCGTTATCAAAAAGAGAATGGTTGCAACGGATCGGCTGAAACCATTCCATGTTCGAAAACCCAACAATACAACGCAAAGCGAGGTGCCGTGGCCAGGTGACCATACCCCTGCTATCGTGCCCGAATCTGCAGAAATTCCAACATCGAACGGCACAGATCTAGCCGTTCCAAAATCAGAAGTTGATTACTGGTTGCAAGACATGGGTGGGATATTAACCGATGATCTGCAAAGATGGCATGATCGAAATACAGAGAATGCGGAGAGAATAGATGAGATAGGTGCTGATAGCACAGCAGAAGGGGACGACGATGACAATGAAATGAATGAGGAAGAAGAGGAAGAAAATGATGATGACAGAGATCCAACTATACTACCAACTAGATTACGGCCCAGGCCTATGCAACCATTGACATTAGCAGATGAAACAACCATCACCCAACATATACAACACCAGCCTAGGAAGAGAGGAAGACCACGCAAAGCACCAATCATCCCGCCATTGCATGAACGCATAACAGACGCACCAAATCCTGCATCCTCTAATGAGGGGACCATTATAAAGAGGGGAAGGGGTAGGCCACGAAAGAACTTGTAGACATCTTCACATTTGCGAACCTTCGAAATCCAACAATTCACTATTTAGAACAAAGAATCCAACTAGCGCATCCAACCACACCACCATCCAACCCATATTACACCACCTATAACTCAAACAAAGAACACAGAATCTGAAAAGATCACCAGATGTACCTATCTATAGACACTGCGAATACACCTACCCGGCAGCGCAAACTCATAGACATCTCCTCATTACATATATACCTTGCTACCAACCACCTCCCACCCCAATCTTCTCTTCTGCTTACCACCACACCACAGATCCATACGCACTATACACATAATCACCAACCATCTCTGTCACAAAATCATCAAAACGGCCATCATGAGTTCACAGAACAATACCACTGTTCCAACCACCCCATCTTCTTCCTCCACGCCATCTATGGCCGTGGTTATCCATTCGGTTGGTAATACGAGCAACGTTAGCGGCAGCATACCCAGCATCCGCCTGGACGACACCACCTTCCTCACCTATGATGCCGCCATCGCGCATATCAAAAGCATAGCAGATCCACACCACCGTGCAGAGATTGCGAATGAGTTCAGAGAGCAACTCATGCCGTTTGTGGACCATGTACATGACGGTATCGAGGCGCTAGTCTCATGTGTGGAGAACGACGATGCATGGTTGGAATTATATGAAAGCAAGGAAGATTTCATCCAAGAATGGGAGTCGTTCATCGCCATTGCAAAGGATGTCCGCCAGAAACGCAATAACCGCATGGAAGGCATACAGCGGGTCGCTAGTGCGTGGGGAGAAGATGCCGTGGCATCCCTCACCTCCAGTTTCCGAGACAGTGGCAATGCCTGGAAGAGGTTGGCGAAACTGGCCGGCCTGTGTCAATACGATGTGGCCATGAACCTTGTAACCCGTACCCAATATGAGCGCATCATCAAACAAATCTCCAAATCCCCTAATCTTACTCCCAACATCGTCCCTCGCACCACAGATGTCAATGCGGCCATTGACATAGTGAACCGATACATGCGCCAGAATGAACCCATCCCGCACCACCGCCTTACCATCGAAGAACAGAAATCGATCCGCTGCTGCATCAATAAATAATGGCATGCTGGAGACACGCAGTTGGAGCACGGCAGGGAGACCTGCTATCCCCAGGAGCATGGCATTAACACCGGCATCGGATTCTGCAACTGCAACAGCACTTATGGAAACCCATACTTCAGCAACACCAACCGGGCTTGGTACCACCACTCCCACCACTCCCACCACTCCCACCAACACCCATATCCCGGTCGCTTCAATTAATGACGCAGCTGCAACCCCTGCTGTTCCTGCCGTCTCGGTATGGACCCCTGCCAACACGGCACCGACCGCCAACGAACCAATCAGAGAAGGTGGTGATTCCAACAGTGACAACGACGTCGTGCCACGCCAATGGGCTAACAAAGGCAAGAGACGCCTGCACATCTCTGCATCTGAAGACGACTCCACAGGTGGGCAGAGTGTCAGCGCGGCGCTGAGATCTCATGACCGCGCAACCAAACGAACCCGTGTCACATATACCCGCAGTGAATACAAAGATAAGCCGATCAAGCCTCGTCGTCGTCCGGATGGCAGAGCACTGGGCACTAAGAACTGCTACTGCATGGGGAGAGCGCACAAATGGGCCACCAAGGTGGAAAAGAAGATACACCCCAACGAGATCCAAAAACAGATCCGCCTGGCGGCGACATATATCGAGCTGGAACAAGATCATGCAGAGAAGGTGCGGAATGAAGAGGGTGGACCGGAGATGGCAAGAAAGCATGCTGTGTGCAGGCACCACAATCATGAAACTCATGAATGCTATGGGCATGCACCAGAAGGGTTTGAAACGTGCTGAATTAGATGGCCGCCTGGCTTATGTCGTCAACAACCGTTTCAACCTGGGCAAGATCAAAACAGATGCAGAAACATACCCATGGTTTTGGAAATCCCACCGTCCTGAGCGCATTGGTGACACCCTCGGTCGATTCAACTACATACCCCTGGGAAGGATGCCGTTCACGTACAACCAAGATAATGTGTTCGACAATGTCATGCGCCTGTCAGGAAATGACCCCGGTGAAATGCGTGCCGCATGGCAGGAGGACGGGACCATTAACATTGATGGCATGTTCAACTGGTTATGGGACTATGAGCTGCCGGCTGATGGACATGAGGACAACGCTACGCATAGGTTTCTCATTGATTACATCAATGAGGAATTTGACTACTTCCACCACCACTGGCGTCCGACCGCTGAAGACGATATGGGGTGGCAGCGCAACCAGTTCTACAGCATCTCCCAACAACTCGTATGGCAGGACCCATGCTATTACGCGGCCTATGCCTCTCTCCGGCCTGATGCCAATTGCCGCCTGATCTCCTATCCGTATTACGTCAAGAACCAGCAGATTGGTGATCGCACAGGTTTCCGCCATTTCGATGCGCACATAGAGACCTTGCTGGATGAGAACAAGTGCGCCGGGTTCATCCAAGGCACGCTCTCATTGACAGAAGAAGATCTGGAGAATTGCACTGAACTGGTAAAGGGATTCCATAAACCGGGCAGGCTAAAGGGATGGTACGATGAAGCAGTGGTTGCCAGGGGGAAGAAGAAGGCATGGTTGAATGCGAAGGCTCAACGCATTGAGGACTCCATGTATACTAAAGAAGATGAATTGGTATACGGTCCATGGGAAGGCGTGCCCTGCCGACCAGGCACAGTTCGCATCTCACGTCCCCAACTGCCGCATGGCGCCACCAAGCGTGCCACTGCGCATCGACGCACCATCTTCCCCTGGTATGTTGCGATCTCCGAATGTCACACCATGCTGGAAAACGAAGGATCTGGTTCATGGGCCGCTCTTGCGATTTCTATCATGCAACAAACCGGTCCCCCTGCTACTGCTGTCGGCAATACCCACCGCCACAAATATCCAGATATCAAGTTCGGTCCCACATGCAGGCTGCATGGCATTAGCCACCTAGGTGATGCCCTGCAGGGTTATGCTCGCTACGATGACTACGATGTTCTTAGAGATCTCCGTATCGTTCTTGGGAACGACTATGATGATTTCAAAGCATGGGTTATGGAATGGCGCCAAAACGTGGCCATGGCGGCGCGCAAGTTATTCCGGCACCAGCTCCAGAAGGATGTCGAGATCTACGGTCCCAAATCCTTCCTGCGATCCAGGCATGCCCCATTTCCAAAAGACGATCCACCGCCCGATCACCCAGGGTTGCATGTTACGTGTGACTATGCGGATGAACGAGGTGCTGATGAAACGGGCAGCGAGATGGGTATGGAGGACAGCGACACGGGTGGCATTAGCGATGAAGATGATGGAGATGGTGCCAGTGATGAGGTGAACGCAGAAGACCCGGCTGACGATGTTGATGAAGAAATGGAAGAATGAGATGTCAGCGCAGCGCTGAAGATTTGGTTTTTGCAATCATGGGACGATTGCTAAGGGGGGAGGGAGATAAATAATAATAAATTTATAATAAATTTAAATTTATATTATATTATAATTAAATTAATTAATAAAAATAAAAATCACTTATTACTTTTAATAATAATATTATATATTATAAAATTTTTCTAAAAAAATTTAAAAAATTAGAACAATTAAATAAATAAATAAATATATTAAAAAATAAAATAAATATTTAAATTTAAAAGAAATATTTAATAATTAAATTTAAAATAAATAGTTAATGTAGATAGGATAGATGGTTCTCTTAGTGGGTTTAGTGTTATCGGTTCTCCTGTCATTAACATGGCGTTCTGGGGGTCTGTTGTATTTTGTTCGGTCAACCCATTTGGGCATGGCGGCATCTTGTATGCGTATATATATCTGTTCCTGGCTTTCGGCATGTTTCTGTTCTCTGTTCATATCATCATCCATCTTGTTATAATATATACATACGCACGTACGGTTTCATTGTCATAGTTTTATCATCATATACACCGATCTTGTCATTCCGTTGTTCTCTAGTTATGCGTCCTACTCTTCTTATTCTGTATATATGGCATTCATTCTCTCTCTATCTAATCCAGCTGTTGTCCGGTTAATCGACCAACTCTCTCAAAACTGTAAGGCACCAATGTGGTGTATGGCTATGGATACCATAAGCCAACTTAAGATCCTTACATTAATAGCTAAATTTAAAATAAATAATTAATAATTAAACTTAAAATAAGCAATTAATAATTAAATTTAGAGTAAGTAGTTAGTAGCTAAATTTAAAATAAATAATTAATAATTAGATTTAAAATAAATAGTTAATAGTTAAACTTAAAATAAATAATTAAATTTAAAATAAATAATTAGTAATTAGATTTAAAGTAAGTAATTAATAACTAGATTTAGAGTAAATAATTAAATTTAAGATAAGTAATTAAATTTAGAATAAATAATTAATAATTAAATTTAGAATAAGTAATTAATAATTAGATTTATACTAAAAAATTAGACTTAAGGTAGGTAGTTAAATATTAATTAAAATATTAATTAAAATATTAATTAAAATACTGGTTACAGTATAGTTTACTAATTAAAATGTTAATTAAAATACTAGTTAAAGTGTTAATTAGAATATTGATTAAAATATTAATTAAAGTATTAATTTACTAATTAAAATATTAGTTTATTAATTAGAGTACTAGTTAAAGCACTAATTAAAATATTAGTTAAAATATTAGTTTATTAGTTAGAATATTAATTAGAGTATTGGTTAAAATATTGGTTAAAATGCTAGTTTATTAATTAAAGTATTAGTTAAAATGCTAATTAAAATATTAATTAGAGTATTAGTTAGAGTATTAATTAAAATATTAATTAGAATACTAGTTAGAGTATTAGTTTATTAATTAAAATATTGGTTAAAATACTAATTATAATACTAATTATAATACTAATTAAAAAATTAGTTAAAATATTAGTTAGAATACTAATTATAATACTAATTAAAAAATTAGTTAAAATATTAGTTAGAATACTAATTTATTAATTAGAATACTAGTTAAAGTACTAGTTAAAGTGTTAATTAAAATATTAATTAGTTACTAATTAAAATACTAGTTAAAGTACTGGTTATAATACTAATTAAAAAACTAGTTAGAGTATTGGTTTACTAATTAGAGTACTAGTTAAAATATTAATTTACTAATTGGAATGTTAATTAAAATGCTGGTTAGAATGTTGGTTAAAGTGTTTATTAGAGTATTAATTTACTAATTAGAATACTGGTTAGGTTAGATAATTATTATTAGAAATTATAGTTAAGAAAGGTAATTGTTATTTAGTATTTTTAGTTAAAATTACTAATTAGTATTAGTAGAAAATTTAAAATAAGGGTAAGTAACTTGTAATATATTAAGGTTAGAATAAGGGTAGGTTATTTTTATTATATTTTAATAATTTAAAAATTTAAGTATTTGAGATAGGGTTAAAAAATCTAAATATAATTATATTTATTAATTGTACATATAAAATTAGTATAATTTTAAATATAAGTTATTTAAATTATTCTTATTAATTATTTAAAGTAATATAAGGAATTACAGAATATATAGGAAGAAGTAAGCTAAAAAGGCCAAAATATAAAATAATATTTTAAAAATAATAAAAAACTGATTTTTAGTATATGCTAATATTTAAGATGTGGTTGTCTTGATTTTAAAATTAATAATTACACTAATTTAGAAGGTAATTAATATATGTTTTAAGGTAATTGTTAGTTGAGTTAAAAAGTTTAAAAATTTTAATTTTAATAGGTTTTAAATTTAGTTTAAATATATTTTTAATTAATTAATATATATTAATTTAAGTTTTTGGTAAGGTTAACTATAATTTTATAAAATAAACTTATAAATTAAAAAAACAGATTTAGGTCTATTAAAAAAATTATTTTTAATAATATTTTACTTTATTAAAATTTTATAATTTGTTAGTTGTTTATAAAAAATTATTTTTATATTATTTTAGATTTAATTTTTAGATTGGGGTTTAAATTTGCCTAGATTTTTTTTTATTAATTTTATGTTTTAATGTAGTAAAAGGGTGTAATTATCTGCTATAATAATTAAATTAAAAGGAAATTAAATTAAGGGTAATATAATTATAAATAATTAATTTTATAATAAAATTTAAAAATTTAATTATTTTAAGATTTTAAATTAAAGAAGGTAATATAATTTGAGGGTTTTAAAATTAGTAATTATACTAATTTAAATATTATTTAGAAAGGTAATAAATTTAGATTTTTTTTTTGGAAATTTAGATAAATTGAACTGAAAGATAATTGGGGTAAGTTTAAAGATTAATTATTAATTAAATAATTAAAAAAATATTAATTTTATTATATGTTATTAAATGCTAAACTTGAACTATTAGTTTAATTGGTATTATATAATTTGTAATGGGCTGTAATACAAAATAGAAATAAACTAAAATGAATATAATTAAAAACTAAATTTAGCCTAATATTAAATTTGGTAGTAGAACTAAATTAAATTTGGGAATAAAACTAAATTAAAATTTAGGAGTAAAATTAAATTAAAATTTAAAAATAAAACTGAATTAAAACTTGGAAGTAGAATTAAAAAGTTGCTATTATAAAACAATTTAAAAGTTTAATAGTTGTATTAAGTAATTTTTAACAAACTAATATAGTTGTGAAAAATAATATAAATATATGTAAATGTGTTTGATAACTAAATTTGAAAGTTAAATTAATATTTGGTAATTCTATAGAAGAATATAGTAGAAAGTTAAATTTAATAAATAAAATGGTAATTTAACTATGATATATGAATGTTTGATTTTATAATAGTTTTTATAAGATTTAAAATATTGTAAGTTTTAGTTTAATTATAATTGTTTTTAAATTTTTTTCTTAATTAGAGTATATATTGTTTAAAATCTATATAACTTATTTTTAAAAATAAATATTTTTTAAATAAAATATTATAAAATATAAACTAATATAAAAATAAAATTATGTTTTTATATCTTTTGGAGTAAAATCCCATATCTTTATTATAAATTTTATCTAGGAGTAAATAGGTAAAGTATATACCAAAAATTAACCAAAAATTTTTACTCTAGTTTATAGTAAGCTACTAAATACTAAAAAGTTTAAATTTTAAAAAATATTAGTTTAGAATATGATTTTTAGTTAAAATTTAATTTAATAATATAATATTAGCAAAATATAAAATATAAGTTTATATAAATTTAAATAAAATTTTGGTTAATTTTTTTTTTTTTTTTTACTAAATGGTTTTAGTTTTAATTATTAATTAATTATTTTTTTAAAATTATTTATTAATAATTTTTTTTAAAATTTTAATTTTTAATTCTGTTTTTGTTAAATATTCTATTAGAGTGATAATTGGTATACTATCTCTAACAATAAAAAGTAGCTTTAATTCGAATTAATCTAATATTTTTTTAGAAAATTTGGTATAATTATTATAATTAATTAGGTTTTTATTTTTAGGCTTATAGTACTTAATTCTAAAATTTATTTTAGTACTCAAAATTAAGTGTTTACAATTTTAAATTAATATTAGATTCTATACTAAAAAATTAAAAATTATTTTTTTAATAGTATAAAATTTAAATTTCTAGTTTTTAGATACTATAACTAATATAAAAACTTAAGTATTACTTTTTTCAATCTAGTTTATAATTTATACAAGATAATAAATTAAATTAGGTAATTTTAGTATTAAAATATAATTGATATAGTTAAAATTTATATTTTAGTATAGAACTTTTATTATTATTATGATTTTATAATTAAGGTTAATAATAGATCGCTATTATTTAAATATAAAAATCCTAGTTGCCTTATTTATTTTAGTATAATAATACAGGTAATTGAATTATAAACTAAATTTTTCAACTAATTTCCAATTATTAATGAAATATATTATTTGTTTGTTAATATTTTCTCTTTTTTTAATTTAGTGTTTTAGTATTTTTAAAATTAATTTTTGGTATGTCAACTAGCTTTTATCATTAGTATATTGGATTTTAAAATTAAATTTATTTGTAGAAGCCCTTATAACTTCCAAATTATTTTTTTTAAAATTAAATTACTTTTGGAATTTGGTTTTTTTTAAAATTGGTAGTGTAGTTGTTAGGTATATAATTTAAAACCTATAAATTTGCAATTTATTTATATTTAGGAGCGAATTTTAATAAATAGGAATATTAATTAAAAATAAATAATATTTATTAAAAATAATTTTATCCAAAATATTACTAGCCTGTAAGCTTTTTAGAAAAATATAGAATTTTAAATTTTTTAATTATTTTAAACTAATAAATATTAAATTATATATAAATTTATAATTAATAATATTATTTTATTAACTACTAAATATATTTAATCTAAAAAATTTCTTAATAATATTATCTAGAAATATTTTGAAAAAAATTATAATAATAGTATACCTGGTATTATTTAGATAAAAAAATAATTAAAAGAACAATAATTTACTGCTACTAGTTAGTAGAATAATTAGTATTTAGGTAATTCTGATTATTATATATTTTAGTATAATTTTTTATTTAGAGTATTAGTAATAAAAATTTTTTATTTTGAAAATATATCTAGCTTTTTGTTTAACTTAATTTATAATCTATCTTAGTTAAATTACTTAAATTTTAAATATTTTTTAGATTAATTAATTATTATAGTATTTAACTTTATGTAGGTGTGTTTGAAACTAGTTATAGGTTTATTAAATTTAGTATTAAGTAATTTAGGATTTTAGTTAATTTTTAATTATTATTATTAGGTTTTACAAGTTACTATGTGGTCAACCAAAAATTTTTTGTTTTTGGTATAGTTAATATTTAATTGTATATTATAAGTTTTTTTAGTAATTGATAAGAAATAAGAAGTTAATTAGTTTTAAAAATTTAAATTTTTAAAATTTTTTTTTTTATTATTTAACTTATTATTATTTTTAAATTCTATGTTATTTTGGTAGGTTTAGAATAAATGGGTAGTTATGGCTATTCTTATCTGGTATTAATTTTAAATAGATAGTTTCGGTAATTTATTTTTGATAAATTTTTTTTTTAGTAGTTTTAAAAGTTTGAAGTTATTTTATTTATTATTCTTTTTAATTTATAAATAAGTCAGGAATTAGATTTGACTAGTTTTAGTTATTATTTTGTTATTTATTTTATTTAGGTCTTCTGTCTTTAGAGTATACCAAAAGCTAAAATAATAGATTGAAATTATAAAAATTAAAAAATTGGTAACTATCTAATTTAGTTGCGGGGGCAAGCTACAGTATATATATTTATTAAATTATTCAAAGTAAACTAAATTTTTAAAAAATTAGGTTATAATTTTAGTTTATATTTATTATTAAATAAGGTTTTAACTTTTATAATAACAAATACTTATAAATATAGTACTCTTGTGAACAAATAAGTTTTTTAAATTTTGGTTATTTATATAATAGGTACTTAAAATTTCAAAACTATGAGCTAATTACCTAATATAAATATAAACTAATAACAGTACTAGATCCAAAAATTTTTTAACTATTTGTTTATAAAATTCCATTTAAACTAGTATAAACAAATTTTAAAAATTAATCTACAAATTACTATTTTTATTAAAAAATCTATCTAAAAAGTTTTATAAAAATTGGTTTTTCTTAACTACCATTCCTCTTTACTTATTAGTTAGTATATTCCAAACTATTATACAATTACCTATATTTTTTAATACTATACTATGGTCTTTTAGGTTTAGATTAAATATTATTAAATTAAAAATCAGTTTATTTCAAGTTTTCAATATTTATTCAATTAAATTTCAAATAAATTTAAAAAAGTGATTAATATCCAGTTTTATATTTTTATAAATTATTATTAAACCTTTTTTCTATAATATGGTTAGTATATTTAATTTAGTTTTGATTATGTGTATAACTAAGGCTTATTAGCTTTGCAGTTTATTTAGAGAAATTTTAGTATAATTTTATATGTAAATTTTTTAATAAATTTTTAAAAAATTTAAAATCTTATTATTATTACCTTTGACTAATTATAAATAGTTTATAGTTATTAACTAGTAGTAATATATAATTTTATTCAAATAAATTAATACTTTAATAATTATTATTATAACATTATTAAATTTAAAATTTTTAAGGGTATTAAAAGATAATAAGCTTAATTTAAAAAAACTAAACTAATATTTTTTTTTTATAAAAATAAATAATAGGTTAAAAAAATCCTTTACTACTAGATCTAATTATATAAATATAATAAGTTGGTTAAAATTTTATAATAATTACTCTAGGTTTTCTAATAAATTTTCATAAACTCAGTAGTTTAGTTATTTACTAAAATAATTTATAACCCCAATCTGTTGTAAAGTTAGTTTAAATAGTAATTTAAAATAACTACTAAAAAAATATTTATACCTAATATAATAAATATAGTACATAAATTAAACCTAATATTTAAAATATTCTTTAATAATATTTATTTAAATATGCTTTAAGGGTTTCAAGCTCAACTTACCTTATTTTATATTAATTAATAAATAAAACATATACATCAGCAAAAAATTGTGTTGACCTCGTGGACCTCGGAGGTCCACGAGGTCCCAGAGGTCTTTGGCCCTCTGGAGGCCTCCAGAGGTTAAACGACCTCATAACCTCACAAAATCAAACGGCCAAAAAAAAAGCCCCAGGCTATAATAGACCGAATCTCAACATCAGCAAAAAAAAAAAGTCGTGGGACGACTGAGAACAGACGTAAGACGGCTTTTGGGTGTTGCGACGACAGGACGTTGGGACGGCAGCTAGGCTCCACACCACATTAAAAATATCTTTATAAGCAATGCGAATGACAGCAGCTTTAACGCGTTTGAAAGAAACCTCTCTATAATTTTAAAAAATTCTAAACAAATTAATTATAATAATTAAAATAATAAACAAAGGATATTTTAATAAAAATAAATACGAAGTAATATAGAAATAACTTTTAGCAACTTCAACATATCTAAAAATTATTTTCTAGTATTTTTTCAAATATATTTAAAATAGTATAATTATATTTTAAATAATTTGAAGTTATTGTTTATATTTATGTTTAAATTATCCCAGGTGAGTTATTAATTATTTACTTTTTAAAATATTCTTTATATTAAGTAGATTTTTTGAATTAGTTTTTTTATGTCTGTAATTAGATATATTAAATTTAAAATAGTACTCTTTTTTAAAATTTTTAATTAATTAAATTTTTATTTCTTTATCTCAATCGTCTTAAGTGAGCAATCTATTACTTAATTTTTAAATAAATTTTTACTTTAAACATATTTTTTTTAGTAGTTTTTTTATGTTTATAACCAAATATACTAAATCCAGTAAACATTTTATCTTCTAAACCTATACTTAATCAATTTATTTTTTTAAAAAATTTGATTATTTTTAATAAAGTTTAATTATATAATTTTAAAAATATTTTACTTATTTATTAGCTTATATTAGTTTTTATAAGTTTATAAGTAAATTTTTTTAATTTGTTAAATACTTGGAAATTTTTATTATTATTTTTTTTATATTTTTGTTATATTACTCTTTATATTCCTCAAATTTTATTTAATTTAAAACTTTTTAAAAAATTTTTATTCTAATTTTTTAAAATTTATTAACAGATTTTATAAGTCTGGTTGAGAATTTAATTCAAATACATGGATTAGAGTGATAGTAGAAAATTAGTACTACTTCCATTAACTATTAGATTTTAATACATAATATAATATAAATTTATAATTTTGATTTTGCTAAAAATTATTTTTAACTAATTTTGAAACTCCAAATTTGTAAAAATCGGATATTGGTTATTTAGTAATTTGATAATGTTGTTAAGAACCACACCAAATAATTTTTAAATTTTAATATTTAAATTTTATATTTAAATAGTATTTTTGATTATTTAAATAATTATAGTAGCCACTAGAAATTTAAAAATAAACACATAAAAGCCTAAAGCAAAATAGAAAAAATAATTAGCATCAGATTTATTAAAAATAAAAGTTACATTATCAATAAAATAAAATTAAAAAAAATGAATAAATAATTTTGTTTTTAATAATTTCCCATTTTTTAAAGTTAAAATTAATAAAAAGGTTAAATTAGTTTTTATAGGTCTGGTAATAGGCTTAGTAAATATGTACTTTTTTTAATTGTATCAATATTAGCTCCCAATTTTTTCTTTATCTTTACCTTGTTTTTTAATTTTTTTTCTGCTTTTTTATGTTTATTTTCCAATTTTATATATTTGCAATTTATAATTTTTGATTTATCCATTTTAATAATTTTATTCTTATAAGTTTTTATAAATGTTTTTTTAAAAGAATCTTTTCACTTTTTAATAATGTCTTAAATCACCCAGCACATCATATTTAAAATTTTTACTATATTACTATCATTGTCTACTACTTTATCTCTGCTGTCTTATAGCCATTAATTAATTATATCTGTATTTTGATTGATATTTAACTAAGAAAGTTTAAATACAGTTTTCAAGAATTTGTTTTGTTTTTTTTTATTTATTTTATTTTAATTGTTTTATTTATAAAAGGTATTAATTCAACTTAATAACTGATTCTTAATATTTCACTTTTTTTTTAAAACAGTATCAGGAATAATTTTACAAAATCAAATAAAAGCTAGAAAAGATTAGACAAATTAATTAATAGTTTTTCTATATTTTATAGTAGATTTTTAACTTATGTATAATTAAGTTACTAATATTATTATATTATATTTTATAAATTTTATCTTATGCTTTTATTATATTCTCATTATTTTTATTATTGTTATTATTATTATTTAGAATTTTGTCTGATAAACTAAAACCGATTTTGATTTCTAGAATATAATAATTTATATTGGATATTAGAAAGCTGTTTATAGATTTTTTGAATATGAATATTTATATTTTCTTACTTTTTTAGTTTTCCTATTATTTTTATTGTTATTATTGTTATTGTTGTTATTGTTGTTATTATTGTTATTATTGTCATTATTAGTTCTAGTTTTTTCTTTCTCTTTCCCTTTCCCTTTCTCTTTCCCTTTTCCTCTACCTTTATCATATATAATTTAGAAAGTTTGTTAGCAGCCTTAACACGACTGTTAGAAATCTTATTCAATTTTCTTACCTCTTACAGCAACATCTTAAACTATTATTTTTTTAAATTATACCCAGATTTAAACACTACTAGTAGCAATTTTTTTTTTTGTTTTTTTTTCTTTATCCACTTTTTTTTCTTTATTTATTTTTTTATATAAGTTCTTCAATCTTATTCTTCTAACACATACTTTTTTAATTAATTTTATATTATTAGGATTAACATCTTCAGCTTCCCCTAAATCCACTATTAGATGTATAGAGTCTAAGAAGGGACAATAAAATCTCTTACAAGCTTTTACAATTTTTTTTTTTAGTTTACAAATCTTTACAATCCACTTTATACAAAAAAGCTATTTGCAATAAAAATACTAATCATATTATATAAGTCTATTTTCAAACATAAAAAAACTACTTATTTTTTTTAAATTCACTAGATTTATTTTCACTCTATAATTTCTTTTTTTCTATTTCTTACAATACCAGCTTCTCAACACCTAATGTTAGATTTTTAATATTTCTTTTTTTTCTTATTTTTTTATTTTTAGAGTTTTTAATTTCATTTGTTTTTTTTTCTTCTAATATTGGTTTTTTGATGTTTGGTATTAAATTATTGATAGTTCTTTTAAACTCTAAATTATCTAATATAAAAATGTCTGTATTATTTAAAAAAGGCAAGGTTTCTTTTAGGGTTTTTAAATTTTTAACCTTCTTTCAAAGTTTTTTAATTTTTAAAAAATATTATAAATTAATTTACAACTTTTTTATATTTTTTTTTGGAATAATACATACTTTATATCATACTCAAATCCAATATATTAGAATTTGATAATTTATTAATTTCAAATCTAGTAAAAAATCTCAAAATATATTTTCATTTTACATTTTACTTAGTTACTAATATTATTTTATAAAATAATTATTTAAAAACAACTTCACAATGTTTATAAAAAAATTATTAACATTAAATTAAATTTAAATATAGTATATAAAAACTTACTACCAAACTTACTAGGAGAGATACTAGCTCTAATAATATCTATTAATAAAATTTAATTATTTATTATAATTATTATCTTTACCATATTATAAAATTATTAATTAAATTAGTATTGGTAGTAGTGGTAATAATATCAATTAATTTAATACCAAACAATTAACAACCTCTCTATGTTTAAAAAAAAATTTAATAAAAGTTTAGCTTACTTATTAATTAAAAATTATTTTTAGAATTAAATTTATTTAGTAAATTTATATATTATATGATATATTAGCCTTTAAGTTCAATAATAACTTTTTTATATCTTTTTTAGTTTATAAAAAATATAATACTTACTTGAAATGTTTGTAAAATATCTATCTTTTGAGTTTAAATTATTTTATTTAATAATAAAATAACTAGACTTTCTGTTGAAATCTATTAAACCTTTGAAGTTTTTTAGATTATTTGTGAGTAGATTTCCTAAAACTTCATTTAACTAAAGGATGTACTTAGGATTTAATAATAATATAGCTAATTCTTAAGACTATTAAAATAATATGTAAGAATTTACTTGAGATATTTGAAAAGGATTTTATAATAAATTTTGTGAAATTGCTAGAGGCTTTTTGAGGCTAGATATCTAGAGTTCAACAATCAATTTTTCACTTTCAAAAATAGGATGTAGTTTTTTAACAAAAACACACTGTTTTTATGAAGAGAAGAAGTTAAAGAGAGAATTTATAGTGATGGTTGGAAAATTTAATTAATATAGGTACAAATTATCGACATTATAATGGATTTGATATAGTTATAGTAATAATTAACAAATTAAGTTAAATTATTTTAGATTTAGAAATTTGGATATATTATATAGAAATTTATAATTTGTTCTATGACGGTTGTTTGCAGATTTTATGAAGCTTTTTAGAAGTTTTTTTAGATAAGAATATTCTTATAATATATTGATAAGTATTCTGTTATTGTAAATTTTTGTTAAAGAAATTGTATAATGCTAGTTTGTATTTTAGGAATTCAGTTAGCCTTTTTACGTTAAGCACTAGATTTATGGAGTATGATTAAAATACCCCTGCTAGTGCAGAATTAATCTAATTTTAAAAAAAAAAAAAAATTATTTTAGATTTAGGTAATTTATTAACTTATTATTTATATTTTTTAGAATTTATTTATAGATGTGTTAAAGTTTTCTAGTATCTATTCTAATATAAAAAATTAGATTATAATTTTCAAGTATTGGTTTTGTGAGAAAAAATATAAGTAAAATGGATGATAAATAATTTATAAGTAAATATATTATTCACAACTATTTTACAATATAATTAAGAAGGTAATAGATGTTATAAATTTTGTAGATAATTCTAAACAACTTATTGATTTTAGTAATAATAATATGGAAATGTTAGATAGTTTTAATATAAACGAGGCTTGTATAAAAATGTTTCCAGATGTAGGGAATTCAGTAACAGGCCCACCTAAACATATATTTATATTAAAAAATTAATTATTATTATTTAATAATAATTATGAATATAAATTTATTAAATGGTTTATTAAAACAAAAGTTTCTAAAATATTAATAGATAAATATTTTAAATTAAAAAGATTTATAAAAGCTTCTACTAGTTCCTACACATCTATATATATATTTTGGAATCAAATTAATATTATAAAAAAAGAATTTAATTTTAATTTTAAAAAAATTATTTATAATTTTAATATTTTAGATTACTTATTTATTAAATATTTATATTATAATATTATTAGTTGTGTTGTATATTTATTACAGCAGCTAATATACATATTAAATTTGGTATATATTTCTTATAAAAAATATAATTTATATAGAAAATATTCAAATTATTAAAAATTTTATACTTTTATTTAATAAGCTTCTTATAAATAATTAATCTTTTAATTATTTTTAGGTATATATAATTAAAATTATAAATCTAAGTTAAAATTAGGTTCTTATAATTAAAATTACTTTTAATATTAGATACCCTTAAAATAGCTTTAATTTTAAATTTGGGTAAATTAATAATATAAACTAAATAATTAGTTTTATTATTTTAAGAGGTAGTATCTGGTTAATTTTGGTAATTAATTATAGTTTTTTGCTATTATAAGAAAGTGACTTTTAGTAAATTATTAATTATTAAAATCTAATTATTAAGGATACTTACTTCTATTTTTTATAGAGTAAGTGGTTATATTAGTAAAATTTTATTATTAATATTTTAGTTAATATATTAGCAAGTAGAACTAAAATTTTTAATATAAGTAATTTATATTTAATAACTAAAAATAATTTTATTTATTAAATATAAATTTTGATTATTTTACCAGAAATTATATTTTTTTTATAAATACTCTTTTATTCTAATTTAGAATTAGTTTTTAAATTAATACTTTAAATAAGTATACTCTATTATAGTTTTAAAATAAAGTTAAAAAAATAAAAACTTATTTTTATTCTAAAATAGAAGTAAGGTAAACTATTTAATATTACTGTTCTTGAGTAAATTTATTAACTAAGAGTAGATTTCCAGTACTAAGATATTTGTATATTAATAATAATAGTATTTTTAAATATTTTTCTTTAAATATACCTACTAATAAATAATATAAAATAAAACCTATTATTTTGGTATGTATTTGAAATTAGGTATATTCATTAATTAAACAAAATTTAAAGCTATTATATAAGAATTATTTAAAAATATTAATTAAATTTAAAAATTTTTAATTAAATAATTTAAATTTTATAATTAAAGGTTATTAATTTTAAAAATATTATAAAATATATATTTATTAAAATTAGATTTTATAATATTTAAAATTTAATTAGTAGTTATTTTTAATAGATTTAATCTTTTTTAAATTATTAATTAATAATTATAATTTTAACCTATTAATAAAGTAATTTTATTAGATAATAAATAGTTTATATAATGAATATAAATAACTTTTAATTAAAACTTATTTAAAATATAAAAATTTAAATATTAATTAATTTATAATTTGATTTATAAATTTATTTATTGTAAATTTAATAGTAAATATAATTAATAATTTTAGTATTGTAAATCTGATATATATTGTAAGGATCTTAAGTTGGCTTATGGTATCCATAGCCATACACCACATTGGTGCCTTACAATTTTGAGAGAGTTAATCGATTAACCGAACAATAGCTGGATTAGATAAAAAGAGAATGAATACCATATATACAAAATAAGAAGAATAAGACGCATAACTAGAGAATAACAGAATAACAAGATCGGTATATATAACAATAAAACTATAATAATAAAGTTATATGTATATATATATATATTGTAACTAAAATGGATAATAAAATAAACAAAAAATAGAAACATACCAAAAGCCAAGAACAGATATATATACACATATAAAATACCACCATACCCAAATAAATTAACTAAACAAAATATAACAGACCCCCAAAATATTATATTAATAATAGGAGAACTAATAACACTAAATTTATTAAAAAAATCATTTATTTTATCTATATATCTCCCTTCTTTTTTAGTAATTGTTTTATAATTGTAAAAACCAAATTTTCAATACTGTACTAATATCTTATTCTTCCATTTTTTTATTAATATTGTTAGTTGGGTCTTTTACATTCATTTTATTATTAGTATTATTTCTATTATTATCATTAATACCATTTGTATCACTATCTTTCATACTTATCTTACTGTTTGTTTTATCAGTATTTTGTTTATCTACATAGTTATACATAATATGCAACTTTGGGTAATTAAATAATAAGTCATCTTTTGGAAATAAAATATACCTAGATTATAAAAAAAATTTAAAACCATAAATCTCAATATTTTTTTAAAATTGGTACTGGAATAACTTGCGCACTGCCATAGCCATATTTTAGCACCATTCCATAACTTATACTTTAAAATTATTATAGTTATTCTTAAGAACAATATAGAAATTTTTAAGAATATTGTAATTATTATAATAAGCATAACCCTGTAAGACATCACCTAGATAACTAATATCATACAACCTACATATAAAATCAAACTTAATATCTAAATATTTGTAGTAGTGGGTATTGCCAACAGTAGTAGCAGAAAAACCAATTTATTACATAATAAAAATTATAAAAACAATTCATAAATTAGATTCTTCATTTTCCAGCATAATATAATATTCAAAAATTATAATATACCAGAGAAAGATAATATGTTAATGTGCAGTAGTACACTTAGTAATGTCATACAATAATTAAAAACATAAAATATAAACTATACCTAGTTGGCAAGGCATGCCTTCCTATAGACTATATACTAATTTATTTTTTTTAATATACATAGAATCTTTAATGCATTAAGCCTTCATATTTAACTATACCTTCTTTTTCTCCTTAGCAATTACTGTTTTATTGTACTATCCCTTTAACCTGCTCAGTTTATGGAATCCCTTTACCAGTTCAATATAATTCTCTAAATTTTTTTCTATTAATAAGAGTGTGCCTTAGATAAATCCAATATACTTATTCTTATCTAGCAAAATCTCTATATATATATTAAAATAGTAGAAAGCTATATAATCATCAATCTGCTAATTCTTAACATAATACAGATAGAAAATTAGATAACAATTAGTATTAAACCAGAAAAAAACATAAATTATATAATAATATAAATCCTACTATATAAATTATTGGGAAATGCTATAAAACTAATTGTACTACTACTCTATATCATCTTTAGCAGTCAAATACCAATAGTAGTAAAAGTAATCAAATTCTTTATTAATATAATCAATAAAAAATTTATACATAGCATTATTTTTATATTTATTAACCAGCAACTTATAATCTTATAATTAATTAAATATACTATTAATATTAATAATTTTGTTTTTTTACTATACAATATATATTTCATCAAAATCATTTTTTAATAAGCGTATAATATTGTTAAATATATTATTTTAATTATATATAAACAATATTTTTTTTAAAAATATATAATTAAATCAATCAAAAATATTACTAATACACTCAAAATAGCAAAATTTCTAAAATTATAAATATATTTCTACATCTATTTTAATCTTACTTAAATTAAAACAATTATTAACAATATAAACCAAACAACTATTTAATTTAATATATTTCAAACCTTTCTGGTGTATACCTATAGTATTTATAAGTTTTATAATATAGTACCTACATATAATATATTTTTTTACCATCTCTAATTTACTTTTTTTATTTTACACTTTCTTTATATAGTTTTATTTTAGTTTGATATATATTACTATTAAGTAGATTTGTTTTTAAATTTTATTAAGATATATCTTCTTTTTTACTTTAATAGTTTATTTGTATGTTTTTTTTATGTAGTAGTAGTTTTTAGTATTTAATATTTTATTATTTAAATAATAATAAGGTTTGATCAGCTTATCTTTATATTCACTGTGAATATATATAATACAAATTTATTTAATTATATAATTATAAAATCTTAGCACCATACTAATATTCTATTTACTTATAGAATTATTTTTAAATGTAAAAATATGTAGGCGTCTTTTACCTTTATTAGTATATTAGTATAATATAATATTATTATCACTATTAAAATCTCTATCTTCTCTAATTAATTTACTGGTGATTGGTGTTGTATTAACAGGGGTTTATACTAAAATAATAAAAACAGCAAAAGTTATAACTGTAATATTAATTAAAGAAATCAGAATATAAATACTAGTTAAAATAATAATATTAAACTTAATTAGTATTATTAAAAAATAGGTTTCCACTTATACTATTATTAATATAAAATTTAATACCAATATTAATACCATACTTCTAAAAATAACAAATTTTTTTATCATACTCCAACTACATATTTTTAGCATATTATTATCATTAATACCACAGCAAATCAATTTTTATTTTTCAATAATAAAATAATAATATAAAATAAATTTATTCTAGTATATATATTAATTTACTATATTAATAGTCGCATTGATATCTATAATGCAAAAAATAATATTAGAAGTAAAATTAAAAAATTTAAAAATTTATTTAATAATACATTTATATTAGGTATAAATTATAAAATTTATAATTATATTATATTAATATAAACTAACTAGTTTTGCCAACCTCTTCTAAATATTGCTATTATTTTAGAAATTGGAAATAAGGAATGTTATGGTATTTTCTTCTTATGTACTAGCAATCTGTTATATATTTTCTATGCAGTTATTATATTTTTAACAGATATCTTTTATAATAATAATGAATAATTTTTATTTTTAAATGAAATCTTCCTTATTTTCATATAATTTTAATTATATATTATTATTTTTTATATATGAGATTAGTATTTTAATATTGTTATGTATATAATTTATAAATAATATAAATTGTTTTCTAAACTTATTTGTAATTTTTGTATGGTGATGTAAATCTACTATACTTTTAATATATATAATGGTAATATTATAAGTAAGGAAGGTGATATTGTTTAGATGGATGTTAAATATATTGTTATTAATATTACTTGTATTATCAACTGAATGGATAATTATGGCCATAAATGATATAAAAAAAAAAAATAAGGTAGTTGGAATAGTAGTATTATTCTATGAACTCATAATAGCTATTTTAATAATTTTATAATAAAGATAATTAGTAATTATATATATAATACATATAAATCTATAATATAATAATAAACAAAAAAGAAGATTAAAATAAGAAGTAATTAATAATAAAATATATATATAATAAAAAAATATCTATAAATTTATACTACCAAGTAAGTATATTCATAATATTTATAAATAAATATATTTAATAATTTTTTCAAATTTTGTGTTCTTTGTTTAAGTTATAGGTGGTATAATATAGATTGGATAATGATATAATTAAATATACTAATTAAATTCTTTATTCTAAATAGTAAATTGTTGGATTTCGAAGGTTTGCAAATGTAAAAATGTTTATAAGTTTTTTCATAACTTATCCTTTTCCCTCTTTATAATGGTCCCCTCATTAGAGGATGTAGGATTTGGTGTGTCTATTATATATTCATATAATAATAAGATGATTGGTGCTTTGTATAATCTTCCTTTCTTTTTAGGCTAATATTGTATATATTAAATAATAATTATTTCATCTATTAATATTAATAATTGCATAAGCCTAGACTATAATCTAATTAATAATATAATTAAATCTCTATTATTATTATTTTTTTTTTCTTCTTCTTTATTTATTTTATTGTTATTATTATTCTCTTCTGTTGTACTATCAGCACTTATTTCATCTATTTTTTTTGCATTCTCTATATTTTGATTATATTATTTTTGTAGATTATTAATTAATATTTTATTTATATTTTATAATTAGTAATCAACTTCTAATTTTAAAATGGCTAAATTTATATTATTTGATGTTAAAATTTCTATAAATTTAAGTATAATAATAAAAATATAATCATTTAACTATGGTACCTCACTTTGTATTGTATTGTTAGGTTTTTGAATATGGAATGGTTTTAGCCGATCTGTTGCAATTATTCTTTTTTTAATAATGTTATTTAGTTTTGCTATATGGTAGCACCCTTTTTTTGGATATGTTTTTGTAATATAATATGGATTAATTTATTTATATTTTAGTTTTATAGAATGAGAGAATTTTAATTATGTATTATATATAGTATCATCTTTTCTGTTTGGAATACCCTATTTATTATAGTATAATGTTTATTTTATACTTTTATAATATTCTTCTTATAATATTCTAATTTAAAAATTATCTTTTCCAAATCTTCATTTTATTGCTTTAGATGCTATACTCTTATAGTTAAAAAATCTGCAGTTGTATGAACATCAGACTATAACAATACATTCCATATTAAATATACTAAATTTATAAATAACAATAAATTCATATCATATAGTAGATAGTATAAACTATATCCAATTATTTTTTTAATAGTAATGTAATCTACTTATAATATAAAATATAAATATTTTACTTATTTATTATCATTTTTATTATATATTTTAACTAAAATATTTTTTATATCTCAATATCCTCTTTTAATTATATTATTAAATTGCAAATAATATATAAAGATTTACTAAATTTTAATATTATATTATTATATTATTTTTAAAAACATAACCTAATTTTCCAATCCTCCATCTAGTATTACTTCCTTTATATACTTATACTAAAAGAACATTTTTTTTTTTAAGAATTTGGTAACATATATTAATTTTATAATAATTATAGCTCTAACTTCTACCCATTTTATTAAATAATTTCTAGTATTCACAATATAGTTCTTATCTTATAATATTGGCATATATATAAGATCTATTTTAATCTTCCTTTATGAGTATAACTCTCTAAATAGCGTGAGTATTACAAATTTATAAATACCAACATAATATTAATATTATTTATATATTTATATATAGTTTTAAACTACAGAATATAATTATTTCTAATAGTATTAATCTATAATCTTATAATAAGTTACTTTTATACTGTAATAACTACTATTATTATATAATTTTTTAATAATGTTTTCCTGCTTATACTTCCTGCTTATAATTTTTTAGTATGGACTATGACCTCCTTTCTTTTTATACTATAGTATGTTATTAATGATGATGAATAATATTGCTCTTTTTTTAACAAATTTCTATATATGCTATAATACATAATTTGGTTTTCTTATAATATAAAAAAAGGTTATGATATTATACTATTTTTTTTTATATTTTTGATATATAAGATCTTCTTTTATAATATTTAGTTATATATTTATAAAATTATCTATATTTTTTTTTATTTTTAATATTTATATTTCTTCTATTATTACTAGATGTTGTGATAATCTATTTATAACAATATACTTTTTATTAAGAATATACTTGATATCAAAATTGAATAAGTGGATCCAAGTTAACCATTATATTACTAGTATATTTAGAAAATCTATTACTAATATGTTAAATTATATTATAAATATATTAACATTAGATTTAATATTAAAATAAACTTTATATAGTTAAAAATGTAGTTTTTTTAATATTTTTAATAATCTTTTATATTCTCTTTTTATAATATCATATTTTTGTTCTACTTTATTTTAGATATTATTTTTATAGTATATAGAATATTTTTTTTTATTAAAGTTTTATAACAATATTATATTTTATTTGAAAAAGGAGGTATTTATCATCAATATAATCCTTTTTATAGATAATTTAGTATTTAAAAATTTAAGTATTAGTATAAATATGAAACATTTTTTTAAATAATTTATAACACACTTTTAAAAATTTAATTAATTAAATAATTAGTTTTTTTTAAATAATAAAAAAATAAGCATAATAATACATACAAAATCTTTAATTTAGATATAATAATAGATATATATATTAAAAAATACTCTGGTTTTTATTAAATTATTATAATTATATTATAATATTATAATAATAATTTTTTTTATATCTGGAAATCTTTTATTTAATATGCATATATAATTGGTGATGTAGATACTGTTTATTAAGAAATATGATTTTTTAATAAATGTTATTAATTTAATATATTCTACTTTTATTAATATTTTATTAAAATTTATTAATACTTTTATTATATAATAGTATATATTAAGTATAATTTTTTTATCTCCATATATACTACACAACTTATAAATACCAAAATTATTTATAAAAGAAGTACCATATTTCAAAATTATTATAAACATAATTATTATAATTTTCTAAAAAATTATAATAAAATTAATAGTACCTTACATTAGGGATATATATTAAAATAAATTTAATTTAATTATTATAGCAATAATTTTTCTAGACTACAGTACAAAAAAAATTTAATTATATCCAAAAAATAAATCTAAAAAAAAAAATACAGAATATACTAATAAATAATTTCAAAAATTAATCTATATTAAACAATATATTCATATTCTAAATAATTATAATATTAATCTTTATTATAATTAGTACTAGATAATGTTTTCTATTTTTTTTCTTAACTAGAAATCATAAATTTTTATATAGACTATTATATAATTTAAGTATATTTTAAAATATATAATCAATAATTATAATATTAACTTTTAATTATAAATAAACAGTTATATAAATAGCAAGAACTTATTATACCTTATAAAAAATCATTTATATAATAATTAAAGGATATACATTAGTATATAATCAATTTATTTTATTAAATTCTTATAATAATACTATTTTTTTATTAAAAAAGATGGTATAAAATATATGTTTTTTATTAGACCAAAGGTTTATATTTATATTTAAATTATTTAATTGTTCTTTTATTAATCTCTAATTTCTAAAAATGTTGTTAAATTTTGGGATAAACTATGTAAAATAATTAATAATTTAGTATATTTCTATAATAATTTATTTTTTTTTTTAATTGGAATTTTTATGTGTAATAGTAAGTTTTGAATTAATAATTGATAAATAGTTTACAAAATAGACTTTATTTATCTTTTACTTATATATAATATTGATTTCAATATTAAAAATATATTATCTTTTTTTTATATAGAGGAACTGTTGTTATATTAGAAGTATTTTATTTTTTTTAATTTTCTTATTTCTAGTATATTTGTTATATTTTATGTTTAGATATATAATGTGTAATTATTAGTTATGTATAAATCTCCTTATATTTAGTATAATATTTAAAAAATTTTTGATTTTTAGTATAATAATATATATAAGTATTAGTATAATATTGATATTAGATATTCTTCTTATATTTCCTTCTTGTAAATATTTTTTTAAAAGCTTTTTATGTTTCTTATTATGTAGGAGAGTTATTTTTTTTTAATTTTTTTTTTTTATATTTATATTTTTCTAGTAATTTTATACTGGATATAGTGTTATATATGTTTTTTTTCTAGATGGGGGTAATTTGAAGACTATTGTTATTGTGAATTTACATGCAGTATATTGTATTATTTTTTGTGAATACTATGATAGTGGTGGTATTATCTGTATTTAATTTTAATAATATAAGGGACTGTATTTAATAAGGTTATTTTAGAATTATGTTAAATTTAAGACCTTCCATAAAGAAATAGTTGATGTAATATGTAATATTACTGATTGTTATTTTTAGATTATAAATCACTTTGTTTAGGGTGGTATGATGGTTGCCAGGCATGGTTGCTGATATATTATTAATGTATTGCTATGGTATGTGGTGCTGGTTGGCAAATTCCTGGCTCATTACATTGAACTGTGATCCGGTACGATGTACACGTATATAGTACGACGTATATGCGTGTACGTCGTACTATATGCGTGTACGTCGTATATACGTATACGTCGTATATATGGAGGTGTGTTCGGCTATATTTTCGACAAAACGTTTTCGAAAAAATGCAAAATCAAAAAAACTTTTCAAAATCCAAATTTTTTTGAGAACTTTTGAATTTTCAAAAAAAAAATCAATCAATTCGTATTTTTCGTTTATAAACGGTTTAGCGCTTAATTTTATTTAATTAAATTTAATTTAAAAACTCGGTAAAAAAGCACTAGTCGTTTTAGCGTGTTTCAAGATCTCCCACACCTAATTTTAAATTATTTTCATAAAAAAATCGAAAAAATTAAATTAAAAAATTAAAATTAAATTAAAAAAAAATTAATAAAAATTCAATTTAATTTTTTTAATTTTTTTTATTAAATTTTAATTAAAATTATATAACAAAAATTTTTGGTGATCACGTGATTTGATTACATAATCTGATAATTCTTGTCAGAACCGGTGCCCAACGGTTTAACCCACCGGTTTCTTGGCAAACGGGTGCCCATTTGATTTTGACCCGGCGGGTTTTGGGCGCAAAAAAAAACCGGTTCTTGGCAACCCGTACGGTCCGGGTGCCCGCAACGCAAAATATGGGCGGGCACCGTAACCGCCCAAATACAAACTCTGCTTATATAGTACGACGTATACGCATATACGACGTACACGTATATAGTACGACGTATACGCATATACGACATACACGTATAGAGTACGACGTATACGTATATACGACGTACACGTATATAGTACGACGTATACGTACCAACCCGTGGGTGGTTTCGACCGTCTAAAAACCAACCCGTGGGTGGTTTCTACCATCTAAAAACCAACCCAACCCGCCCCATGTCGCACTCTACCCTTAATCTAATTATTTACTTTTAGTTTAACTATTTACCTTTAATCTAACTATTTATTTTTAATTTAATTACCTACTTTTATTCTAACTTATTATTTACCCTCATTTTAATTGTTTAACACAATTTTATATATATATTACTAACTTACTTTTAATTTAGTTATTAACTTAATTTATTAACCTAACCTTTAACCTAACCTCATTTTAAATTAAGTTTAATAATTTTATATGGTTAATATAAATATTTGATACAAGTACATATATTACCAAATCTTAGCATTTTTTTTATGTGGTATTAGTTAACACGAGCGCTCATTTTCTACAACTCAGATCTAATAATATCTTAAATATTAATATATATAAATTAATTTTTTACTCTTCTTATTTATTTACCCATTTTTTTTATGATACTATCCTTTTATTTTATATTAAAAGTATTTTTTAATAATAACCTACCTTTTAATCCCTAATATTTTTTTTTTTTTTTTTTTTTTTTATTATTAACTATATAATGTTTTTATTCTGTCCAATATAAACTCTTTTTAGTAAGTTTTCCTTAACCAAATAACCCTTTTGATTAATAAAAAAATCAATACCAAACCTAATTCCAATTTTTGACTTCTTAGGACGTTTATTACCATCACACCTCCCTGATCGGGACCTCTCGCGCCCTTCGACCAATGAAAAAAATCGGTACCAGGCCTGCTACCGATTGAACCTACCGGTTACGTTCTAGGAGTCATATAGTGTGCTCTTGTGGTTCGACACGTCACGGGGAGCTTGAAGACCTAGAGAATGCTAGAAGTTGCGGAGCAAGCCGTCGCGGTCACTCTTGATAACAGCCCAAACAAAGTCGCATGTCTTAACAATTTCTCAAACTGTTACAACTCGAGGGCCAGAGACCCATTCCAGATGCAAAAATGACCCTGGGTAACTCCTATGCTTTTACTTGGTTTTGGCGAGCGCATTCTACGTGCCACCTGGGTCAGACGTAATACCGAGAATAGTTTCCAGAGAACGATTCGAGCGACCTAACAACCAAGGAAGTCAGGTGATTCGAGCCAAGGTATTAGTGCAAGAGGCAAAGTATCGGAACATTTGTGTCGGCCAGAGCGCTGCATGTCGAGATTGGAAAGCATGTAAGAGCTGATTGGCGCGACCGTTAATGTGCTGAGAAACATTTAAAAAACGCATAACGTGATGAGCGAAAGGAAAGGCCTGAATACAAAATGAAAGCAAGCTCGAGTGAGCATCATGCATGCTGGCGACCGATGGAGAGAATTTGAAGGATTAAACTTGTACTCATTACATCTGTTCCACTTTAATTGCTTTGATCCTAATTTCTTTGACAGACTTTCTCCTGTTCGGGATCCATCTCCCATGAATATAATCCATCCACATCTGACCTACTTTCTCGTTCCATCCATATGTAATCGCATTCGCTAGTCCTATAAATTGGGTGCTCGCTTGCAGCACTTGCATGATCTGGCTGCTTTTCCCCGAAACCTCGATAAATCGATTGATAATACCCGGAATCAGCAAAATGATATACATTGCTGGGTACGCGTTCAACAGCAAAACTCTTCTAGCCCTCTTGAATCTTGCGATATTTTCCTGATTGGTGATAGCCTTCCTTTCGTCGCTCTCAATTTCACTCCTCTCGTCATAAATCCCAGCCTCTCCGGTTCCCAAACGCGCAAACGGACTCCTAAACTTCAGACGCTCAATAAAAACGTGCCATCTGGTACGAGAATTATATGATCTGATGTTCGGGGAAGCACCGAACTTCTTGCGAATATGAAAATGTAAGTAAGTATACATCCCGACCTCGCTGAATATGAACGCAAGCCGCCAGCCGTGTGTCATTGCATAACGAAGATAATGCGGCTGGGCCTGAATCCAGCACCAATTTCCCGACACCGGACCATATTTCCCCATAATTAATATGATAACGCTAGTGGTTACGGGCAGTATCCATGTTGAAACACATATTATGAAGATTGTTCGTGGAGTAGGCTCGCGTATTGTTGTTTCGCGGGTGAGAGACCAGACAGTCACAATGGCGATGGCGAAGATTGATGTGTCGGTTGCTTGCACAGAGAGTTGGCCGACAAAACCATTGCTGACGCACCACGGACTGGGCGGCAGGTTCCGACGTTCGGCTAGTCGCCAGAGACCAGAGGCGGAGTTATTGGTGCTGTTGATAAAGTCTAGTGATATGGCTCAGAAAAGATCAATCGGTGCCCTCAAATTTTAGAATGTGCATCTTGATCACAGTCGAGAATCAGCAAATATACACACCGGCGATGGCCAAGTTCAAAATTAACGAGTGTCGGAAATGTTGTCTGATCGGCAGAATAACATAAGTAACTAAGATGAATCCAGACCCAAGAAAAGATGCAATGCTACCGATTACATTTAGGATAGCGATTGTAAAGGCTAGAGTGTTGAACGCCATTCCGAGTCAATGACCGACAGATGGTCCCGATTAGTTAGTGGACTCGCTTTGGTACGGCTTTGGCTAGGACGACCAGAAGCATATCGCATGGTTAAAATCAAGGAACACCTAGTTTTGGTGACACACTCTTATATATATTTATACACATAACCATCATGAACAATGACTCCCTAGATTCCCTTGATTGATATTACGGTATTAATCTTCAATTATCACATTCGTTATTCGCGCGATGCTGTGGCATTTCATGCGCCGGAATCTTCCAATCAGCCTACAGAATTCAATAAATTTTCTTTTGGGGAAGGGGCAGGCCGCACGGTTCCTTCATGGCCTGGGCAAATTTTGTGGCATACGCTCAGCTCAAAGGCCATGATCTTTTGTTTCCACAACCGAAGGAGTTCAGCGCATGGTGGATCAGCTGCTAACAATAACGGTTACAAAACTGATACATTGCAGGCTTCGACTTCAATGTCACGTTCAAGTGGATGTGCCACCTAACCCGCCTCCACTCTCAATGTAGGCCAACAATCTACCCTCTCGACTTTCATGTATCTTTCGTGCCACCAAACTTAATGTCACGCACGCGGTTGACGTAGACTCTGATACTTTACCGCCTGATATGCTAGAGTTAACATCTTTCAGCAAATGGCGCTGACAAAGCCTGCTGACAATGTGTTCGTTTTTGGCTTGCTTGAGCTTCACCAGCTTGTAGGGGCCCTACGTTGGAGCATATCATCAAATTGTCAAGACGCACAAGGTGATTCAAAATTCAAAATTCAAAGGTATTAAGCCCTTTAAAACTCATATTATCAACCTATTCTAGGTTTTGCTACGATTCGGGCCCACCGAGTTGAAACAAATAAGAAAGCCTTCTATGAAGCCCGCTGGGGTAATCCATGGAGATATTGTGGAACGCATTTGGCGAGAGTGTTACGAAGGCTTGTAATAAAAGTTACCATACAAAGCTTGGCATTTCGATCCGAGCGCCCCAGAGGCCTCAGGATTACGTGATCGTCACGGGGCGGCGCCGCCGCTTTGTGAATATAACATCGAACAACACAATTACTGCCAGTTCACCCTGCTAATTTACTATGCTAATTCACCATGCCAGCTTACTAGCTGCATTGCCAGCTGTATTGCCAGCTGCCAAATCCGCTATTAAATCTGCTGTTATAATGGTGCTAGAGCTGCTCCCAGAGCCATATTAGAGCTACTACCAAATTTATTATTAGATTTATTGCCAAATATTAGCGTAGTGTTGTTAATATTGTTATCATGATGATTACAATTATGATAATACGATCCAATGGCCATAAGATTGATTGCCAAAGGGTCTAGATCTTGATGTTGTTGGTGGCTGGCACGCCTAGAGCTATACTTATGAACCAATTCGACATATTATACCGCGGTATTACTAATATATTGGTTAAGGCCTGAAACTGTGGTTATAATAAAGATGATTATATTATGTTTACTATGGAGTATGTTATCAATACGCCACATTTTGGAAGATTATAGAAAGTTACTCCAGCAGTAGAGTAATAGCTGGTTAAGCTGGTGATTAAGATTAGTGCTACCAGAGTGTTTAATACATATACCCTAGCAAGCAAATTGGGCCTTAACCATAATATTATTACAAGAGCACTAAAACAGCTTAAATTTAGGAAGTTAAAGTTTACATGTAAACCAAACTTTATAGCTGTAAGGGCTTAAGGCTCAGTGCTTATAGCTGGAACGTATGTAGGTTTATATATATATAGTTAATAATCAATCAATCATAATATCAATTAGAGTGCGACATGGGGTAGGTTGGGTTGGTTTCTAAATAGTTGAAATTATCCACAGGTTAGTTTTTAGCTAATTGAAATTATTTATAGGTTAATTTTTAAATAGTCAAAATTACCTATTAATTAATTTTTCTTTAAAAAAAAAAATTAAGGATAAGTTTAAAAATTATTGAAATTACAAAAAACCACTCTACTAAAAAATTGTAACGTTATAAAAAAAAATAATTATATTTAAATTATATTAATTTATATATAAATTTAAATATTTTTTATATAGACTTATATATAGTAGAATAATATTTTTATTTTCATTATTTAAATTAAGAGTTAAGAAATTTAAAATATTAAATTAAGAATTTCTAAAATAATTATAAAGAAATGAAAGAAAAATTAATTATATTAAATTATTTTAACTTAAAAGTTTATAATTATGTTTAAATTTTACTTTTTGCTATTAAATACATCAGCAAAAAATTGAAAAAAGGCTTGAGGTCACATACAAAAGTATAAGGACCTCAGAGGACAATTATATATTAAATTAGTGGTTGAGAGGACTTTTGTGGTGTGGAGAGGACGACAGGGGTGTTGAGAGGATGTGTTTTTTCAAAATAAAAAAGTCCTCTTTATACTCTTGTCGTCCTCTCAACTACTAATTTAATATGTAATTGTCCTCTTAGGTCCTCATACTTTTGTATGTGATCTCAAGCTTTTTTTCAATTTTTTGCTGATGTATATTTTGAATAAATATTATTTTTTTAATATTAAGGTTTTATTTTTTAATAATATTAAATTCTTAATTTTTATATTTTCTATTATTTTTTTAAAATATAATTTTAATTTATAAAAATTTTTTATAATTATAATAATTTTAATTGTTTTAGAATATAAATAGAATTTTCTTTAAATTATAATATTTCTAGTTTAGTTAAAAATTTATTCCACATCAATAAAAGTAATTTATGTATTGAATACATTTTATACTATTTGTAATAATATAAGATATTTTTATTTATAAACCTTCTATTAATTAATTAATAACAAATCTGTTTTAATTTAATAAAAAAAAAAATTAAAATTAAAATTATTTTATATATAAAATAATGATAAGTAAAAATATTATTTTTAAATTTATTATTTTTAAATTTATTATTAATTAATTAATATAAAACTCAGCTTTATTCAAATTTTTATTATCTTCCATTAATTCAAAACAATTAGTAACTTAATAATCCAGTTTAAAAAAAGAAATACCATCAGCAAAAAATCTGAACCTCCCAGAGGTCATTGTATAGGAGCACAAGAAACTGACAGAAATGTAAAGAGGTCATTATATAACAACAGGAAACTAATATTAATCTTAATACACCCTATCAAAATTTTAAAACAATTAATTATAAACCTCTACCTCTTAAAATCTGATACAAACTTTTTATAATATTAAATTAATATAAGCCCCTTTTTAACTTCCTATTATTTTTTACTTTTTTTCTTATATTATATTTTTCTAAATTATCTCAATTTTTTTATAAATACACTTTATTTGATATAATAAAATTAAAAGACAAATAATATAAAAATAATAATTAATATTAAAATAATATATTTGATCTTAAGTTAACTATAATATTTAGAATTTATAATTTAAAAAATAATTTTTATTAGATTACTAATATTAACTATTATTTTAAAAAAATATTAGCATATTAAATTAGTTACTAATCTTAATTATAAAAATATTATAAAAAAAAAATTAATAAAGTTTTAATTAAAATTTATTAACTCCCCAATATCCTTAATTAGTTTTATAAAAGTTTCTTTAATTAAAAAAAAATTTAATAAAAACTTATTATTTAAATATAAAAATATAATTTTTGAAAAATAAAAATTTAGTTTTTTTTTTTAGTAATTTTATAATAAAATCTAGCTAAATGGTTTTTAAATAAAGATATATACTCAAAGTCTAATAATAAATAACAAACTAAATTTAATTTTTATTAAAATTATTTATAAATTTTTTTTTTTTTATAATTTAAATATTATAATTATAAATTAATACCAGTTAAATATAGTACTATTATATCAAAAACTTTTATTTACATTTAATAAGTACTACTAAGAATACTATACTAAATATATACAATCTAAATCATTTTAATATTAACACTCAATCAAACAAAATTAAAATATTATTTAATAATAAATTATTAGAATATTTTATAAAGAAAGGAACTATAATTAATCTTTTTATTAACAAATATATATAATCCATTAATAAATACATCAGCAAAAAAATTTGTTAACATCCGAACCATCAGATGGCTCAGATAGCTCAATAATCTTTTATATCCTGAAACTATCTTGCCAATTATAAAAAGTTACAGGAAGTTAATAACATTTAATTCTATATATAACTTTTAATATCTAATTATATCTTTTTACAGTCCTGCAATTATCTTCTGGTATCTAATTGAATTTTAAGAAAAAAAAATTTATTATAATTATCTATATATCTAAAGTTATATATTAGAATAAAAGAAAATAAATAAAAATTTTTATTAAATACTCCTAGTTTTCTCTTATCCTTTTAATAATGAATTTAATTTTTTTTTTTTATTATTACTTATTAGTATAAAATTCTGAAAAGTTTAAATTTCAAATAATTTACTTAATAATATATTAATATAAGATTATATAAAATTTTAATAATACAATACTAATTTTTCCTAAACCTAACTGATTATATTAATATATAAGTTATTAAAAATTACTAAATTTTAGTTAGTTATGAAAATATTGTAACAAATATTAGAAGTTTTATTATGGCTATTTATAGTTTTAAAATTAATCTCCTAATTATAAACATCTTCTTTCTATAATTTTAATGTAATTTAAATATATATAGTAGTTTATGCTAAAATCCTAAAATTTAGTTTTTTTATGAGATTTGGTTTTTTGATTTTTCTTCTTTTTTGTGAATTTCAATACTAATGGATTAGAACTTTTAAAATTATTGGATGGGTGAAGAAAGTTTATAAATATTTATTAGCAGATTATAGATATCTATTAATAAAAAAATTAATTATAATTTTTTTTTTATAAGATATTTTAATAACTTGGTATTTAATAAAATTTTAATTTTATTTAATTGAATGTTAGTATTAAGATGGTTTAGATTATATGTGTTTAATATAATATTCTTAGTAGTATTTACTAAATATAAATAAAAATTTTTAATATAATAATATATTTAATTAGTGTTAATTTATAGTTATAATATTTAAATTATAAAAAAAAAAAATTTATAAATAGTTTTGATAAATATTAAATTTAGTTTGGTATTTTTTATTAAATTTTAAATATACACTTTTATTTAAAAAATATTCAACTAGATTTTATTATAGAATTATTAAAAAAAAAAGCCAAATTTTTATTTTTTAAAAATTAAATTTTCATATTCAAATAATAAATTTTTATTGGATTTTTTTTTAAATAAAAAAATTTTTGCAAAACTAACTGAAAATACTAGAAGGCCTATAAACTTTAATTAAGATTTTATTAATCTTTTTTTTATAATTTTTTTATAATTAAGATCAGTAGCTAATTCAATACACTAGTATTTTCTCAAATTATTAACTAACATTAACAGTCTGATAAAAGCTATTACTTACACTATAAATTCTAAATACAATAATTCAAAATTAAATGTATCATTTTAATATTAATTATCATTTTTATATTTATTATTTTTTAATTTTATTATATTAAACAGAACATATCTGTAAAAAAACTGAAATATTCTAAAAAAATACAATATAAAAAAAGAAATAAAGAATAATGGGAAATTAAAAAAAAATTTATATTAATTTAATATTATAAAAAAACTGTATTATACTCCAAAAAACAGATATTTACAATTAATTATTTTAAAGTTTTAATGGGATATACTAAGATTGGTATCGGCCTCCTATTGTCATATAATAACCTCTTTATATCCCTATTAGCCTCCCGTGCTCTACACAATGACCTCTGGGGGGTTCAGATTTTTTGCTGATGTATTTATAAACTCTTTTTATATATCTAGCAATTTTAAAAATTTTAATACATCAATACTAAAATTTATAAAAAGGAAGAAAAATAAAAAAACTAAATCTAATAAAAAAACTAAATTTTAGAATTTTAGTATAGATTACTATATATATTTAAATTATATTAAAATCATAAAAAAATAATATTTATAATTAAAAAGTTAGTTTTTAGATTGTTAATAATTAATATAAAACTTCTACTAATATTTACCAATTTAAATAATATTATAGTTAATTAGGAATATAGTAATTTTTAATAACTTATATGCTAATATAATTGGTTAGGCCTAAAAAAAACTAGTATTATATTATTAGAGTCTAATATAAATCTATTTTAATATTATACTAAACAAATTATCTAGAATCAGAATTTCTTAAAATTTTGTATTAATAAGTAATAACAAAAAGTAAGAGTTAGATTTATTATTAAAAAAATAAAAAAAAATGTTGAACATCTAATAAAGGACTTTATTTTATTTTCTTTTATTTTATTCCAACATATATTCTCGAATATATATATAGTTTTAATAAATAAATTTATTTTAAATAAAATCAAATATTAAAAAATAGCCAAAAGATTATAGGAAGATCATACAAAATAACAAAAAGATTATACTAAATAATAGAAGGTGTATAGCCTCCTGTAGCCTCTAGTCACTAACAAAATAACACCAAGGCACAAAAGGTGTCCCAACTATTTGAGCCATTAGATGGCAGGGATGGCAACACATTTTTTTGCTGATGACTATAAAACTTTTTATCTAAATTAAATAAACAAAAACAAAAAAATTTTTAAAAAATTTTAAATTATTTAATAGTATTATTCAAAATTTCTTTATATATATAATTTTTCATATAATATTGTAAGAAGTTGTTATAATATTTAATTTTAAAATTTTTATCCTAATTCTCTAAAGTGTAAAAAAATAATTTAATTTATAAATTAAAAATAATATTCAAGTTAAAATTATATAACCTACTTTTTTTATTATTAATTCTACTATAATATTCACTTCATTTTTCTTTATAATGTAAAAAAGGATTTTTAAGTAATTTTTTTTAATTATCAAATATTAATTTAATTCTTTAAATATATTTTTTTAAATAATTAAATAATTTATTATAGATATATTAAATATTATATATCCCAAACTATTTTAATTTAAAGAGAATATTTATAAATTTATAAAAAAATTAAAAAATCTTAATTATAAATTAAATATATTTAAATTTTTTTTTAATAAAAATGTAATACATCAGCAAAAAATCTGAACCTCCCAGAGGTTATTGTATGGGAGTACAGGAGGCTGATAGGGATGTAAAAAGGTTATTATATAATAATAGGAGGCTGATACCAATTTTAATATATCCTATTAAAATTTCAAAGTAATTAATTGTAGATATTTATCTTTTGGAATCTGATGTAGACTTTTCATAATATTAAATTAATATTAGTTTTTTTTTAATTTTTTATTATTCTTTATTTTTTTTTTTATATTATACTTTTTTAGATTATTTTAATTTTTTTATAGACATATTTTGTTTAATATAATGAAATTAATGTTACACCTGTGGCCCTGGGAGGTCATAGCAAGCTCACTCTGGCTTCTGTTTCTCAGTCCTATTGTTCAGGTCTTGATTTAGGGAAATATGTGTATTATTAGGAATAATAGAACTGTTGGATAAAAAGTATAATAATAATAAAATGATAGTAAACTATAAATCTGTATTATATTTAAGTTGATTGATGAAAAGTAAAAACTATTCATTAGTCCTAACAATAGTCTTATATATATAATAATACTTTATATAAATGTTAATAATTGTATATATTATAAAATCGCCTATACAATTTAAACAAGTATATAACATTCTAAGAATTATAAAGTTGTTTTTATTAAATTTGCAATTATATAATATTGTTATGTGATATATAAATATAATAATATAAAGATCTAAATAAAACAGATAAATATAATACATAAGTAATTAGTTTTTTTATAAAAGATATAGTAAAGTAAAGCTAGGAATAATATAATATAGAATATAATATAAGTAATTTGTATTATTAAGATTATAAATCTATAATACTATCTCCTTTTTTTAAGGAATAGATTTTATACAGAATTGATTTTTGGGAGGAATCTATTTCTGTAAGGTATAGAAATTTATGTAAAAATTGTGTTTTATGTAATTGAGATTATTTTATAGAGTTAGTGTTTGGTGTGGGTATATTTTTGATGTAGGTTGTTGTTTTATGTAGAACTTCTGTTTGTTATGTGGAGTAAGGATAATGTAAGCAAATAATGTATAAAAAAAATAGCAATTAAATTAAATTAATAGCTTAAACTTAAATTTTAAAATATTTTTATAAGAAAATAATTAATATATATCTGAAATCAAATATAAATACCAGTAGAATAAGTAAAACGAAATAAGTTTTTTTTTCACACTCAACAAGGTTTTTGTACTAATTATATTAAATATTTTAGTATTCTAGTTTTTGTATTTTATAAATATTATACACAAAACAGTCATACTTATATAGTTATATCTAATTATATTAGTTATACTATTTATATCAGGAATAATCAAAAAAATTATTTAGTTAATTCTCATAAATTCATTTTTCTAATTAAGAATGGATTTTACTAACATAATATAATAGATTATTTAGATTAAAAATTGGATAAAAAAAAGAAAGAATTGGAAACTTTAAAAAAAAAATAAATAATTGTTTAATAAAAATAAATTTCTATTTAACAGAAGGCAACTAAACTTTAAGTTAAAATAATTTAGAAAAAAAAAAAATTAAAATAATTAAAGTTAAAACATTATAAAACAATTGTTTATAATAGTATATTTTATGAACAAGGGTTAGTTAAAGAGGAGAAATTAAAAAAAGAAAGTAAAATAAAAATCAAGTAAGTTTCTAGGAATTTAAAAAAATTTGGAAGAAAATTGTTAATATTGGTTTTAGAAATTTTTGATTTTGATTATACTGATTTCTTGCAATTTTAATTTAAAATTGAATTTTTTTTTGGTTTTTTATATCTTTGTCTTATAGGTAATAATATAGTTTTTTAATTAAAATAAGTTTAGATAATTTTTGGGGGTATATTATCTTTTAGAATTTAAAAATTGTTTTGGAATTTGTAAGGTAGTGATTATTTGATGAGGTATTTGTTTTCTTGATTGGATTTGTTTAAGATTTTTTTAAATTTATATTTTATGTAATTTTTAAGTTTTAATTTTTTATTATTTAAATCTTTTTTTAGGCCTTTAAGAACTAGTTCTAAAAGTGAGATATAAAATGATTAATAAATATATATAAGTCTTAGAATTTTTAATTTAAAAATGTTATTATTAAATTTTTTTATGATTGTAAAGGGTTTATGTTTTTGATAATCAAGTTTTTTATTTTAGTATTTTTTTTATTTGATATATTTGGTAAGTAAGTATGTTTTATTTTTTTTTTTAAAAAATAATACTTCCATTTTTTTTTGATTATAATAATATGATATTTGTTTTATTATAAATTGGAGGTCTTTTTAAAGGTTTTCATAAAAATTTTTTATATTTTTAATATATTTATTTGCTTAAAGGATTATTTTTTTGGGTATTAAAAATAATAGTATTGCTGTTGGGTTCCATTTTTTGAATATTTTATATAAAATATATTTTGTAGTTGAGTGCTTAAATATATTATATATAAATTTAAAATTAGGGAGTAGTTTAATTTAATTGTTTTATATAATATTTAAGAAATTATATAATTATATTTTTATTATTTAAATAATTTGTTTAGTTGCTTCATCTATTTAAATATATCCTTTACTAGTAATATTAATTTTAGTTTTGGTTTAATTTTTAATTAAATTTTAAAATTTGCTAAAAAATAAGATGTTTTTATTATAAATATATTTAATTTGTAGTTTATATTAACTAAATACTTATTTATTATAAATTTGTTCAAATTCTTCTATAGACTATTTAATATTTTATAATTTTAAAATTATTATTTTATTAAATTTATATATAATAACTAATACTTTATTATATATAATATTAATAAAAAGGTTTTAAAATTTTAACATTTTTTAAATGAAGTTATAAGAAATAACTTAAAATAATATTAATAATATATCATAAAATTAAAATTTATTATAAAATAAATATTAACTAAGTTTATTTTTGTAATATATATTACAAATCTTAATATATTATTTAATATACTATTATATTTGTAACTAAAAGTATTCCTTGGTTAGGAATTTTTAAATTTATTCAATTTCTAAATATCTATAAGCTAATATATTATAATATTATTTAATAAGTTTTTATTAAAGATTTTTGGTAAAAATATAATAGAAATTTTTAAATAAAATAATCTTATGTTTAATAATAAAATATTTTAAAATATTTAAGTTGTTTAAAAAAATTCAAATAATTACCAAATGTTATTAATAATTATTCTTTAGTTTCTAAATAAACTAATTATTTAATATATAAGAGGTAATATTAAAAATTTTATTAATAATAATATTTTTAAATAATTTTTTTTTTGAAATTGTTTTTTTATTTAATTATATTCTTGATATTAGATCAGATTTTTTGTTAATTATATTTGTTTTTAAATTTTCTTTATTTTTATAGTATACAATCCTTATATTATATTTGTTAAATATTTTCTATTAGTAAACTTATTATTTACTAAATTCTTTAATAATAAAGAAAAAAATAAAATTTTTATAATCAAAATATACAATAAAAGATTTTTTAATTTATAAATATATTCTCTATATTTTATAAATTTATATAATTACTATAAGTTCTTTATTATAAATTGGATATCTAAGTTCTATAATATCAAATTTATAAAATAAATAAATAATAAAATACTATTTATTATTAGGATATAATTGGCATAAACATGTGCTTAATACGGCGTTTGAAGTGTCAGTTTTGATTTTGATAGGTAATTTTGGGTCGTAGAGTTGAAGTATAGGTGCTGAAAGAAATGATTGTTTCAGCGTGTTGAAAGCATTGATTCGGATGTGACTGTACTGTTTAATGAAACGTCGATAATAGTTACATAGTCCTAAGAAGGATTGGATGTCTCTGATGGTTTCTAGTTGTGGCCAATCTTGAATAGCTTGTACTTTTTTAGGGTCCATTTTGATTCCATTAGTTATTACAATGGCTCCTAGAAATTCATATTTAGTAACTTCGAATTCTATTTTTTTGAGTTGAACTTTAAGGTTATATTCGTTGAAGACTTCAAGAACAAAAATAATATGTTTCCTATATTCTTCCAGGTTATAACTATAAATTAATATGTTATCAAAATAGATAACATATATCTTGTTAATATAATTTCTAAAAATATGATTCATAAAAGTTTGAAAAAATGCTAATATGTTAATTAATTTTATAAATATGACTATATATTTAAATAATTTATATTAATATCTAAAAATTATTTTTTAAATATTTTTGGATATAATTTTAAAATTATAATATCTAATTACTATATCAATTTTAATAAATTTTTTAATTTTTTATAATTAATCAAGTAACTTATCTATTTAAGGTAATTTTATTTAATTTTTAATAATGATAGTATTAAGGCTTTAATAGTTTATATATATTTATAATTTTCTGTTTTTTTTTAATACAAATAGTATAAGGTGTCTAATTAAAAATTAAAATAGTTAAATATATCCTTTATATAAATTTTCTTTAAAATATTTTTGGAGTACTTCAAACTTTTCTTGTATGCAGGTATAAATAGATATAAATTTAGGAATAGTATCTTCTTGGAATAGTATTTTATAAATAAACTTATTAAATTTTGGTAGAACATTTTTATCAAATAGTTTTTTAAAAGTTTTGATTTATTTAGAAATTCATTTAAAAATTTTAATAATATTTTTAATAATTTTTTTAATAATTTTACAGATATTTTTAGTCTTAAGCCATATATATTTAAAAATGTTAAATTTATTTCGAAATCAATAATAAATTTTTTTGTTAAAGAGATATTCTGTAAATCATAAATATACTTTTTTTCTTTTTATTTTATAGTTATTGTTTGGACAAAATTGTTAATAATTATAATGAATAAAATCCAGAGTCTTGTTTTTCCAGCTAATAACAAAATCATATTTCTATAACCAGTTAAAACCTAAAATTAAATCATATTTTTAAAAATCAAGAATATTAATTATTTATTTTTTATAATATCTATTAATAAAAATAATTATTATAGTTTTGTAATAAACAATTCCTAGCATATTTTTTTCAAAAACAATAACATTATAGTAAGTATTTTTAAATTATATAGAAAAATATTTTTAAATAATATAATTAATTAAAATATAAGAAATTTTTATACTACTATTTATAAATATATTAATAAGAATTTTATTAATAATAATATTAATATTAAAATATTTATTATTAATTAAGTTTAGTTATTTATCTAATTTTTTTTTAATAAAACTAAAGCTAAATTTTTTAAATTACTCCAAATTTTAAAATCAAACTAGTTTAAAGTTTTAGTAAATAGTAAAATTATTATATAATATTTATAAGTATAAATTCATTAAAATCTTTTTATTATGAATTATTGTAAATATTAAGAGTAAATTTCTTTTTTAGGTATAACTTTAGTTTAATATAATTCTTTAATAATATTAATTTATTTTTATATATAGTTAATACAAGCAGAAAGTTGTTTTTCATAAATAACATAGTAACTCCTATTTTACAAGTAAATCATATAATATATTTTAAAAACTGGAAAACATAGTTTAATAAAAACCATATTTTAAAAAATTCTAAAACAAAAGGCTTTTTTTTTAAAATAGAAGGTTATAAAATCTTATACTAGTTCTACTCCATATAAATTTATCATAATAAAATAGGTAATTTATTAATAAAATTTGTAATAATTTTTTTATAATTTTTCTACAAAATAATATCCTTTCATAAAAATTTTATCTGAATATATATCATATAAATTTTGTAATTTGTAAATATTGTTGATTCTATAGAATCAACATCAATAGGTTTTACAACTTTGAGTATAGTTATTAATAAAAATTAATTATAATAAATTAAATAGATTTTTGTATCCAATTCTTTTTAAATTATTTGAAATAACTAATTAATTTTAATAATTCTTTTTTTTGTATAAGTATTTATTTCTAAATTTAGCATTAATTTCATTATATATTATCCTTAATTTTTAATAAGGTCTTTGTAAGTAGATTTGTAGTTTAAAAAAAGTAATTTTAAAAATAATTTTGAAACATGTTTTTCTAGCTGGTTATTTTAAAATGAGTATAGTATAGAATTGTTATAGTTTTCTATTTAAGTTTTGTTTATGTAATGATGCGCGCAATAGCTGGGCTTGTGCTATTGTGTGTCGCACCATTAACCTTGTTTCGGATCGAATCGGTAAGCCTCGGGCTTACCCGAGTTCTCCCGAATATATATGAAATGGAGTCAAACAACTGGCACGCAGTTGTTTGGACGGCTTTTTGGCCTAGTTGCTTGCACTCCATCACGCAACGTTACAGTTTATATTTAAAATATTTTTTGGGAATAGGATAGTTTTAAATCTAATAATATTTATACATTATAAAATTATAAAATAAAGATATAGGTTTGTAAATAATTAAATCTAAATTTTTATTTAAGGTATATATTAGGGCATCAAATATAATATTATCAATATTTTTATTATTTTCTAATTATATAATTTCTTATAATATTTAAAATTTTTCTTTAAATATTAGGTATACTATAAATTCATTTTTTTAAAAAAAGATAATTATTTTATAAAATAGAATTAACAGTTCTTCTAGTGTTAAAATATTCTAAATAATATAAACTTATTATGTTAATTTTTTGTATTACTCCTGTTATTTTTCTAGAGTCTTTAATTAAACAAATTGAATATATTTAAATTAATCTTTTTTTAACTATCAGTAGTTTCTAGCAAAATATCCTAGTTTATCACAATTATAACAAACAATTACATTAGATTTTGATAATCCTTTATATTATTAATAATTAGTGGTGTTGAGATCTATTGGAGTGGATCCATATCCTTAATAAATACTATTTTTAGGGCAATGGTTCTGATAATTGTTATAAAGATAGTATTATCCAGTTTTTCCTTATCTTAATGTATTATCAGAGCAGTTTCCTTGATAATTCTTTTAAAGTTGATTTAATTTTTATTGATTTTATTAAAAAATAAAGTTATTTATTTATATAGCAAGGTTCTACATTTCTATATAAATTATTTTTAGAATTCTAAATTTTTCTTTAATAATTTTAATATAAACTATTGGCTTAAATCCTTCTCTAGCAAAATCAAAAAATTATATATCATTATATTTTATAAGCAGAATATAATAATTAAATTTTTAAAAATAATTTTATATTAAATAAATTTAATATAAAATAATGATTTTATATTATATTTCTTTTTTTTTATTCTTATATCTATATTTCTATTAAAAAAAAATAATAAAGCAATTAGTATTAATAAATATTTTATAAATATCTAAATATGTTTATTTAAATTTTTTATTTTTATATTTTTTTTTATTATAACTACTTTGTTTTTCTAAGTAAATTATAAAAATATAAAAAAATAATTCTTTTATATATATTCCTGTAAAACAAATCTTATATTTATCTATAAAAAATTGATTTATATTAAAGAAATAATAAGTCAAGAGCTAATTGAAAAATTGATCAAATTTCTTAGATTATTTTTTAAATTTGATTAAATCTCCTAATTTAAATATTTTATTAAAATTTTTAATAGAATTAATCATTTTAATAATTTCTTCTGAAATTTTTATGGGATTTTCAATGTATTAACTAAAAAAGTTTATTAGTAATATTAACAACTGTTTTATAATTATTGTTTTAAATTATTATTTTATTTATCCTAAGATTTCTATTATTATACTTAAGTTTCTAATATGTTTTTTTATATATACTAATATTTTGTATATTGATGTTTTTTTTTTTAAAAATTTTGTTAAGCTTTTTTTGAGTATTTCTTTTGTAGTCTATATTTTTATATTAAAAATGTAAATATAATTTTGGTTATTGATATATACTTCTCTTATAATAATCTTAAATATTAATTTAAGAAATATAATTATTGCTTTTTATTTTTTATTAAGTCTTTAATATTCTAATATTTATGTAATAAAGTGTGTTCTTCTATTTAATTACTATTTTTATATTTTACAAAAATAATTATATTCTTCGTTTTTATTTTTAATAGATTTTAGATCCAAAGCGTTTCCTAGTTCTATATTTTCAAGAAAATATTCTTGGATATTTTCAAGTATGAGGGAATCTGATATGCATATAGGTCTTTTATCTAAACTAAGTTGAATTAATTAAAGTATTATACTTATAATTTTGGGAAGTTATAATAAATTTACTTTGGCTTTTGTTTTTCAATCTTATTGTTCAGGTTTTGATTTAGGGAAGTATATATATTATTAAGAATAGTAGAACTATTAAATAGAAAATATAATAATAATAAGGTGATAATAAATTATAAATCTGTATTATATTTAAATTAACTGATGAAAAATAAGAACTATTTATCAGTTTTAATAATAGTTTTATATATATAATAATGCTTTATATAAATATTAATGATTACATATGTTGCAAAATTGCCTATATAATTTAAGTAAGTGTGTGATATTCCAAGAATTACAAGGTTACTTCTACTAAATTTATGATCATGTAATGTTGTTACGTGATATATAAACATGGTAGTACAAGGATCTAAACAAAACAAATAAATATAGTACATGGATGGTCAGTTTTTTTGTAAGAGATATAGTGAAGCAGAGCTAGGAACAATGTAGCGTAGAATGCAGTACAGGTGATTCGTGCTGTCAAGACCATAGGTCTGTGACAATTAAAGGATAAATAATATAAAAATAATAACTAATATTAAAATAATATATTTGATTTTGAACTACAATATTTAAAATTTATAATTTAGAAGGTAGTTTTTATCAGATTATTAATATTAGCTACTATTTTAAGAAAATATTAGTATATTAAATTAGTTACCAATCTTGACTGCGAAAATGTTATAAAAAAAAAGTTGATAAAATTTTGATTGAAGTTTATTAGTTTTCCAATATTTTTAGTTAGTTTTGTAAGAGTTCTTTTAATTAGAAAAAGATTTAATAAAGATTTGTTATTTGAATATAAAAATATAATTTTTGAAAAACAAAAATCTAGTTTTTTTTTAATAATTTTATAGTAAAATCTGGCTAGATAGTTTTTAAATGAAGGTATATGTTTAGAGTTTGGTAATAACGTACCTCACCGGGAAGCGGGACACACCAGGAAGCGGGACACTTACTCTAAGCGAGAAAACCATACCAAAGAAATCCAAAAACTACACCAAAAATCCATTATTAAACTATTAACTGACTATTAACCTACTATTAATTTCCGTTACGTCTATAATTATAATTATGTGTTATATACTGTAAAAAATGTTGTAAATTATATTATAATTACTATATCTAATGATATATACAAAAAAACTGATCAGTTTATTAGTGTGGTACTAATAAACTATGTATTATATTTAGTGTTATACATATACATACTGCCTATTTTCAATAATAATTTTAAAAATAATTACAAATAGTATATAATTGAAATGTGTATTATATAATAAATTTGATTTTCTGGATTGCATACCATTAGATTTATAATTTTACAATTTTTTTTAATAATTTTATTGTTAATGGAAGTTAATGGTCGATTAACACATTTGGTAATGGATTTTTAGTATAATTTTTAAATTTCTTTGATATGGTTTTCTCACTTAGAGTAAGTGTCCCACTTCCTGGTATGTCCCGCTTCCCGGTGAGGTACGTTAGATAGTAAATTAAATTTAATTTTTATTAAAATTATTTATAAATTTTTTTTTTTTTGTAACTTAGATATTATGATTATAAATTAATATTAATCAAATGTATTGTTATATTAAAAACTTTCATTCACATTTAGTAAGTATTATTAAAAATATTGTATTGGATATATATAATCTAAACTATTTTAATATCAGTACTTAATCAAACAAAATTAAAATATTATTAGATAGTAAATTGTTAGGATATCTTGTAAAAAAAGGTGTAACGTTGCGTGATGGAGTGCAAGCAACTAGGCCAAAAAAGCCGTCCAAACAACTACATACCAGTTGTTTGACTCCATATCATATATATTCAAGAAAACTCGGGTAAGCCCAAAGCTTACCAATTCAATCCAAAACAAAATTAATAATACAACACAATAACTATTGTTTAGTTACTACACTCTATTACTTACTATTACACACATCATTACATTACCCCACCAGACCTTATAATATAAACCTATATCCAAAATCACCATACAATTTATATATAAAAACATAAAAAACACCTAAAAACACAACATTTTTGTACCTAAAGCATGAATTTATTTATAAAAATAATCCAAAAATATTTAATTTTTTAGTTTTTATATAATTTAAACCCAGGCCATAGGCCAATCAGTTACATAAGTGTAACAATGTAGTTGAATATAACATTGTGTAATAGAATGTAAGTAATTAGGCTAAAAAGCTGTCCAAATAATTATATATTAGTTATTTAACTCCATTTCATATATATTCGGGAGAATTTAGGTAAGTTTGAGACTTACTGATTCAATCTGAAATAAGGTTAATGGTGCGGTGTAATAACTATTACTCAGCTACTGCGCTCTATTGCTCACTATTGCGCGCATCATTACAAAAGGAATTACAATTAGTCTTTCTATTAATAGATATGTATAGTTTGTTAACAAACACCTATAAACTTTTTTTATATATTTAATAATTTTAAAAGTTTTAATGTATTAATACTAGAATTTGTAGAGAAGAAGAGGGATAAAAGAACCAAATCTGATAAAAGAATTAAATTTTAGAATTTTAACATAGACTATCACATATATTTGGATTATATTAAAATTATGGGAAGATGGTATCTATAATTGGGAGGTTAGTTTTTAGATTATTAGTAGTTAATATAAGATTTCTAATATTTATTAGTTTAAATAATATTATAATTAATTAGAAATATAATAATCTTTAATAACTTGTATATTAATATAATTAATTAAGCCTAGGAAAAACTAATATTATATTACTAAAGTTTAATATAAATTTATATTAATATTATACTGAATAAACCATGTAAAATTGGAATTTTTTAAAATTTTATATTAGTAAGTAATAGTAAAGAGCAAAAATTGGATTTATTGTTAAAAAGATAAGAGGAGATTTTGGGCAGCGTTTAAAAACGGGCGGGGAAGGCGAGGAACGAGCCTGGAAAATTTTTTTGAATCGGGGTATTAATTTAGGTGTTCCTGAACTAGTTTTTTAATTAAGAAAAAAAATATAAGAAGTGTTATTAAGTTAATATTATATTTTAATATGGTATTAAATTATTTACTAACTTGATATTAAATTTTTTATTAAATTAGAATGGTATTTACTATTATAACAACACATTTTAGAAATATATATTAATAATTAAAAAGATTAATATAAATAAGAAAATATATAATATTGAAAATAATTAAAAATAAATTACCCTTATAATTTAAATTTACAATTATATATATATAGTTATTAAATATAATAATTTAATTTTTTATCTTATCTTAAACTTCTATTTATAAACATTCTAATAGATTTAATATTTCTTTTTTTTTTTTTTTCTGATTGAATTTGAACTTGAACTTTATTTTCTTTTTTT